>JADLZN010001201.1:0-120299 GCA_018155175.1 Sinocyclocheilus anophthalmus
CATCAGCCTGTCACCCTGTTCCTGCCCACGGATGCTGCAATGGCCGCCCTGGCCCAAGAGCAAAAAGACTTCCTGTATGCGATGCATAACCGTGATCAGCTAGCTGAGTATCTTAGATACCACATCGTGCGTGACAGCAAGGTTGGTCTCTATCCAGTGTGTTAAATTTTGTGGCAAGGGCATGGCTGTATTAATCATCTGTGCTGCGTCTCAATGTGCCTACTTATACTATGTCCTTAAAGTATGTACTCTTTTGGTGAAGAAAAAGTACACACTTTTGAGTGTGTAGTAGACGAGTAGGCAAGTTTGGGACATACTATCACGTCATGCAATTGCATCTTTAACAGACCACTCTGTCGCATAGTTACACGCACCCTGTCACTGTAAAATGGCCTGTCCATCATCTTATCACAGTTTATATCCCCCACATTTCATTTCATTTAACTTCCTACAATATCGGAGAGAAAAGTAGTAGCTCGTTGATCTGCCAGTCGCGGGTCTTTCATGCAGAGAACTCTGCTCATATTTTCTGCATAATGATGCATTTAAAAGGTAACGACCAAATGGATGTTTATAAAAGTTTACATTGCTGTTGCAGATTAAATATAACACAGATAACATTAAATAACTATTTTTTACCAGGTTAAATGTTGAAAATTAGTAACTCAAACCCCTTTTTCTAAACCTCTCTACCTAACCGCAGGTCGCGCACATCCGCCATGTTTGTAGATTTTAACACATCTTATTCGTGTTTGTAGTTGTGGACAGAATCCTTCACCAAAGCGCAATGGATTGTGGGCAATAATAGCCATTAGAGTGTGCACGGATCCAAACTTCAAAAATCGACCTGAAATAGTAAACCATCCGGGGACTTTTGGCATACTCCTTTCAACATACTATGCTTTGGGACACACTAATTCTAATCTCACATACTATTTAGGATGGATAGTATGAAAATTGGAAAGGGGAAACTAATATAGTCTGACATGGAAAATCAGTGTACTCCCTAATTAGCACATTTAAATGTATTGCATATTGTGTCTACTAGCTCTTGCCCTCAGAGCTTATCCATGCCAGCTCTTTAAAGACTCAACAGGGCTCAGATCTGTCAGTGGCCTGCATGGGGGAAGAGCATATCGTGAGTACATTTGGAGAAACAAAAAACATTTGCCTTGTGCATTCAAAAAGCTGTTTCTTTAATAACTATGCATCATATCATGTATATTTACCCCTCAGGGGGAGCTTTATGTGAACCATAAAAGCTGTTGGATTGTAAAGAGAAACCTTGATTTTAATGGAGGAATGATTTATGGCATTGACTGTCTGCTTAATCCTCCAAGTGTCGGGGGGCGCTGTGACTATAAGCACACCATTGATTTCACTGTGAGTTCCAGCAAAGTATTTTCACTTATTACATCTACTTGTAGTACTTTGTACAATGTGTGTAGTATGTAGTATGGAGTTTGCATCAATGCTAAAGTGATCAGATCAAATCAATGTACCTTTCTTCCTTTTGGTATCTTGAAAAACATTTTTTTAATTATTTTTTATTATTCTTTATTTATTTGGTGTTTTGTGTTGCAATAGTTGGATTGAAGTTAGGTGGTCGTGCATGTTGGATTGCCCGCTTGGAAGCAAGCCAAAGGTTACTTTTTATTTCATATTTGAAGCCCAATTACTTTATTATATTAAATATAACATAGTTCTACATCAAGTAATACGCTCATTTGAACTTCTTCATGAAAAGGATCCTGAAAAAAATGGATTAATGGTTTATACAAAAATAATAAAAAAAAAACTTCTTGAAAACGAAATCAGCATAGTAGAGTGATTTTAAGAATTATGCGACACTGAAAAAACCAGGGGGAACTGAAAAAAATCAGCTGGTCATACAGTCATAATTCCATTCTAAAAATCTATATTACCTAGAAAGCAGTGTATTTTATTGCAAGATATTATTTGCCGTTTTACTGTATTTTTCATCAAATAACTGCTTAGCCTTTGTGGAGCATTAAGAGGACTTCTTCAAAATATAAAAATCTGACCAATACCAAATTTTTACATCGACTCTTTTGTGTGTGTGTGTGTCTACTTGTAGGAGTAAATTGGCATAACAGCTATGTACTAAAAGCCTCATTTAAATCTGGTTAATTGGATACTGTATTAAAGAAAGAACACTAATTCAATTGTTTTTAATCTAGTCAGAACAAAAGTGTGTCCGTCCGGATTCACTGCTGTCTAGGGATTCAGGATGTCAATCAACATGTACAGTGGTCATATGGAAGCCCAAGTGCTGTTCCGGGTACTACGGCAGGGACTGTCTTGGTAAGCAGAGTCTTACTATTCACAGTAAACTGTTGACATATTATTATTAGTTGAAATTATCGCGCTATGCTGGTTAAATATAATACAACGGCTACAACAAGGCTACACACCCCTTTTAATATGTAAAAAAAAACATATTAGCCATTCATTTGTTACATCTCAAAAACCTGCCATTTTAACAAGGGTATGTAGACTTTATATGGCCCATGTAGAAAAAGAGTTATAAGTTGATAAGAACATTTCCTGTTCTCCAGCATGTCCTGGGGATCCAGGATCGCCTTGCCGTGACCATGGTAAGTGTGACGAGGATCATCTAGGCAATGGCACATGCACTTGTGATGCTGGATTCACAGGTGTAGCCTGTGAGCTGTGTGTGGATGGCCATTTTGGACCTGATTGCAAAGGTGAGACTTTTCTAAATAAATTTCAATTGATTAAATATAATAAATTATACATATAATATATCATTTTAAACTTGGTTTGTGTCCTATTTCTAAGCCTGCAACTGCACAGAACATGGATCGTGTGATGAGGGTCCTAAAGGTACCGGTTCGTGTTTTTGTGAAGAGGGCTGGACTGGTCTGCGATGTGAGAACAAACTAGGTACAGACCTTCTGGTTATTCTTTTGTTTTTGGGTTATATACCATACTAGAAAAAGACAAGCATTGCTTTATACCTGCAAGCCCATTTCACCCTGTGTTTCTGACGTTTCAGCCGATGGTCTTGTTTGCAATCCGGCTTGCCATGAGAAGGGCGTCTGCATGGAGAACAACACCTGTGTCTGTAAACCCTTCTATGAAGGAGACGGTATCACCTGCACAGGTACATACATGAAGATCTCAATAGCAAAGTGATGACAAAACAAAAGTAGAAACAGTCTACTCACTCTTACCTCTTATGTAGCGGCCAATATGTGCAAGTACTGGAATGGCGGCTGTTCTAAGGATGCTCAGTGCAGTCAGAAGGGGGAGAAGGTGAGCTGTATGTGTTTCAAAGATTTCTCTGGCGATGGCTTTGAGTGCTCACCGGTCGACCCCTGTGCTGATGGTGAAAACGGTGGGTGTCACGAACACGCTACCTGCACCATGACCGGAGCTGTAAGCAGAACCTTCTCTTTCGTTATAGCTCTTTTAACAGAATGTGATCTTTATACAGATACATAAATCTTAACACATCCATAAACAGATGTAATGTGCATCTGTCACCAGGGAAAGAGGAAGTGTGAGTGTAAAGACAACTATATTGGCGATGGGATTGATTGTGAAGCAAAGCAACTGCCAGTCAATCGCTGTCTACAAGATAATGGACAGTGCCATTCAGATGCTCAGTGCACAGACGTGTCATAACGGAGGGTCTGTATTTTTTATATGCACTAGTGTTATAGATAAAAAAAAAAAAAAAAAAAAAAGTGGTATTATGACATGTGCTGGAGATGTTTGAAATGCTTTTTGCATAGTTCCTTATACTTATTTTACAGGATGAAGTTTATTTCATGCCTTAAGATTACGGTGGTCAGAGACTGGACATGTTTGGCTTGTTGTTACAATCAGCTTTTGCATATTTGTTGACTTTTGAAAATCAAAGAAAAGAGTGGTTTTGATGCACAAAGTTGTTTTTATTGTCTCATAAAAAATATTATACAATATTATAATAAAAACATATACAATATTATGTCTGTTGCTAAACAAAATATTATTAACCCAATGAAAATGAAGATCATGTTAATATACTATATTATATATACTATCGATATATATAATACTAATTTAAATGTGTGTGTGGGTGCCTAGGAAGCTAAATAAGGGGATTTTTATCAAATACAATTTAATTTAAGATTTTTTTTTTTTCTAAAAATATTTTAATAAGTCATGTAAATTAATGAAATCTAATTATTCGAATTTTTGTTATTAAAAAAATAATAATACCTCTTCAGTACTGCATAAAATATTTTAAATCAATATTTCTTGTATGCCATATTGCTTATCGCAACCCATTCTAGGATTTTTCTTAAACATCTTGACAATCTTGACAAAGAGTACATGCAGGGTTGCTTTAGAAAATGTTGTCTAGGTAGGCAGTTCACTAGACTAATGATTTTTTTTCTTTTAGATAAAACATTGGGAGTTTTTCATTATCGCTCATCAAAGGGAACATACAAACTCAACTATACAATGGCGCAGGAGGCCTGCAAAGAAACAGGAGGCACTATCGCTACCTACACACAGCTGTCCTATGCCCAGCAGGTGGTGCTCTTACAGTAACACTAGCTGTCATACCTCTCATTCTCATTCTCTCATTCAGCGCTCATTGTCTGAATGTTATCGGGTGTCTTTTCTCTTACGTTTGTCCTGCAGGCTGGTTATAACTTGTGCGCAGCAGGCTGGCTTGACAAAGCGAGGGTAGCGTATCCTATGAGCTTCTCTAACCCTAAATGTGGCTCTGGACACGTCGGGATTGTGGACTATGGTGTCCGCAACAACTTGAGTGAGACATGGGACACATTCTGTTATAGAGTGAAAGGTAAAAGTCATCATGGGATATATGTGAAGCTGTGTATACAAGCAGGGGGAATTTTTTGTTTAGACGGTTTGTGTGTGTTTCAGATGTGAAGTGTGAGTGTAAAACTGGCTACATTGGTGACGGATACTCCTGTACAGGAAGCTTGCTGCAGGTTCTCTCAGCTAGACCAACCCTGTCTAACTTCCTGGCCGTGAGTAGAGCTTGTTTGTTTGATTGTTTGTTTTTTGTTAAAGCATTGAAATGATTTTATGGACATGGTGAACCTTCTATGAACCTTCTTTGTCTTTTTTTGTTTTTTTTTTTTTTTTTCTAGCAAGTTCCGATTACTCAACTTCAGCATCAGGAAAGGAGTTTGTGAATCGCCTAAGTAACATCACTATCCAGTCCACTCTCTTTGTACCTGATAATGATGGTCTCTTTAGCAATCAGGTGATTTCCACATACACCTTTTATACTTTTAAATTTTGCTGCCATTTTGTTTAAAGTATTTTTAAATATATAAAATATTTTAAATATTTTTCATTTTAATCTCACAGTACCACACTGTGCTGACTTGTACAACAGTGGACAGATTTGAAAGTCTTTCAGCTCATAATTATATTTTATAGATAAAAATATTTGGTGTGATATTATAAAGACAACTTATTGTTAAAATTAAATAATTGGCTTTTATACTGTCACTATGCTAAAGCCAAAGCAAGTTATTAAAATATTATCTTTAAAATATTTACTTTGTATTAAGCTGTCAAAAAAGTTTTTTACCAACTGTTAGAGTAATATTAGATTCACTACCATTCAAACATTTTTAAAAGTTGAAATGTATTAAACAGTATTGCTGCCTAATATTTTTGTGGAAGCTGTTTTTTGGCAGGATACTTTGAGTACATTTCAAAAGAACAGCATTTATTTGAAATATACTTTTTTTGTCTTTACTGTCACCTTTTATCCATTTTATTTGTTCTTGCTAAATAAAAGTATTAATTTCTTTATAAAAAAAAAAAGTAATGATCCCAAACTTTTGAACAGTAGTGTATAAAAATAAATGTTTTCACATTCGACGCGCACTTCAGATTTATTTGTAAAGCAATTTTCACAATAAATACTGAATCATTCCAAAGCAGTATATTAAAAAAAAAGTATTAAACACTTCATAAATGCTGTAAGTAAACACATTAACAGTACTAAAAAATAAACTAGGACCCCAGACCCTAGTTTGAAAACCCCTGTATAGGCCCCCTTGGTTAATGCCCCTTATGTGTTCAACAGACTTTGAGCGGCAGAGACATAGAGCACCACTTACTGGATGGGAGGGCTTTAATACTGCAGGCTCTTATTAACATCACTCATGTCCGGACACGACTGGGACACAGCCTGACCATCAAGGGTGTGCCTGATCTCCAGAACCCTCAAATAATGGTGAGGATGCAGACTTCCTTCCATTTATATCAAATCATTTGAGTCACGTGGATAAACGTGTTTAATCTGCTTGTCGTAACTCTCATCTTCATAGTCCTCCTCGGGATACATCAACGACCGTTATGTCATAGACTCCAACATTTTGGCATCAAATGGGGTCATCCATGTTCTGCAGGGCCCATTGAAAGCACCTCTCCCTCCACCTCCATCCATCCACGCGGCTCATAAGGCTGGGATGGGCATCGGCATCCTGGGGCTCATCATCCTCATCGTAGCAGCTGGATTTGTGGGATACAATTTCTACACACATACAACAAAGCCATTCCAGTTCCATTATTTCAAGGTAATCCTTGTTTACGCATCTTGTTTGTGTTCACGTTTCTGTATTAGGGCTGTCAAAGTTCACATTAGTGGATTAAGTTAATTATTTATCAATAATTTATTTATAATTAAAACCTAGGCAGAAAGTTTAATGAAATTATTCTACTGAATGTCATGCACACAAATTGCCAAATGCAAGAATTACAGAAGTTATTTTGTGTATTAGATTATTTGTGATTAAATAATTTAATCGACTGACAGCCCTATACACTTTCTTTTTTTCTATATGTGGTGTGTGTTTATACATAATCACTTTATTTATTATATTTTTAGGAGGATGAAGATGTGAACCCATCAGAATCCAGTCCAAACATCAGTAATCCTGTATATGACTCTTTCCCTGCCACAAAAGAACAAACTCCAACGGTCAGCGAGTCAAATGTAAGAGAAGCAGCTTTTTTTACCCAGAAAACACACAACGTTCCCCTAACATTCCCATATGGTTCCCATTTGGTTATTTTTTGGGAATGAAAAAAGTTCTCTGTAAGTTATTTTTCTTTTTTATCAAAAACTAACCTTCCCAGAATACATTCTAATGGTTATTTTTAGGCTTAATTCTTATAACCATAAACTACATTTCCCCAAAAATTGCAGGGATGTTTTTGTAATAACCTCACATTTTATTTTTATAACAATAAACTAACCTTCCCAGAATGTTGCAGGGATTGATTTTTATAATAATAAAAAAACCTAAATAAACCTAATAACCTATTCAGAATGTTCTCTAATAGTTTTTTTTAATAACCTGAAACTAACCTTCCCAGAATATTGCAGGGAAGTTTTTATTTTTATTTTTATTGAAACCTTTTGGGGATTCTTTTTTTTTTTTTTTTTTTTTAGGCGAAACCAAATATTTCTAGCTGGGGTATAAGCTTGTTTATGGTTGCTTAAATGCTTAGAATTTGTATGATGTCTTACAAGACTTATTTTACGTTATACCAACCTTCCTTATAATATTTCCTCAAATGAATGTGTTCAAATTTAAGTACACTAAAGTGGATGTGTTTTGTCTTTTGTAAAAGGAAGAAGACAAGCATCAAGTGATTTCCAGTGGATCCTATGACCTCCTCCAGGACAGCTGAAATAAGCATAAGCTACGGAATGATTTGAATCCTCTCTGTAGCAGAGCAGTGGGACATTCTGCTGCATTTCTCTTTGAGAACAGAAGAGGATGCTGTGAACTCCATGTCACGATGACGGGACAGTGGAACACTAGACTGAGAAATCAATCTGAATCTACTGAGGTTGTGTATGCATTTTTTTTGGTCGGTCTCACCTATGAACGACCACCTTTTTTATCATTTTTTTTTTTTTGGACGAGTGATTATTTGTATGTGTAAAAGTTTTGAATTTGGTTACCAGCAGTCTCTAAATTCTGCTGTACTACAGGCATTAATAAATGCCCAGCATACTATGTTTTAAATAACTGCCCTGCTTAAAGCACAAATAATTAAAAAAATTTAATAAAAATTGTGAAGGTTGTGAGCTCTATATATCTATTTTATGCATAATAAGTCTTTTGGGGTTGCAATCTTTGACACATTTGACACATGCTTAATTATCCAAAGCACCTTAAAAGTACATGCACCTGAAAATAATTTTCTGTTAAACAAAATGATGCGACAATTTTGTGTTCAAATTTCACTCTTGACAAAAGTTGTGCACACTGATTTTTAAAAACTACAAAAGTCATGAATTAAAACCAGAAATTTGAACGAGACACTGTGGAAGAAGATTGAGAGGTAAGAGTACATGATTTAAGAATTGTGGAAAAAAGTGTGGAAACCCAGCTCTTGCCAAACTGCACATATCGTTACATAATTTGGGATGCAACTAGTTTGTTTTGACCTTTTCCTTTTATGATAGTACTCCTCACACATTGCTTTCTTTTGTTTCTATCAAAATTCTTAGTGGGAACAAAAAACAAAAGTTTATACCATGGGCATTTGGCTTTGAATTGAGAACATCAGCCATTTTATCTTTCTTACCCCATTGGTTGCAAGCATATCTGGATCATTTACTGAAACTACTAAATGTGTGTTGTTATGCTGGCCGAGACTTTGAACAATCATATTTTTGTTTTTAAATTTATGAAATATAAACTTAAGTCCTCTCACCTTTGACCGACCACCTCGGGTTTGTAGTTTCACGTAATTGACCACAAGAGGGAGCTGATGTTCACCAATTAGTTACATGCGTTTATTCTCATTTAACACAACAAATATTGAGTTTTGCTGGAGTATGAAATGTCCATGTATTTGTCGCTTGTGCATATAGTAAATGAGCCAAATTGAAGCAACTATGAGTCTGTTGACGCTGTAATACGACATGACACGTTATAAAGTGAAGTGCAGTTTTCCATCCGCTCCACTAGGCGGCAGAAGCACTTTCAGAGACTTCGGATCCTTGACAACATGAGAGTGATCAGAAGCTGTAGAACCTTCAGAAGACACACAACAGTTCATATCAATGTGAGTTACTGAAGCACCACAGGAAAACAAGCACTACACTCGCGTCTGTGGCTTTTGAATGAGGCGTTCACACAACACACGTTTATCGAAATGTGATATTAAAATGTGAAGTTATCAGGGAGTCAGTTAATCGTTTAATAAAATGTCATTTCACTCAACCTAACTGTGTGGACGGAGCTACGAGATACAGTTCCTCGAATTGAGTTTCCAGAAAATAGAACAGAGGCTGTTTGTAAATATATCATCGACGGTAATATTGTTGAAAGAAATGTAATGTCTCAAACATTTATGAAATTATAAATAGAACGCATCGTAAACACCGTATTCACACTTAAATTATCAAATATCAATATTTACTTGGCAGGCGGAGAAAATGTGTAACTGTACACATGTAAATTGATTTAAAGGACAAAACGAAAAGACAGTTAAATATATCTTTTAATCAAGCGATGAAGAGCTGGATTTGGTGGGTGTGTTTACGTGCTGTCAAACAGTGTGATTGATTAACGAATCAGACCAATAGGAGTGGAGAACTGCACTGCCTCTCGTTCCGGATTGGTTGTTTTCTTTAAAGGGTGGGGCATATTATTTAACCAATACAAAAAAATACACACAACACACAGTTTAATCAGGGCTAGTTCAAGCTCTAACCGGTGTGCACCGTTTTGCTACGGTTTCAGGTTGAACGACATGTTTCCTGGAAACGGTGTGCAACGGGGTTTGAGATGCGTTTTCTCTTGTTTGGTGGGTGTGTCAAAAATGTCAGCCCAATCAGCAGCAGCATGTGTATAACCCACGCGGTATTAAAGAGACAGCTCGCACAATGTAATTAACATCAAAATAAATTCACAAGAGCAAGGATATTGTTTGCACATGTTTATTTACATTAAAGACAAAATAACTGAAATAAGAAGAGCACAAGTAAAGATCTGGAACTTCTTTAAGTCTGTCCAAATATCATTTAATAATTGCAATGTCTTCTGGTCCATACCTTTCCTTAGTAAGGTATGCTAGACACTGATTAATGTAACATAAAAATACTATACATTTATATATTTTGCTATTGTATTATGGAGTGACACTTTCATAAACTTTTCTATACCCCTCTGATTATATAATGGTAAATATTACAATATCATAGCACAACAACTGCGATCAGCAATAATGATAAGCCTAATACTCACAATAAAAATAATAAGGTCATATATCATAACACAGTCTCGGAGGTAAGAAGTTGATTGTCCTTCACCTGAAATGTTTGTCTTTTCATCCATTCATAATGACTACCATTCTGCTCTCCAACGAAAATGAGACAAGGGAAAATCACTTACGCTCCCAAAGAAATGTGGAATTCCAAGTCTTGAAATGCTATTATGTAGTGATGTCAATCAGCAACTAACTACAACTGAAAGTTGACTACTTTACCTAGATTTTGTTCTTGTATATCATCTTGTATTTCAATATTTTTAGTGGCAGTGCTCTAATCAACAATTAGCATTAGTATGATTTAGCTGTTAGATAGATTGAATGGTGAAACACTTTTGGAAAGTTGTATTTCTTTTTAATGCACCACCGCCACAGCTATACATGGACGTCTCCGCATGGCACATTTATAGCAGCTCTTCAGCATTCCGCCATGAGTGTTGGGTATTTAAGAGGTTGTGTCCAAAAAAAAAAAAGTACTACTTTTCGAACACAAGATCCAGATCCTTGCATTCTGTTCCTCATTTTGAATGCAAGACGGCATCTTATTTGATTGCCCCCTGAGAAACACTTCTGGTCGAGGTCATTTTAACCCAGCTTAATTATTCATACTAACAAAAAAAATTTATCCTAATGAGTATCTTGTCTTATTTTCCAGATTAAATACCTACAAATCATTGAAACAAGATCAGTTTACCTAAGAAGCAACATTGCATAAAATATTAAAGGGGTCATATGATGCTTTTTTAAAGATCATTATTTTGTGTATTTGGTGTAACAGAATATTTTGACATGCTTTAACGTTCAAAAAACACTTTTTTTTTTTTTTCAAATACTGTACATTATTGTAGGTCGTATATGCCCCGCTTCTCTCAAATGCTTTGTTTTCTACAAATTCCCTCCTTCCGACAAGCGCAGTCTGCTTTGATTGGCCAGCTGACCCAGTGCATTGTGATTGGCCGAACACCGCAAGCAGGCGTCGGAAATGTAACGCCCCTTCATCATTCAAAATAAATGTAAAGACAGAGTCCGAAAGGGAACGAGTCGAGTGCCAGACACATGATGAAGCTGGTATGTGTTTGTTGAGTGACCCCCCCCCCCCCCCCCCCCTCTCTCTCTCTCGCTGCTCTCTCTCGCGCTCCTTCTATCTCTCGCTCGCCACGCAAGCACACACGATGCGCAAAACTCCGCATTGAACAGTCAATAGCAAATACTTAAACTATTAAGAAAACATACTTATTCAGAAGTGCCAGATTGTTATAGCAAAGTCAGAATTACCTCCTCTCCTAGGTTCACGAAACGGTCGTCCATAAAATGCATTGCTGTTCTGTTGTAAGTAATCTTAAAGATCTACTTCCGGAAGGCCAAATAAAGTGCTTTCGCACTGAAACACACAGCGTCTCACTGACATGCTGCATCAACACAACTGCCGTTCCTGAAACCACGCCTTCTTTCTTATCATGCACATTTTGGCGGCATTATGCTAATATTATCACATAGTGAGGTAGATATGTGGGGGGCGTGTTAGAATGAGCTGTTTTAGGGGGGCGTGGCAGAGTTTTTTAACTTTGATAAAGAATATCTCTTTGTTTTTTTTTTGCAACTTCAGGGATCTTATCTATGCACAATCAGCTTGTAACACTCCAAAGAGAAAGGAAAACTTGAAATGGCATCATATGACCCTTTTAAGAGAAGTTTTCAGAAATCCAAGTTTGTCTTAGGATAATCATTTTTTAATCACTTCCAAAAAATCCAAAAAACTGCCAGTGCATCAAAACAAAATGTGTTTACATCAAAATACAATGTATGAAATGTCTAAATGTCATGTACAGTGTTGCTTCAAGTAAATTTAATTAAAACCACTAATGACAAGAAAGACTAAATTTCTGGTCACACCATGGATTATTACTCTAATAATAACTATAAAGTTTTAATAATAATTCTAATTCTACATGGACAATCGAAAGTCAACACCACATTATAATGTAATGGAGGAAGGATATAATTGGCAGCACTTCAGAATGATTTCAAAGGGCTTGAGCATTAAATCGAAAGACTACTTACGGTGTGCATTGTGCGTTGGTATGGATGTTAACCCTTTGACGCGTAAGATCACACCGGGGTGATCCAGTTGGCTGTCCATGACGTACGAATCACACCGGTTTTGGGTTTGATTCGACCGTCAGGTGAGTCACGTCATCAACTGCTGAAGCTAAATCCGCTTCGCGCGTGAGCCAGATCGGACGCGCTGAGCGCTTGTTATTATCACAACTATTCAGTGTTTTCAGCCATATAATCCTTATTTTTGGTTTCAGATATTTAAATACACATAAGTACTAGCAAAAATAAATTTATAGTTTGTAAAAATGCAGCGGCTGGTCTATGGAAACGGCAATAATTGATCTTACAAATTAAGAACATGTTTTATTGATATCATATACAGATTGTGTAGGTAAATATAAAGTTTACTCTGCTCTTCTCCCGGTTTACCGGAGACCTACTTTAACGTGTTTTGGGAGGAGAGGATGAATTTAGTATGTGTTGTAAACCCTACAGCTTGGATTCAGCGCGAACTAACATGGCGGCGCCCATCACCCGGTATAGATAAACTAACACAGTCGATATAAAAGTGTTTAAACTACCAAACAAATTTAATTGCACATATTTCAGAATCGTAATATCAGATATTTCATAATATAGTGAGCATGTTTGTGAATATTTTGAATAAAACAGGAAAAAACTAAATAAAAGCGATCCATGTGTTACACAGATCTATTGTGGCTGCGTTGTGTCACATGACAAGCATGACGCGTCGCCATGGAAACAATAAGGCGATACATTTTAAAATAACGGTCGCCTAAAAAAAAACTCACGCTGGGGGCTCAGCTAGCATATTTTAAACTCAAATATAGTTATCATTAGTTATATTTCTTGGTGAGTAGAGCCCTTAATGGAAAAGAAAGAAATAGGCATAAACACTATTTAAAAAATCTTAAAAGAAGTCACTCATCAATTTGTCTCATCTTTGAAAGAGATTAGTCAACACTCAACAGGCTGTCTGAATGACTTAATTTTTAAACATATATAGTTTTGACATCTCTTTTAAAAATAAGCCAACTAGCTGCATTTGAAATTTTGTCACCCAATGTCTTCAGAGATTTTCATTTATCTCCACGTGTTCGCAAACTCAAACACGGAAAAACTCTTCTTCACTATTCCCTCCATCTCTCTCTTTTTGTTTCATCTACCCCATGACCCCCCCCCCTTCCACCCCACCCACTCCCATCTAGACACTAAAAAATGGATGAGAGGACAGGGGCATCAATATGGCAGCAAGACTTCATCAGCGCACTGGTTTTTGAAAACTACTCACAGAGACAGAAAATTTCCTGCGGCTTCACTCCACATTACAGTCAATCAGCTAACATGATCAGAACAGACCAGACAACGTGTGAGAGTGAAGTTCTAACCCAAACTCCAGTTTGTCTCGTCTTTCACACAAGCAGACAGCTTTCTAAAACTACAAGCTACTCATAATTTAGTAGTTACAGTGAAGCTAGTAACAAAAACTAACTATAGTGAAGCTACGGGTTTCTGTGCCACCAAACAAACTACAAAAAATACTGATTGTTTTCAAACAGGTTTCCAAAACACCCCCAGTCAGTCATTGGTCAGTCAAACAGATAGCCCCGCCCCAAACTCACACCATTGGCTGAGCCAGTGTTGCTATGCTGGGCTGGTCGGGATTCTGAAATGTTTTGAAAGCTCCACAGAGTCACAGTTTTTACACTTCTTCAGGGACATTAGCCAACAAATGGCTAATTTATTGTTTCTGCATATTAAACTGGTATAAAAAGAGCATTTTAACACACTTTAATACACCACAACATATTGCAAGGGAGCAATATCTTTTTTTAATATATAATAACCTGACAATTTACTTAAAGGGATAGTTCACCCAAAAAAGAAAAGTTTATGTTTATCTGCTTATCCCCAGGGCATCCAAGATGTAGGTGACTTTGTTTCTTCAGTAGAACACAAACTGAGATTTTTAACTCAAACCGTTGCAGTCTGTCAGTATTATAATGGAAGTGAATGGGAATCACGGCTTTGAGAGTAAAAAAAAACACACAAACAAAACCAAATTAAACCATGCAGCTCGTGATGATACATTGATGTGTAAAAACACAAAACAATCGGTCTGTGCAAGAAACTGAACAGAATTTCTTTCGTTTTTTTTTACCTCTGATGCACTACAATGTCTGAACTGTCCTGAGCGCATTTGCGTCTTCTTCTTCTTGCTTTACGGAGAATCGCAGACTTATAAGTGCATTACCGCCACCTATCTCTCAAATGGACCATTGACACTCCTAATTGAGATTGTAGATAGAGTGTCAATGGTCCATTGAGAGATAGGTGGCGGGAATGCTCTTATAAGTCTGCGATCCACTGTAAAGCAAGAAGAAGAAGAAGACGCGTCACGTGCCGGCTGTCGAGGACGTGCTCAGGACAGTTCGGACATTGCGGTGCATCAGAGGTAAAAAAAAAAAAACTATATAAATATTGTTCAGTTTCTTGCACAGACCGATTTTTTTTTGTCTTTACACATCAATGTATCGTCACAAACAGTAGGGTTTAATTTGGTTTTGTTTGTGTTTTTTTTTACTCTCAAAGCTGTGATTCCATTCTCTTCCATTATAAGATTGACAGACTGCAAAATCTTTGTTTGTGTTCTACTGAAGAAACAAAGTCACCTACATCTTGGATGCCCTGGGGGTAAGCAGATATACATCAAATTTTAATTTTTGGGTGAACTATCCCTTTAAGGTTTGCATCAGATTATCAGGCACAAAGAATGAGGATCTTAATTAGAGTGGTAGCATTAAATTTAAACATACATTATATATAAGCTACAATAATACAATACAACAATAATGTATTTTCACACAAAGGCCATTTCTAAGGAACCAATATATCATTTCACCATCCAAAAAGCTGAACTACTGTCATAACACTGGAAATGCAGTTAATCACAACTTTTATTTATTCACTTTCCAACAGAGATATCCGCTGATAGGTATCTAGAGATGCAAATGTAGAACACATTTACACACACAGATCTCATCTTTAGAAGGCTTCTCCCATTTGAAGCTTCCCTCTCTCACTGTATCAAACCAAGCTTTCAGCTCATTGTTTCTGTTTTGATGACAGAACGCAAGCGAGTGCTTTCATACTCGCTGGTTATGGCAGATCAAATGTCTGAACCTGCAGAGATAGAAAACCAAGCATATTACGATATGATGAAGGTATTTGTTACTCTAAAATGTTTAGCTCAGAACAACCGAAATTTACAATGTCACAAAAACCTTTAATGGGAGCTAGAGCTCACTTGTCAGGCCACAAACAGGCCGATGATGACTTCAGTGCTCCCAGAGATTTGAGATGGAGCTGTTTAATTTGAACTCCATATGTGAAAGCGTGATTGTGTCCTATACTGACAATAGCTCTTCTGCATGGATATGGTAATAGGGTCATTGAAGAGCATGCATATAAGAGGAGAGTCATTCCTAACAACCCCTCAAGCATAATGTTTCTTCCCCTCCTACTCCCCACTTTAAGCTACAAAGTGCCAAGAATGCTTTCCTCCATGTAGCCTTAAGCGGGATAAGTTTCCTGTTTTTAACACATTTTGAGGATACGTTTTATTAGCTTATCATGATATGAATCTTGCTAAGAGAGGATGGGGAGCATCTAACTATACGCTAGCAGCCAGCAGAAAATGTTGA
The DNA here is from genome assembly GCA_018155175.1 of Sinocyclocheilus anophthalmus. NCBI lineage: Eukaryota > Metazoa > Chordata > Actinopteri > Cypriniformes > Cyprinidae > Sinocyclocheilus > Sinocyclocheilus anophthalmus. The sequence goes on from JADLZN010001201.1 coordinate 16,104, forward strand.
ACTTGGCTATTTTTTTTTAAATATGTTTTTTTTTTAAATATGTTTTCATTACTGCTGAGACAGAACAGTAGAAGTGGAATTCTAATAATTAGGAAAATTAAGATGAAAATGAAGAAAAAGGTGAAACTGCATTTTGCAAACAATAAACACACGAAATGAATGACAAAAAAAAATGTAATTAATACTTTTATTAAGCAGCATTACATTGATCCTAAATGATAGTAAATACATTTATAATGTTATTTGTTATAATGTTATAAAACAAATATGAATACTACTATGATTTCCAACAAGAAAACTAAATGAAACGGCAATGTTAAATTCTGGTTTGTTTGTTTTTTTACAGAATTTTTCTCTGAACTTTTTCCCAGTTTGAAAACCACTGTTCTAGACAACTGCATGAAAGCGCTTATTAAGAGACTGAATGCTAAATGCAAAGCTTTTGTTTGGTAGTCAGCAGGAATACCACATCAAATCATTGGCTTACTGCAGTCTAAATGGCCCGACACGATGGGAACAAGATATTGCCTTCACGTCTGCAGCCTGTGTGTACGGCATCCTCCCTCCGTGAATAATAAGTAGCCTGTGCTTTCAATGCATATAATCATGTAACAGCCCATACAAACTAGCATTAACTGCTATTCTTATGAAACACGCAGATGGTTGTGGCAAGATTGAGAGTGGGTTTGCGTACAGAGAACAACAGAACAGAAGTAAAAAGTGTGAATACGCCTATGTGAGGGAGAAAGGAGAACAGCAGCAGGAAAACAGGCAGACGGCAAAGTCTTTGAACCAGTGAGCCTGTTAAACCTCACTCTTAAAACGAAGACAAACTGCTCTCTGCAGCTTAGTGTCACTGCAGTACACAAGAGCTTGTGTGTTTCTTCATCAATGTCCCAGTCTCGCCGTCTTTTCTTCACTTCATTTCACACAAACGCACGATATGTAGGGAATTCCTTAAGCTGGAATTCACTTTGAAGGATTTCTCTGCCACTTTTCAAAGTAGCACCAATAGTTGCTGGTTCTGGGGGTGCGGCTTTTGGTGGCGGTGGGTGGGGGGGTTGTTGGACCCCCTCCAATACCACAGTTCTCATCTAGTAATGATTGTCATCTTTTATGGGCCACTAAATCCTGTCTCTTGCAGTCTAATAGTCAGCCAATAGGGACCGCAAAGCCACTCAAACACCGGCTAAGGCCCCAAAATAGGCTGGGGCAGCTGAACCAGCCAATGCAATGTACTGCGGAATATGTTCTCATGTTGCTCTACAGCTAAGTCAATTACCGCTTCCGTCAGCCAATTTTAATGGAGTGAGGATTGAATATTGGGTTTACGCTGCGCAAAAAAAAACAAAAAAAAAAAAAAAAATTATATATATATATAATATATAGATATATATATATTCAGGGGTGTAAAGGTACACAAATTATAACAGTTCTGGTACGTATCCTTGGTTTAATGTCCCGTTTGGTATGATTCAGTACGCCAGGCGGGGAAAACGAAACGTTTTTTTATTTCATTTTTATGGTTTACTGAACAAGTTGCTCTCTTTAAATACATTCAGTTTTTTCTAAAAAAGTTTTGTGATACAAAATCTTATCAGCTTATGCTCAAACTATAGGGCAGACTTTACTTCAGGTACAATTAGGCCATCACAACTTAACCCAAAACTTAATTAATTGCTATGTTGTTTAACATAGATGCCAACCTCACACTTACCTGCAAAAAATCAACCCCTTCTATAACCATTGTATGCCAACATGTAAATTTGACCATAACCTTTGGCTGCGTCCAGCCGTGGTTGCTCTGGAGCATTCATCATGCTTGTCGTCACATTTTTCCTTATGCATCATAAGTAGATGTAATTTCTGGTATATTGTATCGTACTGTGTCTTAAACTTCGTCTTCACTACAAATTATTTGGCATAGGCGCCCTGGCAACGCCTGCTGAACGTGACGCGGACTGTCTAGTTCCCTTTTTCCGCCCCCCATTCAGGTGATTACCTGGTAGTACCTATTAAACCTGGTGAGTGATCCGCATGGTCCGTTCAAATACGGGTGTTGGACGTAGCGATGCGTGTCGGGCTGATGTGGACCACCTGGTGAGGGGACTCTGACTCGCAGTAGAGTCGCAGCACTCCTACGCGTTTTTGAAACCTTATTCCCACGAGACCATGGTTGTCTCTTTTATTCCTAGGTAATTATATAGAAACACTTGTAGTCTATTGCTTTATACTTCATTACCAAGCCAGTTGCTTCAGGCTAGTTGTAATCATTTTTGGTACCGTATGCACTTATTGACCCCGACATTGCAGCACGTAGTGTAGGTCATGCTTTGATGTGAACGGAGACCGGTACAGCGCGTGGGGCCTTGTGACGTGGTAATGACGGAGCAGCGCGCCGCGCACCGTCCCGTTTCAGTGCTCGCTGCCTTTGCGCTGGCGTGCGTGAGTGGAATCTGTTTCTGAAAATGTCTCCGTTTCGCGACTGATATAAATGCACTTTTGTCCCCCTTTACTTGAACAACTGTTGTCTTTTCCCGTGTCCGGACGCCTGCCCATGTCCTCTTGGAGTGGTTGTGGCCCAGCCCTAGCCCCGCCCCGTCCCTGAGTCGGCGTTACCCTTTTTCGCATAACCGTAACATTCATCTGACGTGTTGGCTAATCTTGACACCATCAGTATATAATATTATATATCATATTTATCACGATCTCTCGCGATATACCCATCTGTCTTGTCGTATTGACCCCCTCACACCTACACACCTACACGACTTGAGACCCCAATCAAACTACAACTCACTACAATCCATTTCTAAGCTGCATCTATTTGGAATAAGGTATGAACTTATCAACTTGTATACAAACAGTAGCTAGGAGTTATAAGACGACCCACTTACCTACCCCACCCATGTCACTTCTTTTACTTCACCTTTCCTTTTAACTTTTATTGCCCTGTTTCTCTTAATTTCTTTTTGGCACTTTTTTGATACCCACCATTTTTTTATATCCAATTTTCAGCACGAAATTGAATACGCCCCTGTGTGAATGCCCATTGCTACACCCTTGCCTGCCCACCGCTACACCTGTTCAACAGTCCAAACGCCAATCCCCATTAACAAAGGAAACACCCAAGAAATTGGGCGCTACCCTAAGTATACATAAGCGCAACACCCTCAAGCTTAACCCTGTGAGCACGAATTCAAGTCACATTATGCCACCAACAAACCTTGAACTCCATTAAAACACATTTGTCCACCCCACCCACGGGCCCACCTACACTTCTGGCATCTTTCCTGTTTTGTCCGGATTCTCCTTGTGCTCTATTTCTTGTCCAGCATTTATTTGCTGAAAAAGCCATTTAACCCCACACAGCTACTACCGGCCCAAATTATTACAATTAAAGAATGTTTGGGTCTACAAACGTAGTTTCTTCTTTTTGTTGGCCAAAGCTGAATTTCAGGCAGTCCCCACCTCACCACCCCGTATTCCGTGGTCAATGTTCTTTCGAAATCTTCTTTTCTGTGATAAGCTTTATATGTATATACAATTTATTCTTATTTGCTTCAAAGTATTTATGATATTTAGATGGTGTATATAAGTTCGGAAATCACAAAAAAGTCAACAATACCGATTTTAGATTGATTGGATATAATTGGCGCCAGTCCCTCTTTCGGTAATCACCTGACCAACACTCTACACTGCCTCTGTCAGCCATAGAAGCAGTGTCAGAGGTCATCTCTCAAATCTTGTCCTCTGGTCACTCTATGGGCCACAAGTGTGGCAGACAACTGTCCCAAAGAGGCCCCAAGAGATGCTCTAATGAGGTTTGAGACTGGGTTTAGGTCAAAGGGAAAATGACCCTGGATTTGGACAGGGGCCACTGAGGCTTCATCCTCTCTAGAGGGGTGTGGGGGAGCACATAGGGGACAGAACTGCTGGTATAAAGCTAAATCCAGCACTGTTTGTCTCTGAGCCATGTCTAGCATGGTGTGTGCATGGCCGAACATGATGATCCCAACTAGTCCAAGGGTAAACCCTGCCAGATCACTTCAATGTCCATCCAGATAGAGGGGAAGAAAGAGAGAGAGTGAGTGAGTGGACTAGACATGATTGACTGGGTCATCTCTGTTATTCAGCGAGTCCAAAGGGAAGTAAAAGTAATGTCCTGCGAAATGCGACAATAACACTTTTGCTTCCAGAGGGCACCTGCAAATTAGCAAGTGACATGAAAATGATGCAGCCATTATGGCACTCGCCCAGAGGCTATGAACAACCAAGCTAGTTATACATATAAACTTTTTTTTTGCTGATGGATTGAAATGAGATGGAAAATTGATAAAAGAAAATTATAATAATAAATAAATATGGATGAGAAAATAATCAACAGTACAAAAACAAACCCAAATAAATATTTTTAAAAAACAGAGGGGGGGGGGGAGGCCAAAACCGAGTTGAAATACATTAAAAAAGGGCCTCCTGCCACTGTGATGGAGGATTATCAAATCTTAGAATTTTTTATTTTTATTTTATTACCTCAAAATATAATAAAATGGTATGTTATATCTTATGTATTTTTAATTTACCTAAAGTAGAACTAAAAAGTAAATACCAATATTTTAATAGTTTAATAGTTCCTATTAAAAAATATTTTAATAAAAGGTCAATATATCAAGGTCAATATGTCATTATATGCATATAAAAATATAATTGCATTGGCTGCTTGAGTTTTAAAGGGATAGTTTACCCAAAAATTTAAATTCTTTCATCATTTACTCACCCTCAAGTTGTCAAAATATTTTTTTTAAATTGTTGGTAACCAAACAGTTGACGGTAGCCAATGACTTCTATTTATTTCTGTACTATGGAAGTTAGTGGCTACCATCAACTGTTTGGTTGCAAACATTCTATAAAATATCTTCTTCTAGAAATTCATACAGAATTGTAACAACTTGACGGTGAGTAAATGAAAGAATTTGAATTTTTAGGTAAACTGTAATGCAAATGGTGTTCAAATGCCATCATCACATAAACTGATGAACTATCAAATAACATTGGACTAAAAACCCAAATGCAAAATAAAGTCTCTATAAATCACCATCCCATAAGAAAACATTCATTTGTCATTTTTTATACATAGACAGAAAATCCCAGCACGGTGACTACGTGCAACTGCTCTCTTTGTAAAACTACATTTTAGAATGGAAAGCATTGCAATGGATATATAAAGCTCTGTCTGGCACTGCTGAAGGCCCACAGTATTTGCGTGTGTGAGCGTAAACACGGGCGCATACTTCCGTGAATATGTTTCTCATTATTCCGTGCAAATGTCTCGCTACTATCGATCTGGAGCTGTGCGCATGGCATTATTACAATTCCATACTCGAGTTCACGTGCACTCACATTAGTGGCGCTTCAGCCTGAGCAGATCACTTTAGACAGCTCCTGCTAGAGGATTCCCAGAAGTCATTTGTAGTGGAAGCATTTGAGTGAGGTTCCACTGAGAATCCTGCTGTTCGGCTCCACCGCAAACAGCGCTCGGATTCTGGAGGGAATACTGACAGTGAAGCTGGACTTGAGACTAGCTTAAAACTATGGTCAACAAAAGTTTCTGCATTTTTTTCTTCACTTTTATTACCCACAAGGACTCGGCATGCTCAGAACTCTGTGGAAATCTGCTAAGAATAACTCTAATAAGAATAACTGTCATTCATAATGTGCTACACATCACCTGTCACCAGCAAATTTGTTTAACCATTTTGACTAATTTGATTGTTTTTAGCCAAAAAGAAATGCAAAATTCTGAATTTAAGGGGGAAATTAAAGCATTCTGGAAAATGAAGTGTTTTTCCATCATGGTCCATAAAAAGAAAGATAATTTATTAGATATAATTACTTTTTTAAAAGTTTTATATTTAGACAAAACAAAATATAATAAATTAATAAATATGTAGATTATAACTGGTTATTTTTTAATAAATTTTAATTTTTCAGTCCTGAATTACTCAGGTTTCATATATATATATATTTATACAGGTGTATTTCAATAAATTAGAATGTTGTGGAAAAAAGTTCATTTATTTCAGTAATTCAACTACAAATTGTTAAACTTGTGTATTAAATAAATTCAATGCCACAGACTGAAGTAGTTTAAGTCTTTAAATCTTTAATTGTGATGATTTTGGCTCACAATTAACAAAAACCCACCAATTCACTATCGCAACCAATTAGAATATGGGACATGCCCAATCAGCTAATCAACTCAAAACATCTGCAAAGGTTTCCTGAGCCTTTAAAATGGTCTCAGTTTGGTTCACTAGGCTACACAATCATGGCGAGGACTGCTGATCTGACAGTTTGTCCAGAAGACAATCATTGACACCTTCACAAGGAGGGTAAGCCACAAAAATTAATTGCCAAAGAAGCTGGCAGTTCACAAAGTGCTGTATCCAAGCATATTCATAGAAAATTGAGTGGAAGGAAAAAGTGTAGAAGAAAAATATGCACAACCAACCGAGAAAACCGCAGACTTATGAGGATTGTCAAGCAAAAATCGATTCAAGAATTTGAGTGAACTTCACAAGGAATGGAATGAGGCTGGGGTCAAGGCATCAAGAGAAACCACACACAGACGTGTCAAGGAATTTGGCTACAGTTGTCGTATTCCTCTTGTTAAGCCACTCCTGAACCACAGACAACGTCAGAGGCGTCTTACCTGGGCTAAGAAGAAAAAGAACTGGACTGTTGCCCAGCGGTCCAAAGTCCTCTTTTCAGATGAGAGCAAGTTTTGTATTTATTTTGGAAACCAAGGTCCTAGAGTCTGAGGAAGGGTGGAGAAGAGGAAAGAAGCTCATAGCCCAAGTTGCTTGAAGTTCAGTGTTAAGTTTCAACAGTCTGTGATGATTTGGGGTGCAAAATCATCTGCTGGTGTTGGTTCATTGTGATTTTTGAAAACCAACGTCACTGCACACATTTACCAAGAAATTTTGGAGAACTTCATGCTTCTTTCTGCTGACCAGCTTTTTGAAGATGCTGATTTCATTTTCCAGCAGGATTTGGCACCTGCCCACACTGCCAAAAGCACCAAAAGTTGGTTAAATGACCATGGTGTTGGTGTGCTTGACTGGCCAGCAAACTCACCAGACCTGAACCCCATAGAGAATCTATGGGGTATTCTCAAGAGGAAAATGAGAAACAAGAGACAAAAAATGCAGATGAGCTGAAGGCCACTGTCAAAGAAACCTGGGCTTCCATACAACCTCAGCAGTGCCACAAACTGATCACCTCCATGCCACGCCGAATTGAGGCAGTAATTAAAGCAAAAGGAGCCCCTACCAAGTATTGAGTACATGTACAGTAAATGAACATACTTTCCAGAAGGCCAACAATTCACTAAAAATGTTTTTTTTTATTGATCTTATGAAGTATTCTAATTTGTTGAGATATTGAATTGGTGTTTTTTTTTTAAATGTGACCCAAAATCATCACAATTAAAAGAAAAAAAGACTTGAACTACTTCAGTCTGTGTGCACTGAATTTATATAATACACCGAGTTTCACAATTTGAGTTGAATTACTGAAATAAATGAACTTTTACACGACATTCTAATTTATTGAGATGCACCTGTATATTACATTAATTTAGCTGCTTTAAAGCATAGTTTATAACAACAATAATAATCAAATAAAAACATTAATGAATAACTATACTATAAAAAAGTGATGGATATATTAATTAAATTAATTGGTTGGGATTCTACTTCCTTAAATCTAAATAAAATCTCAGCTTCAATTAAAACGTTTGCTGTTGTTTCAATCAATTCCACCAAATTCCCCCCCAACCCATGCACAGAAAATTGAATAAATAAATAATCACAAAAAAAGGATTCTTTGAGCATTAATTCAATTCATCAATTATTCTCAAGCTCCACCACAAAAACAAAAATCAAAGAAATCTCACAAGACACCTTTTTGATGACACACATTTATAATGAAAGAATTTTGATGTTTCAGCACAAACACAAGATCTCAACCTAAAAAATACACCATTTTGTCTAACCCCTCAACACAATTACCAAGTTATCTTGACGTAAGAGGCCGTGTTTGTCATATTTGTGAAAAACTGAAGAAAATATCCACTTTAAAGTCTTCATTGTGCCTTATATTTTAGATTTAAAGTCCCCCTGTAGTCAAATATTTTATCCCTTAAAACTTATCTTTGAAATAATTTTCTCATGCCTTAACTAAGCGAATGTAACTCTACACCCTTGCCTCATTTACTATACGCGGCTCTATGAATATGCAAATTAGTCGCGCCTCCTGATCCACTGAACTGTAGTAACCGCAAAACAATGGCATACACGGATAATGACTGATAAAACTATGTTTTTACTAGCGGACAACTACAGTGAATACTGTAACATTCGTTAAAGTTACTTACTTGACGATGTTGTGTCCTAAAATGCCTTGAAGACTCGAATGCAGCCGTTTGTGATTGTTAATTCGCGCCCGTGAGCATACGCGTGTGAAGTGCAGACGCAGCTGCGGGAGAGGTGCGTCTGACTCCGGGCTACTTTTACACTGTTGCCACGGGTTATAATGCAAGTTAGCGGTTCTAAATTCACATTAAACCACAGCTTCATGGGTTTTTTGCTCCGATTTATTTTTGGTCTTGTGCTGGTATTGGCATATTTTGCATGCTAGTGATAGGAATCGATCCCTTGACGTGATTGGTTATTGGTTTGTGACGTAGCAAACCGAGGGCTGTTTCAAACCGCATTTCTGGGACAGCCTTTGGGAAACTACAGTTTTAAGGAGAAAATACTCAGCAATGGTGTTGATTAATGGATTGGCACATGGTTTGTCTAAAAGCATAATAAAAACACCACATAGACAAATAAACAACATAAAAAACTTGATTTTCACTACAGGCGGACTTTAACTTTGAGCTTAGTCTCAGCTTTCCTTCTCCCAATCCCTCAGAGAGCTCTGTCTCTCTCTCTCTTCATGCTCAGCAGTGTTATCGCTCCGCTCTGCTTTTTTTGTCTTGTAGCTCAGCATCTTCCTCACCGCTCATCATCCTCTGTTCCTCCTAGGTGTCATATCTACAGACTTCCTCTAATCCTCCTCCTCACTCTCTCGTGCTCGTCAACCCTGTTACACTTCTTATCTCCTTGACTCTTTTTTTTCTTCTTGGACCTTTCGTTCTATTTTGTTCCTTCGCTTTCTCTCTCTCTTTACAGTCTGTCTCTAATTCTCATTTATGTTCTCTCTCTCTGTTAGGTTAATTGTAGTCGGTTGTGCTCTTGCATCCACTCGTGTGATTCCAGCACATCTTTGTTGTTTTTTGGGAGAATGGAGGTACTGAGAGCAGATTTAGGCTGACTACAGAGTGCTGGATTGATAGAAGGTGGAGGAGAGAAAGACAATTACTCCAGCAGCAGGAACATCTCTGCTCAGTCGTTCAACAATGTTAGATTCCTGCTCATTTCTTTGTCTTTTTTAGAAATGTATGCTAGTATGTTAAGTTGCCATGTAAGGACAATATAATCCAATAATAAACTACACTATAGTACCATTCAAAGGTTTGGGTGAGTAAGATTTGTAGTTAAATAATTTTTTTTTTTTTAAAGAAATTAATAATTCTATTCAGCAAGGATGCATTAAATTAATCAACGGTGACAGTAAATTCATTAATAATGTTACAAAGAATTTTACAATATTATTTTTTTACTATATTTTTGATCAAAATAAATGCAGCATTGGTGGGCATAATATACTTTTTTTTAAATTCCAGACACCAAAGTTTTGAACTGTAGTGTATCTGAATTGAACATTCTTGGTTTCTCACACAAAAGTAGTAAAAAAATTATTATGGACTTTCCCCCAGATTTCTGTGTAAGATACACTCTAAGACATGTCAGTACAAATAGGGCACAATGTACTGCGTTATTGTGAAGGAAATTTCTGTATTGATTTTTCACCCGTGTTTTAGCTGTATTTTGTTGTGTTGTGTTTTAGGGTTAAAGGAAATGTCCTTAAACTTAATGGATAACGTCCCAGCAGAAAATCACCAGTATGTTTTTCTACAGATGTACAGTGTAACAATTCTGGTGGCATCCTATTCAATATAAAAAATATATATTAAAAAGACCCCACTGCATAGATTAAAAATATCATCTTTCATGTTCTGCAGAAAAAAAGCAAGTCATACAGTTTTGGAATGACACTGACTTATGACTGACTTTTCATTTTTGGGTGACACTCATGCCGTAAAGTAGAATATTATTATGGTAATTAACTGTATCAGTAATCAACTGTAATTCAGCAGATATTCGATTTGTAAGCACAGAGGTTTTTTAAAACTTCCTCAGGCTGTTTTTCTACAGTGGAGTGTTTTTGAGCTCTCAGCTTGTTGGTGCTGCCAGTTAGCAGAAATTGAGGCTAACTGGAGGTCAGCTGTAAGAAGTGTGTGTTCAAGTAACAAATGATCTCAAGTTCGAGAGTTGCCAGAGAGCTGGAAGACTGCATTACAACCAGAGTCCAAACCTATTCTGGATTCACTCTCTAATCTGTTCTCTCCATATCACCTTTTCCCTTTTAGCAACCCACCAGACACCAGAGGGGGAAAATGTGTGTAACGAGTGTAATTTTACAGATTTTCCTCCCTTTAAAGGGATAGTTCGACCAAAAAAATGAACATTCTGTCATCGTTTACTGACCCTTGTGTCATTCAAAACCTGTCTAGGTTTCTTTCCCCTGTGGAACAAGATTATCCCCTGATGTTTCTACAGAATTTATAAAAATAAAAAGCCAGAATTAATATACAATGTGTGTCCTAAAATATTTAATTAGTTGTTAGTTATAGGTTTTGTTTTTTGTTTGAATTCTGTGGGAAACCTGCACAAGCGAGTTACAAACTGCACCTAATTATCTCTAAATTTAGGAGTAAACACTTGCCGCTAGTCTTGATATGTGAGTGTCAGCAAACATTTTAGGTTTAGGTTAGATTTTACTCTGAAGCAATAACAACCCTTTATCTTTCTTACAACTGCACTACACCAGTCCAATGAGCATTTACCAGCGGTCACATAAATAAAAGAACAAACTCCGGGTGTCTGCAAGGGACACGGGACACAACTCACTCAAGAGAGATCTGGGGGAACAAGGTCAAGTAATTAAGGTTACGAGAAAACATGTACAAACATGAAGCATACTGCTTATTTAAGTGAGGTGGACCTTGTTAAAGCTATACCAAAAGACTCTCTCTTCCTGGGATAATATATTATTTATTGAGTATAATTCAAATAGCCATCCGTCTCCGGAGAGACTTTCTGCTTGCATCAGGCCCACCACATTCATTATCATATCAGTTAAAGTGATTATATGCAAATGGCTCCGCCCAGCAGCCGCGTCTAGATATCAATTACAATGACAGCCAGTCTCGTGCGACGTGTTATTATGGTAATTCTTCCTGAAATAGATTGCACCTGAGAAGAACAGAGCAAACGAATAGGAGGAAAAAGAGAGCACACCAGGTGATAAAAGACAAAGATTCTACTTGAACTGTACCAGTATGAGCTAACCAGCACTTCCAACTCGGAAGTCTTACTTCTTTTAGCAAACACCTTCCCGTGAGACAGAAATAACCAAACAACCATGAGATTAATTATTCTGTCTTCTTGATGTTCTCCCTGCTTATAAATCCAGTTTAAGATGGTAGTGCACTTTGGAACATGATAACTGGATTCTATATGGTCTAAACTAACTGGTCATTAGCTAATCTAAGTTGGTTCAAAATGGTAAGGTTTTTTAAACTGATCATTAGCTAGTCTAAACTGGCCATTGGCTAGTCTACAATGACAATTACAGTAGCTAGTCTAAAATTATCATTAGCCAGCTTAAGCTGGTCATTAGCTAGTCCAAGAGGGTTATTATTTTGTAAAAAACCTTAGCTAGTCTGACGATTAGTTGGTTATAAACTAGTACAAAATGGTCACTGATTGGTCCAAGATGGTCATTATCCAGTCTAAGATGATCATTAACTATGGTAGATGACCATTAGCTAGTCAAAGCTAATGACCATCTTTGACCATTACAGTAGCTATTCAGAGATTTTCATTAGCTAGTCCAATATTATTAGTAGTTTATCAAAAATGATCATTAGCTATAGTCTATGATGGTCATGAGCTAGTACAAAACAGCCATTAGTTGGTTCAAGATGGTCATTAACTGGTGCAAGCTAGCAGACCATCTTGGCAAAGCATCTACCCTCTCTAAACACTAGAAATGTGCTACCAAATTCTAGGATCACACTTTTACTTAACGTGAATTTTCAAGCAGGGGGTGCCAAAAACAACGACAACACATACAACATTGTTGGAGATCAGGAAGAAAATGAGGTTTGTAACTCAACCAATGTATTTACTTTTACCTTGAGTAATTACTAATTACTGTAATATTTCTTAGGGCTGGGACAATAAATCGATGCATCGCGTTTTGTGGATCGATTCTGAGATTTTCAGAATGCATCGTGATTCTCTCTCGAATCGATTCTGAGCTTAGTTTTTAACAACAGATGGCTGCACACTCAAATGCTCACGAAGAAGAGCGCTTGTGCGTTCGGCTGAGTAATGTAAGTGGTCAAATTTACTTGCACATCGGCTTGTATGCTTTTATGATGCGGGATTAATGTAAACACAGCCCACTGTGAACATCCTTGTAATTCACTTCAACCTTTTCGAACTTTATGAATGATTATTTTAGGTTTAAATGGTGTGTGTGTAAGGAACTGGAAGCAAGCAGAATATGGCTATTTCTACAGCACACAGTGCCATCTGCTGTTAAAAACTAACCTCAGAATCAATTCAAGAGAGAATCGCGATGCCTTTGGAAAATCACAGAATCGATGTAGAATAATTTCTCGATTCGCGATGCATCGATTTATTGTCCCAGCCCTAATATTACTATGGTGGAACAATTTGTCATGCTCATGAGATACTAAATGTCAGATGTGTGCACATGCCCTTAGACAGAGATAAAGGACAATGTGTTCAATATGTGCTGCCTTCAAGTCTAATGCTGTGGCCAGTGAGCCAGGACACTGAATAACTGGCTTTGAATATATTAGGTAGCATCTACACCACGCTCAGCCACGAATGGTTCCAGCATCCCCGAGGCACTCTCCTCAACCCCTGATTAAAAACCAACCTCCGAGCAGTAAAACACCGTCGTTTCCACAGCCGAAAAAGAAGCCAAGTCAGCAGGTCTCATAATATATGCCCTATACTCGTCACCTACAGCAAAAATAAACCCAAACTGCTTATGGAGGACTTACGTTCACTGAATTTCTCTATAGCCAAATAAATAATCTAGGATCGTGGCTTAGCCACCGTATATGATATCACACTGTAAGAAGCAGCAGTCAAGACCGTCTCGGTTACGTATGTAACCCTCATTCCCTGAAGGAGGGAACGGAGACGTCACGTCGGGGACCGACGAATTGGGATCTCTCTTAGAGAGACCAATCCACTTCGAGTATAAACTAAACAAGCCAATTCCCATTGGCATGCAATGATTGCATCTAGCTGCCGCTGATCACAGCATGAGCATAAAAAGGCAGCAGGTGCAACGCATACCAGGTTTTCGCTGAGGAGCCGAGCCAGTGACCCGGCTGCTCAGCGGTGGTACAGGAGCTGTGGAGACGGGACGTGACGTGACGTCTCCATTCCCTCCTTCATGTAACGAGTGTTACATACGTAACCGAGACGTTTTTTTCAGTCGGTCACTCTCGACGTCACTTCGGAGGACCGACGAAATTGGGATCCAACCAAAGGGCCACAGCTACTGCCCCTCCCAGTGTCCTGTGGAAGCCACCTGCGCCCCTATTTTTTGGCGTAGGCCAGGGCTTCTTCACAAGAGGACCAGCTACTGCTGCAATGGCACTACCCAATGAATAAGACTGGATAACACTGGGAAAATGTACCTGTTCTACTTGGAACAGGGGCGTTACGTAAGCTCGAACCTTCCCGAAGGAGGTTCGGAAGCAATACACATATGAACATCCCTTAGTTGCATATGGAAGAATGGAGGTGATTGAACCCTCTTGGAAGGGCAGAAGTCTGCCGGGGAAACACGGGCTCGAGGCTATACCGTGGATTTTACACATATGAGATCCACTTGGGTCTTGCATATGGAACCCAGCCTTCTCCCGGTTCTCGAGGATTCAGCGAGTGAAGGCCTGGCGCCGGACGCTCCGCCACGTCTGGCTTCCGAGGGGACGGAGGAACTCAACAGGTCTACTGTATGGACTCTCTGGAGTGGTTTTGCAAGCCGACCCTAAGCCGGGGCCTCTCAGTGCTTCTACTTGTTTGAGGTGAGAACACAGGAGGATACCGGCTCCACACGAGGCTATAGAATCTAGCGAATGTGTTAGGGTTCGCCCAGCCCGCAGCCCTACAAATATCTGTCAGCGAGGCGCCATGAGCCAGCGCCAAGGAGGATGCAACACTTCTAGTAGTGTGAGCTTGCAACCTGAGTGGGCAGGGCACACTCTGTGCCTGATACGGCAGGGTGATGGTGTCCATTATCCAGTGGGCCATCCTCTGCTTTGATATGGCATTCCCCTTCTGCCGGCCTCCGTTACAGACAAAGAGCTGGTCTGAGGTCCTAAAGCTTTGTATCCGGCCTACGTAGCACCTTAAGGCTCGTACGGGACAGAGCAAAGCTAGGGCTGGTTCTGCCTCCTCCGAGGGCAGCGCTTGGAGGTTCACCACCTGATCTCTGAAGGGAGTAGCCGGGCCGGGCCGGGCCGGGGCCTCAGGGTTACTTGGGAATCAGCCGGCCCGAACTCTAGTCACGAATCGTTGACCGAAAATGCGTGTATGTCCCCTACCCTCTTGATAGAGGCCATTGCCAGCAGGAGCAAAGTCTTCATTGATAGGAACTTCAGCTCCACTCCTGTACAGGCTCAAACGGGGCCTGCTGTAGTGCCGTAAGCACCAGACTCAGGTCCCAAGATGGTATAGAGGGGGTCTGGGGAGGATTTAACCTTCTCACCCCCCCTAAGGAACCTGATGACCAGATCATGCTTCCCCAGCGACCTCCCTTCTACGGGGTCGTGGTTAACAGCAATCGCGGCGACATGAACTTTAAGGGCGGAGGGAGACAGCCTTCGCTCCAACCATCAAAAGGACAGCACAACTCCGATCGGGCATCTCCGGGGGTCTTCTCGGCGAGAAGAACACCACTCAACGAACAGGTTCCACTTCAAAGCGTAGGCGTGTCTCATAGACGGTGCTCTCGCTGAAGTGATGGTGTCAACTACCCCTTGGGGTAGGCCACCTAGAACCTCCGCGGCCCGTCCAGGGACCAGACATGAAGTTTCCAGAGGTCCTGGACGCGGGTGCCAAAGGGTGCCTCGTCTCTGAGTCAGTAAATCCTCAGAGGAATCGGCCAGGGAGGGGCTGTCGCGAGGAGCATTAGTTCCGGGAACCAGGTCCGGGTAGGCCAATAGGGCGCCACCAGCAGGACCTGCTCCTCGTCCTCCCTGACCTTGCACGGTGTCTGTGCTAGAAGGCTCACTATGGGGAAACGCATACTTGCGAAGGCCCGCGGCCAGCTGTGAGCCAGAGCGTCCGCCGGGTGTTCCGTCGGTCAGGGCGAAGAACAAATGGCAGTGAGAGGTTTCTGGAGAGGCAAACAGGTCTACTGGAGCGGCTCTGAAACGTCCCCAAACCAGCTGGACCGTCTGTGTATGGAGTCGCCATTCTCCTGGCGCACAGCTCGGACAGCTCGTCGGCTGCCCGGTTGAGCAGCCCAGGAATGTGAACAGCACGAAGCGACCTCAGATGCTTCTGACTCCAGAGGAGGAGGTGGCGGGCGAGTTGCGATAAGCGACGGGAGCGCAGACCACCTTGTCGGTTGATGTACGCAACGGCCGCTGTATTGTCCATGCGGACCAGTACATGCTTGCCTCATAAGCGCCCTTTGAGACGGTTCAAGGCAAGGTGCATTGCTAACAACTCTAGGCAATTGATATGCTAGTGCAGTTGGGGGCCCGTCCATACCCCTGACACTGCAAGCCCGTTGTAGGTGGCCCCCCAGCCGGTGGTTGAGGCATCTGTGTAAACCACAGCATGCCTGGAGACTTGTTCTAGGGGCACTCCTGCCCGAAGAAACGTGAGGTCTGACCATGGGGTGAAGGTTTGGCGGCAGGCCGGTGTCACCTGGACCCGGAAGGTGCCGCGTTGCCACGCCCACCTCGGGACTCGGCCATGGAGCCAGTGCTGCAGCGGTCTCATATGGAGTAGCCCCAGTGGCGTGACTGCCGCCGTGGCTGCCATATGCCCCAGGAGTCTCTGAAATTGTTTCAGTGGGACCGCTGTCCTGCTCTTGAATGTATTCAGGCAGTTCAACATCGACTGAGCACGTTCCTGCGTGAGGCTTGCTGTCTGTTTGACCGAAGTCCCACTCCATACCGAGAAAAGAGATCCTCTGCGTCGGGGAGAGTTTGCTCTTTTCCCAGTTGACCTGAAGGCCCAACAGGCTGAGGTGTGAAAGCACCAAGTCCCTGTGCTCGCACAACTGATCCTGAGACTGGGCGAGTATGAGCCAATCGTCGAGGTAGTTGAGGATGCAAACACCCTGCTCTCTCAGGGGAACAAGAGCCCCCTCTGCAACTTTCGTGAAGACACGGGGCGACAGGGACAGCCCAGAGGGCAGGACCTTGTACTGATATGCTCGTCCTTCGAACACAAACCACAGTAATGGTCTGTGGTGCGGAAGGGTCGAAACATGAAGTACGCGTCCTTCAGGTCGATCGTTGCGAACCAGTCTTGGGGACGGATACACCTGAAAATGCGTTTCTGCGTGAGCATCTTGAATGGGAGCTTGTGAAGGGCCCGGTTCAGCATGTGCAGGTCCAGGATTAACCCACTGCCTTTCTTGGGTACAATAAAGTAAGGGCTGTAAAACCCCGACCTCATATCGGCTGGAGGGACCGGCTCTATCGCGTCCTTCGCCAGTAGGACTGCGATCTCTGCACGCAAGACAGGGGCATCTGCTGCTTTCACTGACGTAAGTGGACGCCCCTGAACTTGGGAGGGCGCCGGGCGAACTGATCGCATAGCCGAGCCTGACGGTTCGACGGAGCCATCGAGACGGGCTGGGTAGCTCTAGCCAGGCTCCCAGACGCCGCGCAAGTGGCATCAACGGAACTACAGGCATACCCGCAGCGGGGCAGCGTGAAAGAACGCAGGGACCCGGCCCGGGCGTCTCTTTGCCGGTCCGAGGCGGGGTCTGAGTGTGTGCAACACTGACCTGCGTTTGAGCAGAGGGTGCGTGGGTAGTCCGTTGGTTCGTCCTCCCGATCCGCCCACTGCTGCTCACTGGCGAGAGAGGAGGGTGAGTGTGATACGTACTAGATCGTCCACAACCCCCCGTCCCCTCTGGGGACCCAGAAATATAGGAATTGCTCTTTGTTGAGAATTTGGGTACCACCGACCGAGGTCACTTGGTTGAAAAAGATTCTCCGCCCGGCCCTCCTCCGGGGGAGGGAGTGGTGTGCTTACCATCTCCTGAAGAGCACGTCCCTCCACCTCTGGGTCGCCCGTCTCCGGGCCTCTTGCTCTCTCGCTTTCCACCAGGTTTGGCGGGGGCCTGGACGGGCGGGGCGGCTGCCCTGCGACCGGCTCCACGGCACAGCTTTGCTGGAGGCCGCAGGAGCTCTGCTCTTGTTTGGCGGTGGCAGGGGGGCCGCCCTCGGCGACGGCAGCAGCTGCACACCGGCAGGATGGACCTGATGGCCTCAGTCTGCTTTGGTCAGCGGAGAACTGCTGGGCAAAGTTCTCCACCGTGTTGCCGAAAAGGCCGGTCTGGGACACGTGGGCGTTCAAGAATCGTGTCTTGTCCGTCTCGCGCATGTCAGCCAGTCACAGCCCGAATTGGCGCTCCTGGACCACCATAGTGGACATGGCACGACCCAGAGACCGCGCCGTAACCTTCGTCGCTCGTAGCGCGAGGTCCGCCGCTGTGCGGTGTTCTCTGCGAACTTCCGGGTCGTGAACATCCTCGTGCAAGTCCCTCAGTGCTTTGGCCTGGTGCACTTGCAATTACGCCTTAGCGTGTAAGGCGGAGGCAGCTTCTTCACCGGTCGTATAGGCATCGCTGGCCAGCCGAGTACCTACAGACCCGGGAGAGGAGGCACGGTTCTCCCTGCCGGTTGGAGGCGGTATTAGGACACAACCGCATCGCAACCGACCGCTCCACCGGGGGGACCCTTGTAACCCCCTGACTGCCCCACCATCGAGGGTGGTGAGGGAGGAGGAATCAGCAGATCGATTTCCGGCAGTAAAAAGGTGCCGTCCACTACCTGTTGAGCTCCTCATGCACCTCCGGGAATAAAGGCACCGAGGCTGGGCGCTGAGAACCAGCGCGGACCACCCCGAGAACCATTCGTGCAACCTTGAGGGCTCGGGACACGTTGAAAGTCTTCACTCGAGCCCTACCCTACGGTGGCCCGGGAAAGCATAGCCATTATTTCTGGATCCGATCCAGGCATTGCTACGGTCCCGGAGGAGAGCAGCGCAGCCGAATCTTCCTCTCCAGAAAGCTTTGGCTCACCCTCCGATGCTGCAATCGCCATCCGATCGTCGGGGGGAGCCTCGGAAGAAACAGGTGGTACCCCCTGGGAGGGTCCATCCTGCTCTTTTTGAGAGCTCCGCTGGTTTCGAAGTGCCGGCGGGCTTGGCATCCCCGGAGGGGAATTCCTCACAGTGACCGTAAGACCAGACCGCCCACCGCTAGAAGAAGGACGCCCCCAGCTGCCACCAGAGGGAACCCCAGATCTAGGCGGTGGCACGGGCTCTCTGCCCCCTTGCAGGAAACGGAGTCCGGTCCGCAACTCCGAGATGGTCATACCCCCGCCATGGGAGCATGAGCCATCCACGAAAGCCACCTCAGCGTGCTTCATGCCCAGGCACGATAGGCAGCGATCGTGACCATCACCCAGCGCCAGGTACGCCCGCATCCGATGCCCGGTTGATACGTTGCCTATAGCAAGACCCAATCGCTTTATAAAGACTACCGTCGAGTTTGCCAAGCAACGTCGTCTTTAGAAAGACGCACCCGAAATTGCTCTTTTAGGGGAAAAAGCTCTTTTAGCGTGCTGAGGCGCACAGGGGAGATGATCATTTGCAACACAAACAGGGGGTAGTGCAGCCTGATGTGTGCAACCCACTCGACACGGGAAACCACCACCGCTGAAGCGCCGTCCGCCAACACGAAGAGCTCTCCAAGAGCGAGCTGAACTCATTCAGTCTTTTCTCTCAGTAGTGTAGTCAGGAGCAGAACGATGTGATCGCTCGGCTTCGAAGCGAAAAGCTGAATATGCGCTGCATCTGCTGCCTACCTATACTCACGCTGTGATCAGCAGCAGCTGTATGCAATAATCGCATGCCAATGCACATTGGCATGCGATTATTACATCGAAGTAGATTTTGTCCCTCTAAGCTAATCCCAATTTCGTCGGTCCTCCGACGTGACGTCTCCGTTCCCTCCTTCAGGGAATGAGGGTTACATACGTAACCGAGACGGTCTTGACTGCTGCTTCTTACAGTGTGATATCATATACGGTGGCTAAGCCACGATCCTAGATTATTTATTTGGCTATAGAGAAATTCAGTGAACGTAAGTCCTCCATAAGCAGTTTGGGTTTATTTTTGCTGTAGGTGACGAGTATAGGGCATATATTATGAGACCTGCTGACTTGGCTTCTTTTTCGGCTGTGGAAAAGACGGTGTTTTACTGCTCGGAGGTTGGTTTTTAATCAGGGGTTGAGGAGAGTGCCTCGGGGATGCTGGAACCATTCGTGGCTGAGCGTGGTGTAGATGCTACCTAATATATTCAAAGCCAGTTATTCAGTGTCCTGGCTCACTGGCCACAGCATTAGACTTGAAGGCAGCACATATTGAACACATTGTCCTTTATCTCTGCTAGGCATGTGCACACCTCTGACTTTAGTATCTCATGAGCCTGACAAATTGTTCCACCATAGTAATATTAGGGCTGGGACAATAAATCGATGCATCGCGAATCGAGAAATGATTCTGAAAGGGAACAGCTTTAGTGAATGCTATAAAGAGAACTGCCGACATTTCCTACAAAGGAGAAAAAGGGTGACAATGAATAAGATAATCAGTTTAACATTTTTAAAAACTGAACTTTTTATATTAAATTCACGCTGCATGTTGTCTCACAGGCTAATTCGTGTCACACAGCTAGACAGAGTTTAATTGGCCCGGAAAGACGTCGGCAGCCCTTTATGTGACTACGCTTTTCACAGTGCTAATGCCACATTTGAAATGGCTTTAAGTGCAGCTCTGAATTACCGTGAAAGATAACATGTCAGTGACATAGAAAGAGAGAGCGGGCGAAGGGTACAAAGAGAGCAAACACAAGCACCATCAGGGGGTTGTCCCAGAGCCCCATGCTGCTTAGCATAACAGCTAAGCAAGCATGACAACATAAACACAAGCAGCCGTTTTGCCTGCGGGTTAAGCTCAGCACTGGAGCAGAACCCTTAGACACATTGTGCCGTTATTCCATCTTCCTTTCTACATCCTCCATCTTAACGTCACAGTGCTATTTATTCAATGAGCCATCAAAAGATAAGCTGCTTCCAAGTCGCTGACCACCACCATGGGCTATTTGAAGGTTACGGTCGTAACTTCACTGCCAATTATGCTGTTAAACAGACCTCTTTACTCAGAAAGGTCTCGCCTGCTAGCCGCAAAACAACGTTAATTACAGGAAGGTGGTCACTAGAGGGGGCTAACATTAGCATAGTACATGCGCGGATATGCAGTCGCCTCACTTAATGTCAAGTCCCTGTGGGTGTTTTCTGCTGTAACTTCAAACAAAGAAAAATGTATCCCACCTAAAGAATGGGTTCAAGCTTCAAAATGGTCATCTGATGCATTAGAATGACTAAAACTATTAAAAATAAGTTTCAGTAATTACAATAAAGCTGAAATAATAATAAAAAAATATGAATGTTGGATGATAAAATTTGATTAAAATGTTGCCTTGGCAAGGCAGGTACTAAAATTACTAAAACGAAAAAAAAGCACAGAACAGAAAACAGAAATTAAAGTGAAAACTGAATAAAATAAAGTCTAATTAAAAATATTAATAAATAACACATTGGTTTGCAATCCCAGCATTTTTTGCATGAAATAATTGCAGCTCACATATAAGAAAAATTGTGCCTGTGTTACCATTGAAAAGTTTGGGGTCTGTAAGATTTATTTATTTTTTTTATTATATATTTTTTAACTTTCAACAGGACTGCGTTTATTTGATCAAAAATACAGTAAAAGAAAAAGTAAAGTGAAATATTATTACAACTTAAAATAACTGTTTTCTATTTTAATATATTTTAAAATGTAATTCATTCCTGTTATGGCAAAGCTGAATTTTCAGCATCAATTACTCCAGTCTTCAGTGTCACATGATCCTGCAGAAATCATTCTGATATGCTGATTTGCTGCTCAAGAGACATTTATTATTTTCAATGTTGAAAACAGCTGTGCTTGATATTTTTGTGGAAACCATTATACATTTTTTAGGATTCTTTGATAAACAAAGTGAAAAAGAACAGCATTTTTAAAAATAGAAATCTTTTGTAATATTATAAATGTCTTTACTCTCACTTTTGATCAATTTAATGCATCTTTGCTGAATAAAGGTATTCATTTCTTTCAAACAAATCTTATTGACCACAAAAATGGTAATGTACATAGTTTCAGAAATATATTTTTATTTTTTTTTAAATCTGTCTTTTGTCTTACATTTGTAGTAAATATTCATCTCAGTTAGAATAACAAGACACAAACAACAGGTATCACAGTGGGAAAGTTGCTGGTACTTTGATTCATTTAATATTAGCCTGACTATCAACAATTTTGGGAACCAAACAACTGAGGTCTCAGGTCTCAAAAATAAAAATGATGACTTGAAAATTATGTGTTTGATATGGGCTGCACTGCTGCAGGATCCATCCACAAACCACTACGAAGGCAACACGAAACCACATATTTAAAGACAGAGATGCAATTAACATCACATGACAAAGAACTTAAATACAACAACACAACTGCCCTTACCACACTAAACAACAGTAGTTTACAAAATGCATTCATGCCACAGAGCATGCTGGGAATTGTAGTTGTCTCAAGCACTGCAGACATAAATACAGCCTAAGTTACTGTACAGGTAATTGTGCAGCTATATATTAGGCTGTGTAAAATAAGCATATATTGCCTCATAAACACTAAGGAAATTGTTGGTACTATACTTTTTGACATCCCGTAAGTATGTAAAAACCTGAATTTGGAGCATAAGTCTACCCACTTTTAGAGGGGGTGGATCTAAAACGCAGACATTCAATTTTATGAGCTTCTCACAGGGGATCTTTAAATTCTTAATGTCACCTCATTTGACACAAGCTCCTCCTAAACAAATAGCATCTCAACAGAGATTCGCAGGGTTGTATTGCCTTTCATTGGATGTGAAAATGCCTTTCTTTTATCCCCTTGTAACACAATCCATCTTGCTATTTATTTATTGTGCGTGATTGTAAATATGAACTCTTGTGAATGAGTAGTGGTCCGAGCCTGGCTTTGTGATTTATGCTATCGGCCTCCTATTACAATTGGATTTAGTCTGCCCTGTTAGATTTACACAGCAATTCATTTCCCCATTTCACCTTCCATCCCAGTGGTGTGTCTGAAAATTTATACACGCAGAATTTTTATTCCGTTCCACCAAATCGCTCATAGGACAAGCATGATGGGTTTATAATTCACTTTTTGTTTAAAATAAATATATAAAAATTTTGACCCATGAAGTAAATCAGCAGCTCAGAAATAATAATCCTCAAACTTTTCATCCTTCACATACAGCATCCATTTCATCCACTGTGCTTCAGCTACACAAGAAATGATTTACAATAATGGAAAGGAGGTAAAGTGTTATAGTAGTGTTATAGCAATTATTTCGTGTTGGCCAGTTTCTAAAGTCCTTTAATCGACATAAATATACAAAATAAATTAACATATTTCATACAATACTGAAAAATGTTAATAAAAATAGTTTTGTGACAGAGTTTATCACAGGACACATCGCCCAGTATTCCAATGAAATTCTATTTGATCAGCCTTCGGTCTTCTAATACAGCAATATAAAAGTCACATATCTATTTTACTACCATACTCATCAAGCTTTGATCTCATGTGCACTTTGATGATGGAATTTCAATCATATGGATGGTGAGGTTTTTGTTTGGGACCTTTGTAAAGAGCCGATTCCATTACGAGGTGCTAAATGTAGTATGAGACTCTTAAAAAAGAGAGACACTTCTCAGATCAGATGAAAGTTCAAAGAGAAGTGGAGGATCATTGTATTAATCCAAGAGTTTCTGAAAAATTGAACACGAGAGAGGCATGATTAATCAATTCTTTGCACTGAGTTGAGTGCTACGGGTGAGTCTGATTTCAGATGAGATGGTACCAGAATACTTTCATGCTTTCTTTCTACACAAAAACTAAAGTGTTCTGAAAATGTTATTTTTAACTTTTCAGAGAGATTTTTTTTTCTTTCTTTCTTTTCATACCTCACAGGCATTGAGGTATAATGAAGTAAGATGTTATTTATTTATTTATGAATGAATGTATGCATTTAAGTATGTATTTATTCATGTATGTATGCATTTAAATATGTATTTTTTTTATTTGACATTAACACTTTTGTTTTTGCAAATTGCAAACTGATCAAAAGTTAAAGTAAATACAAATATATTTGTTACAAAATATTTCTATTTCAAATAAATGTTATGTTGAACATTCTATTCATAGAAGAATCCTTGAAAATAACTAGCACCGTTTACCGAAAATATTACGGAGCTGTTTTCAATATTGATAATAAAAAGAAATGTACTTTGAGCACCAAATCAGCATATTAGATTTATATGTAAAGGTGTTGAAAATTCAGCTTTGCCATCACAGGGATATATATATACACTGAACAAAATTATGAACGCAACACTTTTGTTTTTGCCCCCATTTTTCATGAGCTGAACTCAAAGATCTAAGACTTTTTCTATGTACACAAAAGGCCTATTTCTCTCAAATTTTGTTCACAAATCTGTTTAAATCTGTGTTATTGAGCACTTCTCCTTTGCCGAGATAATTCAGCCACCTCACAGGTGTGGCATATCAGGATGCTGATTAGACAGCATGATTATTGCACATGTGTGCCTTAGGCTGGCCACAATAAAAGGCCACTCTAAAATGTGCAGTTTTATCACACAGCACAATGTCACAGATGTCGCAATTTTGAGGGAGTGTGCTATTGGCATGCTGACTGCAGGAATGTCAAACATAGCTGTTGCCCATGAATTTAATGTTTATTTCTCTACCATAAGCCGTCTCCAAAGGCGTTTCAGAGAATTTGGCAGTAAATCCAACTGGCCTCACAACCGCAGACCACATGTATCCACACCAGCCCAGGACCTCTACATCTAGCATCTTCACCTCCAAGATCGTCTTAGACCAGCCACACGGACAGCTGCTGCAGCAGTCGGTTTGCATAACCAAATAATTTCTTCACAAACTGTCAGAAACCATCTCAGGAAAGCTCATCTGCATGCTCGCCGTCCTCATCAGGGTCTCGACCTGACTGCAGTTCATCGTAACCGACTTGAGTGGGCAAATGTTCACATTCGATGGTGTCTGGCACTTTGGAGTGGTGTTCTCTTCACGGATGAATTCCGTTTTTCACTGTACAGGGCAGATGGCAGATAGTGTGTATGGCGTCGTGTGGGTGAGCGGTTTGCTGATGTCAACGTTGTGGATCGAGTGGCCCATGGTGGCTTTGGGGTTATGGTATGGGCAGGCGTATTTTATGGACAACGAACACAGGTGCATTTTCTTGATGGCATTTTTAATGCACAGAGATACTGTGACGAGATCCTGAGGCCCATTGTTTGCCATTCATCCACGACCATCACCTCATATTGCAGCATGATAATGCACGGCCCCATTTTGCAAGGATCTGTACACAATTCCTTGAAGCTGAAAACATCCCAGTTCTTGCATGGCCAGCATACTCACTGGACATGTCACCCTTTGAGCATGTTTGGGATGCTCTGGATAGGCGTATATGACAGAGTGTTCCAGTTCCTGCCAATGTCTAGCAACTTCGCACAGCCATTGAAGAGTAGTGGACCAACATTCCACAGGCCACACAGGCCACAATCAATAACCTGATCAACTTTATGCGAAGGAGATGTTGCACTGCGTGAGGCAAATGGTGGTCACACCAGATACTGACTGGTTTTCGGACCTCCCCGGACCCCCCAATACAGTAAAACTGCACATTTTAGAGTGGCCTTTTACTGTGGCCAGCCTAAGGCACACCTGTGCAATAATCATGCTGTCTTAATCAGCATCTTGATATGCCACACCTGTGTGGTGGATGGATTATCTCGGCAAAGAATAAGTTCTCACTAACACAGATTTAGACAGATTAGACAAAATGGGGGCAAAAACAAAAGTGTTGCGTTTATAATTTTGTTCAGTATATATTGAAATAATTTCACAATATTAAATAAATGTAGCCTTGGTGAGCAAAAGAAACTTTCTAAATTATTTAAAAAGCTTTAACAACCCAAACTTTTAAAAGGTAGTGTTCTTCTAATTTAAAAATATATATATTTATACTTAAAACTACTTATAGTTTATTTTGCAATGACTGACTGTACATTATCCCTTGCATAAGCATGATAAGATATTTTACTAGTTTAAAAAAAAAGAAAATATTTGCATTTTATTGTATAGTCACTATAATCACTAAAACTAAATAAATATAAAAATGAAATAGAAAATAGAAAAAAAAGATGTCTAGATGCTCTTATCTATAACCGTAAGTCATAATTATGAACACCCATAACAAAGTACTTTATAAGCTTCTTGTTTTCACCCAGCGAGTGAGATATCCTTCCAAAACAGACCTGGTCATAAGTCCAAACATAAACACGCTGCCTAATTCAAAATAACTGCAGTGCACTACAAACTCCATTCCATCCACATGTGTCGAGAGGCAGTTTCGAGAGTCCCAGAGCAGAAGTCAGTGATTGAGAGACGGCGGATGGAGGCAGGCAGCTCTGGGCTTCAGGAAACTTTATTAGATCATTGAGGGAAGCCAGGCAGGTCTGATAATGACCCTACAACTCCACCAGATGTGTCTCCCACCAACTTCCTCTGTCAGGGGCCCCTGTGGTCTCTCATATCAGTGATGAATAAGGCCTGGGCATCAGAGTGTGGATAATGTGCAGATGGGACACAAGCCTGCTGTTTGAGAAAGGTGAAGGGCGGCTGGTAATAAAGACCTACAGTGCAGGTCTCACCTCACAATGCACCACTAACCATTTTGCATGGATAGACAGTGGACAGCAGTGTGATTGACTTCCAACTAACGATAAGAAGTAATCTCCTTGCAAATGAATGTTAACTGCTTGACCTCAAAAGAATGTGCCTTTACTCTGCTTTGCCTCTCTAGAATGAATACTCAACAAATGTGGGTAAAAATTGGTTTGGTGAGTAAACAAAACAAAAAAAACCAGAGCTGTAACATAACATATGGTTTAAGTTAAACTGTAGGAATGAAAGTCTAAACTCAAATTTGAATACAATCATGACATACCGATGCAGTGTATCTGAGAACTTTCCCTAAATGTAAAATGTACCATAATAAGTTTACTAGGATTTTCATTACATCAGGACTCCATATGGAAAAATATATTTACTTTTATGCATTTGGCAGACCCTTTTATTAAAGCATAAGAAACATACAGTGGGTACGGAAAGTATTCAGACCCACTTAAATGTTGTACTCTTTGTTATATTGCAGCCATTTGCTAAGATCATTTAAGTTAATTTTTTTTTCCTCATTAATTTACACACAGCACCCCATATTGACAGAATTAAAACACAGAATTGTTGACATTTTTTTAGATTTATTAAAAAAGAAAAACTGAACTATCACATGGTCCTAAGTATTCAGACCTTTTTCTCAGTATTTAGTAGAAGCACCCTTTAGATCTAATACAGCCATGAGTCTTTTTATGAAAGATGCAACAAGTTTTTCACACCTGGATTTTGGGATCCTCTGCCATTCCTCCCTGCAGATCCTCTCCAGTTCTGTCAGGTTGGATGTAAACTTTGGTGGACAGCCATTTTTAGGTCTCTTCAGAGATGCTCAATTGGGTTTAAGTCGGGGCTCTTGCTGGGCCATTCAAGAACAGTCACAGGGTTGTTGTGAAGCCACTCCTTCGTTATTTTAGCTGTGTGCTTAGGGTTATTGTCTTGTTGGAAGGTAAACCTTCGGCCCAGTCTGAGGTCCTGAGCACTCTGGAGAAGGTTTTCGTCCAGGATATCCCTGTACTTAACTGCATTCATCTTTCCCTCGATTGCAACACCCCCACAGCATGATGCTGCCACATCATGCTTCACTGTTGGACTGTATTGGACAGGTGATGAGCAATGCCTGTTTTTCTCCACACATACTGCTTAGAATTAAAGCCAAAAAGTTCTATCTTGGTCTCATCTGACCAGAGAATCTTATTTCTCACCATTCTGGAGTCCTTCAGGTGTTTTTTAGCAATCTCCATGCGGGCTTTCATGTGTCTTGCAACTGAGGAGAGGCTTTCTGTCGGGCCACTCTGCCATAACGCCCCGACTGGTGGAGGGCTGCAGTGATGGTTGACTTTCAATGTCAACTTTCTCCCATCTTCCGACTGCATCTCTGGATCTCAGCCACAGTGATCTTTGGGTTCTCTTTACCTCTCTCAACTCAAGGCTCTCTCCCCCGATCGCTCAGTTTGGCCGGACGACCAGCTCTAGAAAGGGTTCTGGTCTTCCCAAACGTCTTCCATTTAAGGAATATGGAGGCCACTGTGCTCTTAGGAACCTTTAAGTGCAGCAGAAATTTTTTTGTATCCTTGGCCAGATCTGTGCCTTGCCACTTTTCTGTCTCTGAGCTCTTCAGGCAGTTCATTTAACCTCATGATTCTCATTTGCTCTGACATGCACTGTGAGCTGTAAGGGCTTATATAGACAGGTGTGTGGCTTTCCTATCAAGTCCAATCAGTATAATCAAACACAGCTGGACTCAGATGAAGGTGTAGAACCATCTCAAGGTTGATCAGTAGAAATGGACAGCACCTGAGTTAAATATATGAGTTTCACAGCAAAGGGTCTGAATACTTAGGTCCATGTGATATTTCATTTTTTCTTTTTTATTAAATCTGCAAAAATGTCAAAAATTCTTTGTTTTTCTGTCAATATGGGGTGTTGTTTGTACATTAATGAGGAAAAAAATTAAACTTAAATGATTTTAGCAAATGCTGCAATATAACAAAGAGTGAAAATTTAAGGGGGTCTGAATACTTTCCCGTACCCACGTATGTGAATATGAGAGCAAAAAAAAACACAATTTTAAAACCGGGGGTTTTTCTGACAGGTGTGAGTAAGGCTACAAGATTCATTGAAAGAAATCTGTAATTTTTTATGCATTTTTTATTTTATTTTTTAATTAGAAATAAAAATTGCAACTCGTGAACTTAAAAAGGTGGGGGGGACCTCCAAGGTTTGTGATATAGTGTAAATAATGAATCTAAATATCAATATGACTGCTATTATTATTATTATTACTACTACTACTACTACTCCTACGATTGTAACATAACATTTCACTGTAAATAAAAAAAATAATAATAGTTAATTTGTTTACAGTAGTAATTTTTTGCCATTTTCACATTATACATAAACCATGGAGCTTTTTTATTTTGACGAACTTTAAGCCTTTTTTGGAACAGCCGAGTATATTCTTGTATTTATAATTTATTTATTTAAATGCGCCTGTGTAGTTAATAATACAAGTAATTTAGCTTTTTTGTTAAATAATATAAATAATATTTTTTCCTCCATCGTCTCTCTTCTTCTATAATAGATGTGTTTTTTGGCAAAAATAAAATAAATAATATTAAATTGTACTTATATTAAATATTATATTTTCAATAATATTTAAATACACACTAAAATACTTATAATATTAGATATAATATTATATATATCTATTATATACAGTATATTGCATCGGGTTTTGTATATAGTATATTGTATCTATTTTTGTATATTTAATATATTTTTACATATTTTAGTGTCACTCCCACATGCCAAAATAATGTAAATGTGAAAATGTAATTTTGTTCCCTGTAGGTATCCAAAACCCCGCCATACCCCTCCTAAACCTCTTCCTCACATATAAAATCTGTATTGGTCTCCTGACAGAGAGATACGGGTTATCACTTCAAAATTGTATCGCTTCATCCCCACATAGGGACCAGACTCACACCCGTTCCCTTGTAAATAGTCTTATCTTCTAAGCTAAAGTTAGCTCAGCGCTGTGCTTTGAATTAAGATGAGTGACGGTCACAGGATCTCTGCAACATGAAGAACTGAGAAAATACAACTGGGCCTTGTTTAGGAGAGCACCATGTTTGCATATCGAGACAGAAACAACACGAAAGGATCCATTTTGCCACTCAGTACCATGGCAGTTTCTGACCTAGTTTCCCAAAGCCAATGCGCCCATGTTAAAATGATCAAAATCTGCCGGTTAAAATGTCTGTGTGGGGTTCTCCATTTAAAAATACATGGTAAACTCCCACCGCAGGGCGAACGTGCGATGTCAATGTCTGTTCACACCGTCAAACACTTCCTGCTGTGTTTCCAAGGTGTGACATCATTCTCACCTACTTAAACTTTGCATGCCTAGACTCATCTGTTGCCCTCAGAGAAGAGTGAATGTCACTCGACAGTCCGCTTTAATTAAACCCAGAGGGAAATGTATTAATTACTGCACAGCGCCTGTGACTGTGGGTGAGGTGTCTTGGGTCTGCATATGATTAGAATGCTGATTATGATGTACTGTGGAGGATTCCATCATACTCAACTGTCCTAATGATTCATTCATACAATTAACACACGTTGATTTGCTTTAATGGCTTTGGTACTATTTTCACAATTTAAAAAGTGCTACATTCTCAGTTCAAAACTTCATTCATTCAAAACCTGCTACTGTGCTTCCATTAGCATACAACTTTCCTTTCACAAAACAATTATGCCAAATAATAAGATCATTGTGGCAGGTAATGAAAACATTTGATTTAATCACCAAAAACAATATGATCTTTCAATTTAGCAATTTTCACAAATTATGCAAGATCAAATTACCTTTAGAAATGCTGAATGTAGAAATCACAATACGTAATATAACCCAAATAGTTTTGTAATTAATATATATATATATATATTATATAATAAAAAATACATAATGATTAAATTATATATATATATATATACAGGGCTCCAGACTGCGACCAAATGGTTGCATTTTGCGACCATTTTTTCTGCCGCTGCGACTAATTTTTGTGAGCGGTCACACTGGCATGACCACCGCGTTGATCAACTCATAAGCACTGCCATTTCTGTTGCATATGAGAAACATAAAATGGCACACACGAAAGCGAAACTAAGAAACCTCGCTAACTTTTCAGGCTGCGTGCAGCCCCCCCCCACCGCGTACCATTTATCAGCTCGGACCGCGATGCAAACAAACTAGTCTGAGCTCAGAACAGCTTTACTCGGGAGCCAAAGTTAATTTCGCGGCACTGTTACTGCACAGATGCAACAGTACTGCGATATTATCGCAGCACTGTTGTTAAAAATATACTTTGTGGTAAACAAAATACACTTATGTAAAATTTAAAAAATACATCAAATAACCATTATAACCAGTAGATGGCAGCAAAGGAGCACTTATTGGCTTATTAGTCATTCATTTATACTTTTTCTCTATATTTTGAAATTATAAAATCACTGTTATAAAATATCAAATCATCAAGAAATCTGATTTTGTCAGAATTTTACACTTTTTTTGAGTATGAAGTAAGAAAAGTCACAAGTGCCTTGAAAATCAAACTTTTCCATCAATTTGTTACTAATCCCACCCCATAATCACTGCAGTTGGTCAGTTTCCATATACTAGAAGAATATGGTATAGTTAAAAGAGTTGGAGTAGATATAATTTTCTATAGAAAAATTTGATTTTGCAACCGGTACTGTGTTAATAAAGTCAGTTTGTCTGCATCTTAAACTTACAGCTCTGTGCTTAACTGTCAAAAGGTCTGTGGGAAACAATAAAGACAAGAAAAAAACACGAAATGCACATTAAATATTAGTAAATGCAAAAAAATAGTACTTTGGGATGATTAAATGATCTATATTGTTAATACTCCCAGCACAACCACCCCCAGCGCAACCACATCTTCTCCTGGCGCCACCATCTTAGAACTTAGTGTTGCTGTTGCCCTGCTCTCAGATGTTCGTCTGGCGCCCTGTAATTTATAACCAAAAATAAATAGAAAAAATTAAATATAAATAATAATTTTTTTATTATATAATTTATATTAATGAAAAATTAGATATTCAACTGACTTAAATTATCAATAAATATTAATCTTTTTTTATGTGTCATGATAAAATCTCTATAGTGATTTTTCTTTAGATTACAGTAGATGAAGAGGTACTTTGTGATTTTGTGTGACAAGTACGCTTACACTGCATTTTTTGACAGTGAATGACAGTGAGTTTTGAGAGTGAAAGTTTTATATTCTAATTATTACACATTATTATTTATTTATTATAAATGACACTTGTGCACTGCTATATTTGTGGATGTCTACTCATAAAGATTAAGGACAGCCAGCCGTCTCTGTAAATTCCTACTCCTCTGGTAGTCTTTGACCTTCCATTTAAACTGGTATAGATTATAGTGCTTGGCTCACATTCCCCGTGAGATATGCTTTTCACAAGCCTCTCTATCCAGGTCCCCTGTGTTTTACTTCATCGCTGAGAACCTTAGCAAGTTTTTATCTGTTTCACTGTGTCATCGGCATCCTATCGCTCCTCGCATCGAAGTCCTTGCGATCCATCTGTCTCTTTCACTGACTTACAACCGGTGGCCGCCTAATCCAATTACTAGTTCTGCACTTTCTTGCCTCCCTCTGCTTGTTTTGATCTAGTTTCAACAATGGCTCTCAATAAAAGCCCCTTCCCAGCAGGCCGTGCACATCTCTCTGACACGTCCCATTCGGACTGGGCTACATTTCGAAGAACTCATTGATTGTCGGGATTGATTTGTTTCAGGCGGGGCCAAACTCCTAATCACTTCTGTTTCGCCGGTTGACATGGACAGAATAAGACACTGAGAGACGAGAGCTGCTGATGCACTCTTATAGATCAGACTCTTTACCCTTTTTTTTATATTGCACCTGCTTATTTCGACTGGACAAAGTTTATTTGCATGTGACCACACATAGTGAATACATCCATGCAAGGGGAATAATTTCCTGCAGCAACCCATTGATAAAATGTTAATATTAGCTACATGTTCCCAGTAGTTCCTGATTTAATGATATCTACACATTTTACACATGAAGTGTTCTTATAATTTGTATAAAACTACAAATAAAAAATAAAGAGCATGCTGCGACAGGGTGCCAGTAGGAAGGCATCTAAGATGGATGGGTTTATTATGGAGTATTATTATTATTATTATTATTAAAAAAAAAATGTGAATATAGACATGAATAACATTAAAATTTAATACAATGCCTCATTTATTCAATAACTCACATAATAATATTAACAAGGCTGTCAGAAGTTGTTGCAATATTAATTGGCAGTGTGTGCACAGTTATAATAATAAGAATTATAATAAATATGGGATTTAAAACATTTTTTTTTAAATTTATATACATAAAATTATGTACAGATTACAGTAAGTGTAGGTATTTATAAGTTTGTGTGTCAAATAAGCCTAAAATACATTTTTGATTAGTCTTTTTGCTGTTATGTGAAAGTTTTGGAAGTTTGAACAATGTACCCTTATTGCGAATAATACCGACCACTTTTAAAACAAAATTGATCTGTTTGATTGTACTTTTGTTAAAACTTTATTTTTATTAATAAATTATTATTCTTCATAATAAATATAGACAAATAATAAAATATTATCATTTTTTAAATGATATTGACAAGGTTGCAGGTAGATTTGATGAAATACAAACCCATGAGCTGATATCACACATCTTACACTTGAAACGTTTTTCCAAATAAAACTTTCCCCAATTTTTTTTTTTTTTTTTTTTACAAAACCTACAAATAAACAGAAAAAAAAGAAACAGCATGCTGCGATGGGGGCCATCTTTCCGGCTGTCACTGATGAGGCCAGTAGGAGGCCATCCGAGATGGACAGGTCCACGGTGTGAAACTGTTTGCGACACAGTGTGAAATAAACAGGCAGAATAAGAATGGGCAATGCTGGGCAGACTTACCGCGCAGGAGATCAGAGGTGGAGTGTGGCGAGGCATGATTGCGGAACAGCTGCCAATCAAAGTCATCCTCCTCCCCTTGGCTGAACTCGCACAGACTGGGGTCGGAGTCCTCATCAAACGTGCAGCCCACTGCCGAAAGAAGAGAGAAGCAAAACATGTTATCGATCTTGATGCAAGTCCGTGACTTCCTCTCATTAAAAACCTTAAACGGCCATGGATACGTGCTTCCTGCTTAACCTGACAAGTCTCCGTACATGAATTATTAAAATCGTCTGGCCGTATACTTAAAAGCCTCCACGGCAATAACATTTCATTTGGACAACATTTGATCCACAATTTGTTGACCCTAAAATGTGCATTACAATTCGACTCCTCAATCCTATGGGGTGGTTAATATGGCTGCAGACGGACGTACTAGGACCCCCTGGCCCGACAGCCTAATTAAGCAGCCGTGGGTTATTTGGGGCTCTGTTTCATCATGCGAACCCCTGTGATCTGATTTCTGTTTGTGCAGAACGTGAGGTGCCAGACTCCACACCCACATACATTTCCAACACCGGCTCTTTAGCCAGACAGCCATTCGCAAAAGCAATCATGTCTCCATTCAAGACACAGTGCTCTCACGCACAACATCTCCAAGGACACACACATACCAGTCACCTCTGCCGATCAATCATCAATACTGACTGAAGATTTACAACACAAACACTGAGATAGAGCAATTTATCTGCAAGGACCAGTTACACCGTTGAAGATAACTGTGCATGCTTAATAGCTGTGAATACACTGCCAGCCTTGTCAGTATTATTTATATTAAATTTATTCTATAAAAGTATTTATTTATTTATGAATTCAATTAATTTACAAAATCGTACCTAAATATTTTATTTTATTAAATCATTTTTCACTAATGATATATACTATATATATTATATTAAACCATATTATTGCATTTATATTTATTGCCAGTAATTGCCCATGACACCCTGCTCTTTTAAAATACCCCCACTGGTTGAAAAATCATAATAATTACTACACAAGTCCCATTCA
Organism: Sinocyclocheilus anophthalmus; assembly: GCA_018155175.1. NCBI lineage: Eukaryota > Metazoa > Chordata > Actinopteri > Cypriniformes > Cyprinidae > Sinocyclocheilus > Sinocyclocheilus anophthalmus. The sequence goes on from JADLZN010001201.1 coordinate 50,668, forward strand.
AAAAATGTTTACTTAACAGTTCACAAAAGTTCACAAACTTCCTGTTAGGCCTTGAATAAAGGGTCAACTAATACTTTAAGCTCTCTGTAACTATTCCAAACTATTATTCTAATCCATCAGGGACTTCTTTAACTTCTCAGCCTGCAACTAATTTCAGTTCCACATTACATTTAATACGCAGCACATTCGCAAACCCCAGGGCAGCGGCTTAATGTGCCACAGCCTGAGCACCTCGCCACATCTGCTGTGGTCCTTCACATTAGCCGTGTAGGGTAAGAAAAATCGGCGGTGGGCAGTCCACAAATCCCCGTCACGTGCTGCTGACTTGAGCCAAGTCAAAGCAGACAGGGCAGAGGGGAGAGAAACCATGCAGGCAATGGCTTTAACAATAACTGTGGGGGGGGGGGGGGACCCCCCGTCCCCCCCCCAAGGTGACCCTCATAGCTGCCTCATTACTGCCACCTCTGGGGCTGCCCCCACAATGGACAAATGAGGATGGTTTTACATCTGGCTAGTACAAAAAATTGGTTGCTTGTATTGGTGTTGTGTGTTTCATGAAGGTTGGTTGCACACATGGCAGGTTGTGCTGAGGGCACCAGCTTCACCGGCTTATGGGCAATAAAACTGATGCTTGTACGAAATTAGTTTTTCCTGGGGGTAGTAGGGTGATTCAATTGTATGAAGCCGGCAAAACTCTAAAAGGGGTTCTTTTAATTGGGAGTTATTATTCCTACTGTATATGATGATATATACACAACAACAGAGCGAGTATATATAGAGCAGTATATATATAGTTTTTTTTTTCTTTTGAAAGACTTAATACAATTTCATTCAGAATGGAACCATTAACTGATTAAAAGTGACAGGAAGACAGTTATGTTAAAAGCTAATTATTGTCAAATAAATGCAGTTTTAACTTAATATTCATCAAAGAATACTGAAAAAAAGGTCATTTCCATAAAAATATAAGCAGCATAACTGTTTTCAACATTGGTAATCAGAAGAAAGGTATACAAGAAGTCAGTACAGAAATAGATATGTAAGTTTAAGACAAGACTCAAAACAATAATAAATGATAAATATTGTAAAATTATATTCACAGCTGGACACCTTTGATGTGCACATAAATTTAATTCTATATTAACACAAATTTGTGACGTCACCTAGCAATTGTAAACAACCTACCATTACAGTATACCAATACCAGAAGTGTCAAAACAAAATCCTTCCCATTATAATCAATCCATGACTCACAAGTCTGAATCAGAGAAATGACTCATACTTACTGAACAACAAGTACCAAAAATGTTTAGCATATGGTTAAGCCTATTTACAGCCATCTCACTACTCAAAAACACTAAAAAGATTCATAAATGGAATACATAAGAATTAGAATTGCATAATTGTTGAGTGGAATCTGAATCAGAACCAGAATCATTACATTTCTTGCAAATCTGATCCCTATTACTCATGTGAGCCAGTATATCTGAGAGAACAAATGAAGGAGAGAAACTTCCCAGAGATTCTGTCCCAGTAGGTTTCATTTACGCCGTTCGCTAACAGCTCAACACAGGGATCCGTTTCTGTAGGAGTGGGAAAAGATACCAAAGCTGACAAAATGAGTCCTTATTTAGGCAATTACTCCTCTCCTACCAACGTCAAAGACATTCTGAGCAGATCCTGATAGAAACGTGGAACGCCCCGCTTTTCTTTCCATCAGAACACATCATTTTGAAGGCAAGCACAAATGATTTACCATCATGACTGAACAACAACAATCAAGTCCTCCTCTCTGCTCCCCCTAGCCCCTCGCCTCAGCCTCGTCATAACTGCCTCCGATAAGAAATTACAATATAATTTGGCACAGCAGCAACACAACACAGAGAAACCTCAGGCTTGAGCCACTGCCAGGGTTGAAAGCCCCTTGGCTAGAGAGCATAGAGGCTTTTGTGTGTACAGGCTCATCCACTTGTTTTGTTTATTAATGTGAACAAGTTCCCTTTGGAGAGTTAGGCTGTTATTAGCCTTCATTAAAATTTTGAAGAATTGGCTTGTCTGAGCCCTCTAAGGACATACCAATGAATCCTGATGAATTCAGGCTATCAATAGCTTAAAACCTACGGATGAAGAATCAGATTAATTTCAATCCTCTTCTTTCTCTCTTTTTTTATATGCTTTTAACCAATTTACTGTCAACAGATGATATTACACAGATAATGTTCTGTTGCTGATTTCATGACAGTATATCTTGTAGCAGAAGGATAGGTCTTAATTAATTTATTAAATTAAATACCATTTTAATGAAATGTGTTTTAAATATTATGTACAAACCATTTTAAAAATGTCTGTGATTATTGATGGGGATTTTTCAGTGATTTTTCCTGTAGATTACATCAATACACTAGTCCTCTAACAAATCTGGTTAAATGTTTAACTCAACCGCTGGGTCAAAACAGCCCAATTGCTGGGTTTGTCCCTATTTTACCCAGCACTGGGTTGTATTTAACCCAGCATTTTTTTAGAGTGTAGGTGGTCACATGAACCTAGTCACTGAGCAAGTCATTGATTCATTCAGTTCTCTGATTCATTTGAAACACTGAATCATTTTAGAAACAAATCAAGTAACTCGTTAAGAGTGGCCCAGTGAATCACAGGAAGTGACTGTCTAAATCTGAGTCATCAAATTGTTCACTCAAACGATTAGCTCAAAATCATTGAATCAATCAAGAAATTACCCTTAAAAAGTATGTTCTATATAGTATGAATGTGTATAGTATGAATTTAATCTAGACATACTATATTCACCATGTTGTCATTGTCATGTGGCCTACCAGTGTTAGTTGCATCATTTCACTGCCATTCACAAGTCTTCTCCTTTGCCTCGTGCGATAGTAAAAGTGTCCATTGGAAGCAAATTCGCCGGAAGTTCTATGCTACAACTTTTCATCTACTGTTTAATAAATACTGTGAATTTGGACATTCTATTCCTTTCACATACAATTTTACTGCTATTATAATAGTAGGGAATTATGTGATTTTGGGTGCAGTCATTGAATCATTTACTCAACCAAGTCGTTTAAAAAAAAACACCACTGTGCACACACCTAGATGCACAACAGTTTATTTTGTGCTGGCTTCACTGAAACTATTTTGTTGGCAATGCCAAAATAGAGAGTAACTGTCAATCCAGTGTCAAAAATGTAAGTTAACTAATTTAAACTTTTTGTTTATTGAACTGTTTTCTAAAAGCGCATCTGAATCACAGTACTCTGGCCATATAACAAAATATTTTGATAGCTACAGAAAAGAAATATATGCTAGAGAAAACAACCTACCTATTTAAGCATCAAACAGATAGTGTTAGGATTGTTTTGCTTTGGGAACACCAAAAACTTTTTTGCTAAAGATGTAACTACACCTCAACTGAAACCCAGAAGCAATGATACCAATCAAAGTACTAAATCTGACACCATGGATCTGCTGTAAACAGTACAGATTTAATCTGTACCACAAAATGTTGTGTCTTTAGAGGTTGTAAGGATCTGCTTGCTAGCTAGCTGGGGTTCTACTACTGAAAAAAGAGCAGGGACAAGACAAATAGGATGTTGTCAGAGGATCTGAGGGGAATGTCTCAGATTTATCTAGAGCAGTAATGTTAGAGAGAGGCAATTTGTTTAACAATGCTTCCAGGTTAGCACTATCTTGCCAAGGGATATTTAAAGTGTGTCCCACTTTGAAATGTGCATCCTATCTGAACGTCAACTTGCCTTCTGAGTTTTATTTTTTCATAAATTAGATTCTTGTCCCCAGACATGTTCTCATGAGGTTTGTGACATCCCTCACCACTTCGTCCTTAAATTGAGTTTGTGTGCCATACTTTGAGGCCTAGCTTTATCATTAGCAGCAAATTCCTGAAGTGTAAAATAAATCAATAAATCAACAAAACAAAATAGGTAACAAAATAGCAATAGATGGATTTTATTCACCTTTGAATAAAAAAAAAAAAAACGAGTTGTGAAAAATAATTTTCTTTGTCAGTATTTTTCTAGTAAAAAGGTTTCATCTACATTGATTATATTTATATATTTGATTTGATAAGATAATTTGACTTATTTTCAGAGAATATGCTTATTCTCTGTTGTGCGCGACACTTTAGCATGACATGAAAATTCAAGATGCAATGAAGTCATACTGCATGTCAGTAAGCCAAAAACAAAACGACTACATCCCAAATGCAGTTTAGCACATCATCCACATCTTTTTTTATACACACACATATGCAGGCATCCACACTGTGACTGTGTAACATTCTGTTTGGTCAGTTATCGCCTGCCACCAATGGTTAACACAATCCCAACTGTCAAATGTGGTACAAAAAGGTGAGTTTCCTATATTTTCCTGAAAAGTTTTCCTGTTAAAAACAACTCTCTGTAGCTGAAAAATGATTTGTCGTCATTAACAGCCCAACATGATGGTCCTTTTGCTGAGCTAACTAATTTTTAACCAAGGATAAGTAATTTATGGGATTTGAAATTAATTTGTTTCTTTGCCTCTCTCCTCAAAGAGCACCAGCTCTTTGATTTACATCTCGTGAGTACTTAGAGAAGACGCCACTCCATACGAACTAGCTTTTAGCTTCCACGCGCTTTTGCCAACCATTGAAATCCGCTCCTGCGCTAATCAGACATTCCCTCACTGCTTAGGCACGTGGCTGAAATGTGCTGTGGCTGTCTGGGCCTCAGCCTAGCTCCTCCGCTAGCCTCATTAGCATCCTGGCGCACAGCCCCAAACCAAGCATCAAGACAAAGACAAACCGTGTTTTTGTTGAGCAGGAAAGTCTCTCGCCACTCTACTGCAAGACCATTCATCCTTTCTTAGAACTCACAATGAATGCATTTAATTTCCTACCCCTGGATTTAATGAGGGAGTCCAAATTCACACAGTGCCAGCCATACAGAGTGGAGGAAGTATCACAGATTCTTTCCATAATGCATGTAACAATGAGCCAAAGATAGATGTGCTACTGTAGACTAGCACTTTGTGAAAAATACAATGACCTTATTGGGTCTTATCATAGCGCCACCGAAGTGTAAGCAACCAGAATGGCTGATGAGCTGAATCCCGAACATACTTCATGGTTGGCCGCAATGCAACACTTAACTTGAGAGCAGCAATGTAATCCAAAAACTGGCCCAAAATACATATTAAAAATACTAATTTAAGCCAAAAACTCATTCAATCAATTATTCCAAGGTTGTTATTATTAACTAAAACTGCAGCAAAACTAAATTGTAAAATTGTAATTTCAGTCATTCAAAGCTGAAATAAATACAATATAATAATAAAATGTCAATATAAAAAGTATAATAGTAAAATATAAATAATATATGGAAAACTCAAAAACTTTCTTGGCAGCTAACTGAAATAAAATAAGTTTAAGAACTAAAATAACTCAATTTAATAGAAATTCATTAAAAACTAAAAACATGACGAGCAACAAAAAAAAAAAGAATTTAAACTTGAATTTAATGACAAAAATTAAAATATTAAAACAAAATCTAATTTAAATTTTGTAAATATTATAATAGCATATAAATAATAGTACAATGATGACCAGATTCCTTTATTCACTGATTCAACAATTCCTAGAGTCAATCATTCCGGAATAACTGGTCATTTTGTATGTTTTTGATTCACACAGAACATAACCAGCTCATGAGCGTCTTTGTTAAAGATGGTCTACAATTGTCACTGTTATGTTTTTGATTCCGTGGCTCAAAACTTTACAGATGCAGGATACTGATTTACTAACCGAACCAAATACAAAAAAAATATAATATATATATGTTTTTTTTTTTGTATCTGGTTCTGTCCATAACACCAAAATATGTCACCTACACAAAAAATAAAACATTTTTTATATATATATATATATAGTATATATATTAATCTATCAATTTATCAGGAAATCAGAATTAGGGTTGGGGTACCGAAATCCGCAGATTTATGACCTTTATAAATCATATTAGGGATTTCCTGGAGCGTCATAAGTTCTATCACTTCTGTGATGCATACGTGGAGTTTCTGTACGAGGGCACCCTCCGGCTTCCAGTCTGAATGAAACAGACATTAAATGTGTTTATAGCACTCAATAATGGCCAATCCATCCTATTTTTGGGTAAAAATTGGAAAAGTAATACTTCTGTCAAAAGAAATTTGAAGTAGACATGATAATCCTTGTTTTTCTCCAGTGTACAGGAGTTTTCATTCATTTATTTGTTTTAATTGTTGAACCGAACTGAAAACCATGGTTAAAATACTGATGTATGTTTTGAACAATGAGGTAACTGTATTGTTGCATCCCTACCAAGCATACTGATTATTTTGCTGTTGTTAGCTTTAACTGTTATTTAGTGTTAAATTATTGTAGTTGGGTTAGGTGGCTTAAGTTTTATTGTGAATTTGTTTTGTAAATTTTTTGTGTTGTGCATTTACCGTACTTTAAACTTTTAATATGTTGTTCAATTTAAAGATTTTTTTTTTTTTAAAAAGCCATTCTTTTATGTTATAAATTAGGTTTGAAATTATCGATTTGGAAAGTATCGTAAAAAGCCCAAACGATACACATCCCTAATCAAAATACACATGCTATGATTTTGATTTACTAAAAATAACTGGCCCCCCAAAAAATCGCTTGTTCTGCAATCTGACCCCATTTGTTGTGCTGCATGACTTTGATTTACTAAAAAAAGAAACATCTTAAAAGATTCATTCGTTCAGCAATCTGACTCCACTGGTTACGACCCATGGTATTTAATTTTTTTTTAAAGTATCTCAAAAGATTCTGTTATTTGCCAATTTGATTCCACTGGTTAAACTCTATGATTATGATCTGCTAAAAGAACCAGCTCAAAAGAATCACTCATTCGAGAATCAGACTATACTGGCCGTGCTGCATGACTATGCATGTGTCATGATGAGGGTTGCACAACAAACACGTATGAAGAAGTCAACTTGCCTGTAGCAAAAACCGAATAAGTTCAATTAACCAAAGAGCCACAAGGGCATTTTACCTCATTACCTCAACCATTGTAATGTTTAATGACAAGGATACATTTTAAATGCAAAAATTTTAGGGTCACCATCTAAAAAGTTTAGCTGAAAAATGCCAGACTCCCATTATGTATTTGCTCAACTCAGTAAGGTTAAGAAACATGTTAGCACCTGAGGCTAAGAGGAAGAAGGCACTCCTGAGACAGCCATCACCAAATCCAAATGAGAAGTCTGTTTGGCAGAGCATTCACAGACTTTACAGACCCAGACCGACTGTCGGAATATGAAATAAGAAGATGCATCATTGGGATCTCATTGGCTGGAGCCCAGATTGGGCAGAGCTCATCCTTGCACCTGCAGGACGTCCTGTGTCAATACAGCTGCTGCAGGTCAATAGCTGTGGATTGAGACCTACTGAACTCCTCAGTCACAGGAAGTGGCTGCAAGTCGTAATATTCTGAGCAAGAACTGCCAGTTTAGAACTTTGCCAGAAGTATAGCTCATAGACAGAAAGTCTGTCTGGAGGTTAATAGACATTTTCAAAAAGCTTTTTTGTTCCATTTTCATATCAGTGGGGTTACTAATGCTTTATTGCATTCTCAGCTTGCAAGTACACTTGTTCTCGAATTTATTTGAAGTTTCTTTGCAAAGACTTGTCCTCTTAAAGGCTAATTTGTCAAGTGTGACAGTCATTTTGCGTTTAAAGTAGCTCTTTCTAATAGGCATCTGCAGGTATCTGGACTGGTGTGAAATTATGCTCATGTCATACAGTGACTAATGTATTTATTCTTTCCCATTCCCTACTATGCTAATCTTTTCTCTGATATTGCACTCCACCTAGGAGCACAGCGACTTTGAAAAATGACAATATATTATTTAAAAACAGCATAATGCAGGAAACTGAGGATATCAATGCTCTACCAAAATGCTTCCTTTTAAAACATAAGGTTAAAGGGTTAGTTCACCCAAAAATAAAATTCTGTCATCAATTACTCACCCTCATGTCGTTTTAAACCCATAAGACCTTCATTCATCTTCGGAACACAAATTAAGATATTTTTGATGGAATCTAAGAGCTGTCTGACCCTTCATAGACAGCAACGCAACTGAAATGTTCACAAGTCCAGAAACGTAGCAAGGAGATCTGTAAAATAATTCATGTGACATCAGTGGTTCCATTTTGGTGCCATTTTGGAGAATATCCGCTGGACGTAAACAACGTATGCTGTTCTGTGTCAGCTGCGTCAAACGTATTCTGTTCAGATCAAATCACAACAACGTAGGAAACAGATCCGACGTGACGCAGCTGACACAGAACAGCATATGCTGTTTACGTCCAGGTGATATTCTCCAAAATGGCACCAGGGTGATGTGGAGGAGACGAATTGTTGAATAAAGTCTTTTCTTTTCTTTTATTCTCGTAGCTTCGTATAATTACGGATGAACCACTGATGTCACATGGATTATTTTACAGATCTCCTTGCTACGTTTCTGGACTTGGAGTTGCGTTGCTGTCTATGCAGGGTCAGACAGCTCTCAGATTCCATCAAAAATATCTTAATTTGTGTTCCGAAGATGAATGAAGGTCTTACGGGTTTGGAACGACATGAGGGTGAGTAATTAATGACAGAATTTTCATTTTTGGGTGAACTATCCCTTTAAACATATAGAGTTCAAAGAAGGGTGGTGAACACTTTACAACAGTGTTTCTCAATCCCATCTTTTGGGGACCCCCAATAACACTTCACGTTTTAGGATTTCTCCTCTATTTAACACACATGACATGAGTAGAATTTCTCATTATAGGGTTCTACATGACCTGGATGTGGGGTTTCAGATTAGTTAGGCCTCTAAAATGTACAGTGCTGGAAGGCTGCCAGGAGCAGAATTGCAAAGACCTGCTGTAGAATGGTCTGTAAGATGCTCCAGTCAATGGGATGCCAATCAGATGAGCGCTTGAGGCTTCGCTCCTATGAAACAAACACAAACTTTAGCTGGTAACATCTCAGAGCATGCAATGCACCAAGCATGCTGATGAAAAAAGGGATCTGCGAATCTTATGATGCATAAAGTGGGTAAAAACTAAAGTTTATGGTCAGGCAGAAATGGATGAAATTCAACTCCACTATTGCTCCTTAAAGAAGTACACAAACTGATTTTGCTTTCTGTGATTAATTTAATCACAGTCTAGAAAAAAAAGTGTTTTATGCTACAAAAAGACCAATGTCATTCAAAAATAGTTCTCAGCTTGTTATTATGAACTTTCTATTCAAAGAAGCCTGGGGAAAAAATGTATCACTCTTTCCACAAAAAATATTAAGCAGCACAACTGTTTTCAACATTGACAATAATAAGAAATGTTTCTTGAACAACAAATCAGCATATTAGAATGATTTCTGAAGGATCATGTGACCCTGAAGCAGAGTAATGGCTGCTGAAAAATTAGCTTTGCATCACAGGAAAAAAATTTAAAATATCCAAATATAATAATTATAATAATATTTCACAATATTACTGTTTTTACATTTAAAAATTGCAGACTTGGTGAGCATAAGAGACTCAGTTCATAAACAATTAAAAAGAAAAATTGCAGACATCACACTTTTGAACAGCAGTGCATTACAGAAGTTTAATTATTTAAAACTGATTTCTTATATCATATACATTTGCATGTATTTATTTGTTCACATATTTATCCACTTTATTATTCTGGTACCTGCTAATAACTAGTCAGTTTTATAGTAATAACAAACTAGTTATACCTATGTTACTTTAGCAAAAACTATGGTTTCCATGGTAAATTTCTGTATGAAGGAAAAATAAATATTTTATGGTAAATTCTATTAACCAACATTAATAGGTGTGACAATATCAAGAGAAATAATCAACATTTATGTATTTGTGCAGCCCTAGGTCTGCATAATGGTAACTAGAAGTCTTACAGATACGCAAGAAATGGCTTTTTAAAGAGAAACTCAGTGTTTGCATGTGTCAGTTTGAAAACCTGAGAGATAACGTCCCTCTGAGCATATGTGTTACAGTAGAGCACAGCAATCTTCAAGTCAGTGGGGGCCACAGCATTCAATCTATCAGTTTCTATCCAGAGAACAAGTGAAAGGTGTCTCGGTGGAAAATTAAACTCATTAAAAACAGAGAAAGGGAAAGAGAAGTGGAGAGAAAAGTCTGCCTTCTAAGAAGCCACAGAAACATTTTATGATAAAACTGTGAGTGATGTTTGACTCCATCTGATGTTTGGCAAAATTGGTCAAATCGTTGCCAGAGTGGGTTCTTAAATGTTCTGAGTGGTTTTCAGCAAAGTGTCAGAATATTCTCTTTGGTTTCTAGTCAAAATAGACCATCTTAAAGTCTCACTATTTACAATCATGAGTGACCCTCCTTGAATGACTGGAAGGCCGGTGTCCTGCAGAGTTTAGCCCCAACCCTAATTAAACACACCTGCCAAAAAAGGGGAAAAAAGAAGAACAGCTAAATAAGGTCTTACTAGGAATACTAGAAACTTCCAGGCAAGTGTGTTGAGGCAAGCTGGAGCTAAACTCTGCAGGACACTGGCCCTCCAGGACCGAGTTTGGAGCCCCTTGGACTATGCTATTTTTTTTTACCCATTTTATCTTCCACCTGGTGAAAATCATAAGTTAGATCATTTAAAAAATACCACTCCTCAACAAAATTGACTTGTATTGACATTCTCACAATAGAAGGCCTGTCAATTTGCATGAAATGTTTCTGCTTCAAGCCTATTTTGGTCTCAAAACCTAAATTACCTGAACTCAAGTCTCCACAGTGTTACGTCACACTCCAAGGGCCCCCAGTAATCTTTCCTTGAGTCATTGGTGGGTGGATGCAAACGAGACAGTATTTTAATTTTAATACATTTTTAAAACATTTTTATGCATGCATTCACACAGAACACCCACAGAAACACAGGAGCAAGCTCTCCAGAATTCAAACAGAGCCATGGAGATGGACAGATGGGGGGGGAAAACAAAAAAAGGGATAAGTTGAACAGGGCATCTGAAGTCACACATATCTTATTTTACTTATGCACCTCACTAGAGAAGCTCCAGCGAAACCAAATAAGCATCGGCTAGCTAAACCACACCCACCCATCCCAGCGACACTGCATTCTCTCATTCACACCCACCACACACACACACACACACACACACACACACACCTAGTCTCTGTTCTCACAGTAGTAATGCATCTCCACATACTACAATGCTGGTTTTGTTTCCAACTGTTATCATGCAAGTCTAAAGGAGTGGTGTTACTGTTTGCAGTTGCAGCAAGACTCATTGTATGCCACCTACAAAATGACAATCGCACTTTGAAGTAGGCCTGCACAATTAATCGAATTTCTAATCGCAATTACAATTATGGATGCCACAATTACGTAATTGTTCAAAGCGGCAATTGATCGTTTAAAGTCCACTTATGTTATTCCGCATGCTTAAGATATGTTTTTTTCTTTCTACAGGTTATCTTAAGGGTTTTTTCCATTGTTTTAGTATAACATTATAATGCCATTCATACTTCTACTTTTGGTTACACTTTATTTGAAGGGGTGTGCATAAGACTGACATGACACCTTCATAATCATGACATGACACCTACATAATCATGTTTATGAAAATAAACAAGCTGAAAACACTCTAACTGAAAAACCTTTAGTGCTTTTCTGTAGTATTAAGCCTCAAATGTCAAATATACATAGGATTGGTTTCTTCTTTAAATTATAAAAAAAGTAGGGTAACACTTTACTTGAAGGGGTGTGCATAAGACTAACATGACACCTACATAATCATGACATTACACATGTCATTAATATGAAGGGTTTTTATGCATGTTTTATGACAACTGTCATTAAGTGTCATTCGCTCATTTATGTAATTTTTAATGCAAAGATGACAGTGTTTGAGATGTCTTTGTTATGGGCTATGGTTAGGGGTAAAGGTAGGGGTAGGGTTAGGTTAGGGTTAGTTCAAATAATGTCATATTTGCATTAAAATTACATAACTGAGTGAATGACACTTAATTACAGTTGTCATAAACATGCATAAAACTCCTTCATATTCATGACATGTGTCAAGTCATGATTATGAAGGTGTCATGTCAGTCTTATGCACACCCTTCAAGTAAAGTTGTTTACCCTACTTTTTTTTATAATTTAAAGAAGAAACCAATCCGATGTACTGTATATTTGACATTTGAGGCTTAATACTATAGAAAAGTAATAAAAGTTTTTTTCAGTTAGAGTGTTTTCAGCTTGTTTATTTTCATATAAAATACGGCATGCAGTTGCATCAAACAATGGTATAGACATCATTCAATGTAAATTGTGATCACTTTAATTAATAATCGCAATTACAATTTTCAAGGGAATAATCGACCATTATGATTTTTGTCATAATCGTGCAGCCATACTTTTATGTGAGAAAAAATATAATTTTTTCGGAAGTTCTGATGCTGAAGACAACAATGGTGAGGTGAGAGGAGATGGAAGAATTAAAAAAGAACAAGGGAACAGTGACATTTAAAGGTTCATGAAACCCCAGACTACTTTTTCCGAGATTTTAGCAGAGGTGTTTGTGTTGCACATCATAGAAGACAATGTTAGCATCCGATAATTTTAACTGTTGGAGAAAACTGGTTAATTTTAAGCTTTTTTGCGCTATTTTTCGTCTACGGTTAAAATCTACATGTGCTGCGCACCACGCCCACTTTTTTTAGCATTTTTTAAAACTGTGATGAGAACTAACCAGTGCTGAAACGGGGGGTTTCATGACCCTTTAACTTAACATATGCCAGTTTTATGGATGGTCAGCATGATCCAGTTAGCCCCTGCTGGTACAGTAGATACTGTTGCTGCCATCTTTTTCCATTTACGGCCACTCAAATTAAGCCATTTGTATTGACATTTTTTGCAAGAAAAAATCTGAAATCATATTATTATAGATATGACATGTATTCGAACAATAAAAAAAGCAAGTGAGTAATCAATTACTATCAATTTAAAACAAATTAACATTTCTTTCACTATGCTTTTCTTTAGAAAAAAAGGGGTCAGTAAGATGTTTTAAATAAGATGTTTGCGGTATGCAAGATATTTTAAATGTTTTTAATGTAAATAATTCTCTTATGCTAACCAAAGCTGCGTTTATTTATCAAAAATAAAGTACAGTAATATTGAGAAATATTATCACTATTTTAAAATGTATTACTGTTTATTTTAATATATTTTATAGTGCAAATTATTCCTGTGGACAGCAGCCATTACTCCAGTTTTCAGTGTCACATGATCCTTCATATATCATTCTCGTATGCTGATTTGCTGCTCAAGAAACCTTAATATTATTACCTGTGTTGATAATAAGTTAAGTTGTGCTGCTTAATATTTTGGGTAAACTGTAATACTTTTTTCAGGAACATTAGATTAAAACAGCATTTGTTTAAAATATTAATATTTTGTGTCAGTATCACTTTTGATCAATTTAATGCATCCTTGCTGAATAAAGTAATTAATAGTAGTAATTTCTTTAAAAAAACCTGATTGACAAGCTCAACTTATTCTGCAAAAACAAAAACAAAAAAACTCTAAATGACCTGAACATGGCTGAACCTACAAACGCAACTGTGCTTACTTGACAAGATTTTGCTGTGTATTGAGAGATGGGCAGTCCGCCAAGCATGATCCTCTCGAGGCCTCATCAGGTCAGTATCGTGACAGCCATGCTAGTAAATCGGAGGAGAACAGAGCAAGGTGTAGTGTGTGATTACACAGCTGACTAGATGCTGAGCACTAGCAGACCTAACTAAAGGGCAAATTTAGCATGATATGCTCCTTCTGCACGCACAGTATTTAAAAATATTACTCCCACAGCAATGTCCCGATTATGCTTTGCTCAACTGAGAAATGTTTTCTGTTATGTTTTATAGAGCATTTCACCTTTGACTGGATAAATGCCAGCTGGCCATGAATGTTATGTGAAAATATTAACAGCACAATGCTGCTGCTGAGGATACTGTTAGCAAGCTTTTATATCCGTCCGTTCACACATCTCAAAACACTGAAAGCATTGCACTTTATCTCACTGTAATTGAATCCCACCAGGTCTTTTCAACCAAATAATAAATGCATTGACAATGAACAGATACGAGCCCTATGATGACATACAGTAGCCCAATAGAAGTCGTATATATATTTTTGCCTGATTACTGACATCTTTGACAATTAAACCATAATTCTTAGCAAAAAAAGGCCAAAATCAATCAAAACTGTGGGACAATGAATAAAACAGTTTTTTCCCCCATAGCTAACAAGACTTAATGGAGTTGTAAGTATAAGCTTCACCTCATACGTTTCTCCACAAAATTCTTTTTGATATAAAAAAATATTTGCACAAGTACTGTTTACACCAATATATCCTTTGAATAAATACAGACAACAATAAGAGAATTACTGACATACAGAAAAAATACAGAGCTATAAAAAAACTGTGGATAGCAGAACCCACATAGATACCTTGCTTTTTTGAGAATTTGATAAGAAATGTTTGAATTCGATTGAAAAAAAAACTTTGACATTTAGTTGAGATCTCTTCTAAAACTCGAGAAAAAAGAGACAATACTAGGGCCTGTAAGTGTGTAAAAGTCTGTACTACTTTTGATGTCACAATGCTTTTTCCCCATCCCAACTTAATTACTAGCAATCTGTAGGTCAATTTAACTGAAAGTGTAAACACTGGTGTCTTCAAAACATTGCTATTCGTTTGAGTATTCCGCCTGGCAACTCTAGCTCAACCAATAGGGTGAGTTTGGGGTGGGGCTACCTGTTTGGCTGACCAATGGAAACCGAGGGCCTGTCCCGAAAACCTGTTTGGTTTTTCTGCTTGGTGACAGAAAAACACAGTTTTCACACTTGTAATTCAGTAGCGGGGTTAGCATGGCTTTTTACATGGAGTTATGAAACGCCGCTCCAGAAAAGGTTTAGCACCGCTTCTGCAGTGTCAAACTTGTACAGTGTGAAACGATGCGGTGTTAGACTGTTACGACTACATGCTTGGCAACAGAAAGACAACCATTCGAAGTGGTCATATTCATGTGCTTTGGACAGGAAAAACTGTATAAACATCTGTTTAGCATTTGGGGGGGGGGGGGGGGGGGATATGTCAAATGGTGAGTTAAAAATGTGAAGGAAGAGCAGTTGTTCTTACCTTTAAAATACTGTATAATAAGCAAGATAATCCAGGATTCCAGTTACCCAGGGTTTAGAATGACCCAGGGTTAACTATTTCAACTGTGAAAAGCTCTAAAGGATAAGAGTGTGAACGTAAAAGATGAAATAGGAAGACTCGTTCAACCCGACAGTCTCCTCAGCGGTAGAAAACAGATGAAACTAATCAGATGCAAGAGAAAAAAAACAAGCGAAAAGAGTCATGGAGGAATGTCAGGCTGGCAGCAGGGGGCAGTGTTTTAGGTCTATGGTGCCTGCAGTGCAGTGCGGCGGGTGAGCCCACCACGACTCGCTGTTAAGAAGCTAATTAAAAGCACCACTAAGGTGAGGGTCGAGACACAGGCCTCAACTCGCTCCAGGACATGTATCTCAACTTCAAAGCCGCCGTGTTAGAAAGCAGGACCAAAAAGCAATTCCCAAAATCCCGCCCCTGCACTTTTCATTTTCAGCTCCCCACTATTGCTCTCCATCGTCTCACAGCTCATGGTTGTTTTTGAAAATACCACTGGATCACAGCGAGTTTTCATCAGGCAAACCAAGCCACGGGACAACTCAGGTGGCGAATCCGGCATTGTGTCAGAAGCGTCGAGCTGACGACATAAAATGGAAGAAATTCAAACATCAGCAGCCTGGCATTTCTAGGGTTGTATTTCTAGGGTTTATTGGGTAATTAAAGTTTGAGCAGTGGCCATATGCTCCATGTGACTGGCAGCGGCTCTGCTAAAGAACCTTGACAGGGAACAGGTGAAGGAGAACAGACTCACTTGCCGAATGCGTTCCTTGCCATCTGTTTCTTGTTGTAAATAAAATTACTCATCCATGACTTTAGCTTGGACAAATTTCACATTGCAAAACACAACATACATTACAGTGAAGCTCAATACTTATTACACCTAGATAATCTGATGCTGTCTTCAAGTCACGGAGTGATTATAATTACACAAAAGAACACCATAAAAAAAGACATAACTACCATTGGGAATTGTCCAAGTTGGAGGCGTGTCGATTAAAGATGGATGCTTTCGAAGCACTGCCTCGTGAAGCTTCGAAACCTTTGTGAATCTTTTGTTTTAAACCAGTGGCTCGGAGCATGTCTTAAAAAGGTACATGATTTCAATAAACAAGGTGTTGTTACATCATAACATATTCAAAACATTTCAAAATATCAATGGTTCGCCGTAAGGGATGATCTCAGTGAAACCATAAACCAGTGTCTACATGGTTTTTACCTGATCTCGGATCAGTTTTATAATGTAGACGGGTTTAATGCCACAAAACAAGAAAGACTAGATAGATAATTATAAACTGTAAATGCTAAATGTACAATAAGTGTGAATGCTGAATGTACGGTTTTTTTTTTTTTTTTTGTGGACTGTTGCTGAAGAACAGTGATAAAGCTTCAATTAATACTAATTTACTTGAGCACAAATACAAAAAATTGTCAATGATTTTTATTTTTCAGCCAAAACATCACAATATAATCGGATGTTATAATTATATTGTGATGTTTTGGCAGAAAAAAAATGCATTGACCATTTTTTGTATTTGTGCTCAAGTAAATTACTATTTAATTGAGAAACGCTCTAATGCAACATTCCATTCAAAGCCATGTATGGTATTCCTTAATATTC
Source organism: Sinocyclocheilus anophthalmus (assembly GCA_018155175.1). Taxonomy (NCBI): domain Eukaryota; kingdom Metazoa; phylum Chordata; class Actinopteri; order Cypriniformes; family Cyprinidae; genus Sinocyclocheilus; species Sinocyclocheilus anophthalmus. The sequence goes on from JADLZN010001201.1 coordinate 67,606, forward strand.
CTCATAAATGCTTTGTCTGATGCCTAGAAGATATATGGAAACAACACATCAACACTACCGGTAATACTCCTAGAAATCAAATTACGATGCAATGCCAGCATTTTGCAAAACTATCAGCAGCTTTTATAATTATTATGAATTGTGGACTAATGGAATTTTACTTGCTTAAAAGTAAATGTTTATCATTATTTCGCCACCATGTTCAAGCATGTCATATTAACATTGATGATTTCAAGATTTTCCAAACTGGAAGTCCAACATCAAGTGACATTCCACTGCACTTTTGCAAGTAAGAAGTTGGAAACACAGACTTATTGAGTTGAATAGAACGTATTATGGAAGTAGGAACTTCCCAGCATTAGCGATGGGAAGTTCGGATCATTTTACCGACTCTGACCTTTGAGTCTCGTTCAGCAAAATGAACGGATCTTTTTTCGAGTCATTTCGTTCATTTTAGCAAAATATAATTAAAATGTTACGTGTTACTTCCCTAACACATCTACTACTTACGCAAACGTTGATCACACTACAAACAATACAAAACTGATATAATAAACAGAAAAGCTTAATTCATTTTTTCTGGGTCTTCAGTCTATGATTAGCTCAACTCACCTCTTATCTGACAAGTCTTCGGGTTTGAGTCGTTCGTTCAGCACGTGACAGCCCCATAAGCTTTAACCAATGCAGTCTGAGCCGGAAAGATAATTGATTAGTTTATCTCTCGAGTCTTTCGAATCATTCGTTTTTTTGTCACATGACGTGACAGCATTGGATAGAGAAATAAGTTAATTTACAAGCTTAGTTATTATTATTATTATCATCATTATAATTATTATTTACTCTTACAGATACGTGATGCGTTTCTGGTCTCAAATTGTAGCTTTTTACTTCTTACAGTTTATAAATGTGTGAATTTCTGTCATTATGGTTCTTTTCCATAACACTGAATGTTGTAACAAAGGAAATAAAGAGTTGGTTATTATTATTAAGTCTCTTTCCGACTCAGACTGCATAGGTTAAGTGAGGGTCTGTCACGTGATGAAAAGATTGACGCGGAAAACCGAAGATCGAAACAGGTGAATACTTGACTCATTCCAGGCAGGACCCTAAGGATGTGCGATGCGCGACTGACTGAATCACTCCGAGTCACATAAGATATGTGTAACAAATGAACGAATCAACAATACCCAGCATTGACTTAAGGCAGCAGTGAAGGCAGCTGAAACCAGTTTGCTATCTACCTTTACCCAGTCAGCAATCAGTCTAGCATTCTAGACTGAAAATATAAGGCTTGTTAGTGCCAATCAATGCCTCAACTCTTGGGTAACATTCTAGCCATTCTAGACTAAAGAGCTAGTGCGGGAGTTTACAAACAGCAAGAGATGAGTAGCCTAGCAAATCAAGGGCACTATCCCAAGCTCTGAACATTCCAACTGACACTTTCCAGCAAGGATACAGCTAATCACCTCAACTCACCACTTTCGCCAACTTTTTTTTTTTTTTTTTTTTTCATCTGAAGCCAGAATTTCACAATTGTGGTGGAGTTGTGTCTCACTTTTTGTATGTTGAACAAGGGGGATTTATACAATGACTTTAAAATAGCTGAACCTATCTGGCCTATTTTTCACTGCATTGTGCTCTGAGCTAAATGAAGCCGGTGACTTCAGATTGTAGTAAGTGCTATAAGCTTCAAAGAGGGTGAAAAGATTACATGTTTCCTTTCTTCCAAAATCCCAAGATAATTAATCTTTTTTTTTTTTTTATACATCTGCTGTACTGCTGTGGGGCGTGTGCATGACTTTTAAAAACAAGCACGAATAGATGATGATCTACAGCAATGGCCTGCCATGGAGATAATGAGAAAGTCACTTCCTATTGCAAGCTGTGAAAAAGATAGTTTAATTACGTTGCCATTTTTAATTGAACATGAATTATTTAGAATCTGAGCATTAATGAAGTAGCACAAATATCATCCTGTAGATGACAAACCCTGTCATTTAACATGACTGAACAATATCATCTCACAGTCTCCAAAGACTCTTCAGCAGAAATTAGCAAGGTTAGTATGCTGTTATTCTTTATTAACAATAATAAAAATAATAATAATAATAAAATAATAATAATAATAATAATAAGTGTGAATCTCTTGGTTACAAACTGCTCCTAGCACTTTCAACAATGTTTATCATCTACATTAGTTAAGGCAATCGTAGCATGAAATAATTAATAAATGAACACCAGTTATATATTTTCATAATGTTAATTCTAGATAAAGTAATAAACTAAAACATTTTGTATAAAGTTATTAATCATTTATAAATAAACTATATAGCCAAAATAGCGTTGCCTTATATATCTATCTATATATATAAAAATATTAATCAAATAAATCAATAAAATTATAGATGAGATATATTATATATATATATATATTTATTTATTTGATTATATATTAATTTATACAATGTTAAAAATGTATAGTATATATATAATTCACATTAACAAATATTTAATTGTTTAAATTGTTAAAACTGTTAATATACAATGTCAAAATATATTTTAAAAATATAAATAAATACACACAATTACCATTAACCAGATTTATAAAATGTTGTAAAAAATAAAAAACGATTATCGATAATTTAAATCCCAGAATGATTAGTTAGCTGTGTTCAGTTAATGGAGGAACGTTGACGGGCATCCCGCCAATATAGCGCAATAAGCATTGTGCAGGGTACTTTACTATCAAAAATTCTGTTCATTGTATTGCAATATTCAAACAATAAATGCAGTTTTGGCACTGTTTAATGTGAAGTGACAGATCGATCATCGCTGTAGCGCCTCAGTTCAACAGACGCGGCAACGCACATGAACTGATCATCTCCTCCACATTAATAACAGTTTCAGTACAAAATAAACATGACTAAACATCCGAAGGTAAGTTAAAAGAAAGAGTACAACTTAACAATCCGTATCCTGTCTCATGCAATCGCTGAATCAGTGTTTCAGCCACGCAAATACGTCAATATAAAGTCTTGTAAACAATGTCACGTAACGTAACATTTACCCAGATAAAAACATATTCGGTGACCATAAACTTATTAGTCAGATAGAAAATAAACTGTAGAGAGGGGCATTTAGCTAAATATATATGCACCATATAACATATTCATTATAAAATTTACTGTTCTTCAATGTTTAATTAGTTTAAATAAATCCATCAAGTTTTTATGACAGCCACCATTATGTTTATATTTCAAAAACAAATTGAAGTAGAAATATTATTATGTAATTGGAACTTTTTTAAGTGTAATTTTAACAAATCAGTAAATTTTAACCTTCAATATTGTAGTAATGTAGTACCAGCTGACTCTCATTTATATTTTACAGCATTAGTTGAGAGAATTTTTTTTTTCTTGAGAAAATTTGGCAAGTACTGTACCTCATATACAGTATATCCAAAATAATCGATATTGAATCCAATCCAATCAAACTGGTAATCAAATCGAAAGCTTGTGAATGAGAATCGAATCGTGAAATTTGTGTCAAATCCCAGCCCTATTAAGTAATGCTTCCTCATTGAATTCTACCATAAAGTGCTACCAAAGTACTCAGTTTTAAAGAGGTGAACTCTGGCTGTACTATCTGTAGTTAGCAAGTACTCTACTACTACTTTATACAGTAGTTAACAAGGACTGTTTTTTGTTGTTGTTGTTGTTGTTTTACTCTACTCATATTTCACCTGGTCCAAATCTCCCTGAAAGACATGTAGTTTGTGACGCAATTTATGATATCTAGGGCCATGATCGGAGTAATACCCATAATTCAACCTGAGCTGTGGTCCCAACATATCCCATCCATCTTACTCTGATAATAAAGCCAATGATTGGACTCTCTCTAGCTCTTCACAGGGTCCACAAAGTCAGAGCCCGACTTTCAATTTAAATTGAATTTCCTAATCAGAGGTGACTCTAGAGACTCCAATTTTATATTTTATCCAATTACTGAGTCACTAAGTCAAAGCTAACCTCATCCCAAGCACCTAACGTGAACTCAGCTGGAATTTGAATTTCCCTGCCTATTACAACACGCTCTATGTGCTGTCGTAGTACATTACACCTGGTGACATCAAAGAGCAAACGCAAAGCCATTTTAAACGGAGAGCACTTATTCTCTGTCCTGTCATGCACTGAGTACCTCTCTAAAACACTGACAGCGTAGGCAGCAGTTAGCTTGTCTCCTTATCGTGTCTGACCCTGAGGGTCCTGTGAAATTAAGCCACATACCTTTTGTAGCAAAAAAGGGGGTTAGCGAGAGACACTGATTTGAAGTATACTGTTCTACTGAAATAAGCTCAAAATATTAAGTTTGATAAGTGAAAATAAGAAAGGGTGTTCTCCACAAAACAATAAAGATACAACACCTTACAAAATAATATTGAGATTCGGACACAATGGAATAAACCACAACAACCAGCATGGTCAAAATTATTCCCGAACAGATGACTCTTTTAAGTCATTTCTGTTTAGTGAATCAAACAATAATGAGACTGAACTGTTGTTTATATGATGTGTAGTTAAAGATAAATATTTGTACTGAATTTTTTCAGTGAATGAACAAATAAAATAAATGAATGAACAACCAAATGAACTGCCAAATTTTTTGTTTGATCATAAAAATGAACGAACAAATGAATGAGCGACCAAACAAATTAACAAACAAAACAAAATCAAACAAAATGAACCAACAAATAATAAAATTGACAAAAAAAATAGTTTATTCCAATTATCACATCATTAGAATTGCATTACTTTTTCCTAATTGTCTTCCTCAAAGTTGATAAAGTGCTACAGATAACAAATTAACAACAAACAACAACCAAACGAACAAATTAACAAAAATACAAAAAAATATATGAAACCACATTTTTTTGTTTATTTCAATTCTCGCATCATTAGAATTGCATTACTTTTTCCATCGTCTTCCTCAAAAGTGCTAAAGTGCTACAGATAAAGTAACGAGAGAAAAAAACAACTAAACAAACAAATTAACAAATACACAGACAAACAATGATACCACATTGTTTTCATCATCATCCCAGTCAGAAAGTCTGGACTTGAACTACTGAGCACAAACAATCAAAAACAGCTTCAACAGCAACAAATTCCACATAATACATTCATTCCTATTCTGAATAAATCAAAGTCATTTGTAAATCAAATGTAAACCACATACGAAAGTGAATCCCTGAACTCAGAACTTTATTATGCGCTTTAAGCATACAAATCTAAGGAGGAGAATTATTATTCTAAGCATGTGAAAAATACAAAAATAACAGCTGGATTTGCAAGCAGCAAAGTTTCTCATCAAAGCACTACGCGAGATCCACAGACAGCAAGTGCACAAGCTCACCAACTGGACTAAACCTCAAACAGCATGTAAGACGAAGTGGAATTAAAGCAGCTGCGGAGTAGAGCGATTGGATTGACAGACATGTATTTAGCCTCTGGCTGTTTTTCACATGCGTCTGTGCCCACTTTAAAAGGTCTCTTAATAAATAATCCCCACAAGGAGGTGGCCCCCTGCCTCTACGCTAACTATTTCACAGTCTTAACTAAACCACAAATACATTTGGTCATTTAAAACAACTCTTTCAAGTCAATCACACTCTGCAGGGAGGTTACTTTGCTTTTAATAGTTGTTATTTTTTCTTTATGCATAGGCGGACACTTTATGCTCATTTCAAAATGAAATCCTCAGCAGGCGCTCAAGCTTTGACCATTTCACATGTCCAACTGCTTTTTTTATACAGGCATCAACAACATAGAGCATTTCTACACCTGCAGAGATGATTTTGTATTTAAAACGAGCCTGAAATAAATAAATATGCTTCCATCGGAATTTCTGACGCCAGCAGTTGGGGTTTTGTCATTGAAAACGAAAGTAACACTGACCTAAGCTGGCCACTCACATTTTGCTGTCAAACAAAGCTGATTACCTGTCATAATAGTGTAGAAAGAGCCCGGCCTGACAACCTGCTCATGTAACAACAGTGTGGAGCGGCTGGAAGCTCTTCCATCCATGCACACCTGAGACAGATAAACACGGCCTGCTATGATGCAACAAGAGAAGGTGGTTGACACACAAAACAGTGTGTGCAGAAATTATGGTTTTCTGAAGAAAATGAGAATAGAGCTTGACCTTGCATAAGTCATGAAAATGTTTGTGAAATGTCATGCTGCGTTGTTGCCAGGGTGTTGCTGTGTGGCTGCTGGTGTTCTGAGTCTAAACAAAAAGTAAATAAATAAAAAATTGACCAAAACAAATTAAGTTAAATAATTTGATAAAAATTGATTTAACATTAAATTAAGAAATTAAATTAAAATGTTAGGTGAATAAAAATAAAAAAATTATTTTATATTTATTTGAATAGGCATCACTATAATGTACAGTATGAAAAAAAATTACATGAGATTTTCTAAAGATCACATTCAAGTGATATTAAAGAGCATTAGATGACAGCAAAGTGTAGGAAAAATCAGCATACACAACTAAATATCAACCTATGCTAACCAATATATTGACCGTAAAAAAAAATCTAAAGACAAAATTACAATATAAAAATCAATAAAAAAGGAATAAATAATATATACCCCCTACCAGTCAAAAGTTTTGGGATCAGAACGAATTATGTATTTTACAGGAGTTTCTTATGATCATCAAGTCTGCATTTATTTGATCAAACATACAGGAAAAAATGTAATAATATTGTGAAAATAATATAGTAATAATTATTATTATGTAAAATAACGGTTTTATATTTTACTATAATTCAAACTAATAATTCCTTGATTGCAAAGTGGAATTTTCAGACCATTAATCAGTCTTCGTGTACACATGATCCTGCAGAAATCATTCACTATGAGGATTTATTATCAGTGCTGGAAACTGTTGTACTGATTAATATTTTTTTGAAACCTGTGATACTTTTTTCAGGCTTCTTTGATGAATACAAAGTTTATTTAAAATGTATTTAAAATAGAAATATTTTCTAACAATATACACTACAGTTCAAAAGTTTGGGGTCAGTACTTTTATTTTTTTTTTTTTAAGAAATTAAACTTTTATTTAGCAGATGTTGTAAATTGTTAAGAAGTGATAGCAAATATTTATATTGTTAGAAAAGATTTATTTTGAATATGCTGTTCTTTTAATATTATCGCAGTTTCGAAAAAGTTGCCTTGGCAAACACCACTAATAAAAGTCTTATTGCCCTGTGGGATTCAACTGTTTTAAACCATTAGGTCAGAAGCTGATTATCCACAGCTGATTGCCAGAGAAAGAAACAAGACTTGTCTGGTAGGAAGCAGAAATCTCCACATCATCCCCAAAACAAGGGAAAGAAAGGACAACAGTTGCTTTAGTAATCATGAACTTGAGCCGACACTTAATCTGACAAGGGACGGGGTTGATTTCACTAATGGTGCTGGGGAGGAAATGTCTAGTGGCACAGCCACAGCGCTTCACTGGGAATGAAAGTGTCTCCTTCTTGATTTGCTCAAACAACGTAATTATGCCTTGTGGTTCTCATCACGCTGGCCATGTCCAGGGATGCAGAAGGGGGGGGGGGGGGGGGGGGCACCTGCAGCAGGTGGGTAAGGGGTAGAGCCCTAGTGCCCCTTCAGATTACATTACAATCAGAGCAAGAGCATGGGCCAAGAGCACACATCCACACAAACACAAGGCGGGAAGAATTTGCCGCAACACAAAGATAAGACACAAACATTTACATTACAAAAATCATCAGACATCATGTCATTCTGAGTGATATGATACGCGCTTGTGCAAGAAGCAAATTCTGCTTAGTAACAAAAACCCAACTTCCCCTAAAGACATGCCCAGTGAGAGCCAAGTTGTGTGTTTTTGGTACAATAAAGCCAATTTTCTCCAAATGTGAGGTCTGAAGATGACAGCGCTCGTATGAGTCCTCAGGCTTTCCACGTCCAATGAGCGAGTTCTGCGAGGGAACGGGAGATTACGACCCTCTGAGTGGATGTGGCACCAGCAGGAGCTGGAAGACAGGCAGATTTAAGCAAAATGATGTCTGCTCTGCCAGGTATTTCGCAGTGGGGGAAAGCGGCTTATGTAAACTCAATCCAGCATTGATTATGTAAATGGCGCCAGCAACTTCTCCTTTGAAGGCGGGTTAAAGAGGAGAGGCACTCAAGGGTACTCACACACCGATGGGGAGATGAAAGACTGTGACACAGGACAAAGTGTGCCGCCACACCAGAAAATGTCGTCTGAAAGGAAGCAGTCGGCCAGTTTCCGCCAGTTTACAAGCATGTGATGCAGTTTTGTCATCTGTCACTTTAAATTCTTGAGCTCTTTAAAGTCAGGTGTATTCTGATTGGCTGTCGATGTTTTCATCATTCATCAGCTGTGGTGTGACTATGGAATTAGAATGATTATTAAAATGTTGTACCTAAAGTTATCGTCATAGTTATCATAATGTGCATTAATCTTCGGTTTTCTTATTCTTTAATTAATTTGCTTACAAATACAATTATGTTGCAATTATGTATGTAGACAGTGTTTATTAAAAAATAAAAACAAATATTAATCAAATTAATACAAATATAAACCCAGACTTATAAAAAGTGGTTTTGAGTGTTTCAGCTTGGCAATTACACGATGTGGCAATTAATTAATCTAATAAACGAACCACAAATTAAATTTGGCTGTGAAAATACCACCAAAAAGATCATTTAAAGCTATTATTGTGTTAAATGAGAAAAGCATCAAATAGACATTACAAAAAGTAGCTTTAGAAATAAATATTTTATTTGATTCGACAAACTTTATTACGCATAAACATTTACAACGGCCTAACATAAACTATGGAACATAAAAGAAGATAATATGAGAAACATACAATGATACAATGAAAGTCATTGTTAACCAAATCCATAAGAGAAAGTAAGTAATACAGCTTTGAAACGATATTAGAGTGAGTAAATGATGACAGTATTTTTCTTTTTGGTTGAACTCTCTTTATTTTTTTTAATTACATTTTTACATTTTTTATTAAATTAGCGAGATTGTGTCAAAATATTTTAATTGTGTTATTTTTCCATAACTAATTAATTAAATTAACGCGCTAAAACAACAGCCCTAATAAAAACTAAAACCAATCATTTTAAATTCAGTAAATGTAGGCAGCACTATAATAAGTATGATAGATATTCACAGAGATTTGCTTAAGGGTACATTTAACAGTGTTATTAAAGAGTCATTTTAAAGACTAACTGTAAAAATAGGAAATAAATGTGCATGTGCAAGTAAATATACAAAATAGACAGAAATAGGGATATGCCGGTATCAAATTTTCATGTTGCGATTAATTGCTAATGCTTTTATCACGGTATACGGTATTATCACGATGGTGGAAATTCGTTGGAAAAAGTGTCGTCATAATACAGTATTACATTTTAATAACTTTTTTCTTATAACACAAATAACTGAACATTTAAATACAATAAAGCAATACACAAAAAATTTATAAAGTTAAAAGTTTTACACAGATTAAAGTGCAAAAGAACTATAAAGACCAATAGGTATCACTTTACAATAAGACCTCATTAGTTAACCTTAGTTAATGCATTAACATTCACAATGAGCAATAGCTACATTTGATACAGAAGTTATTACTCTGTTAAAAAAATTCAAGTCTTAGTTCATGTTAGCACATTAAATAACACAGTTACAACTTTATTAAATATTGTAATTACCTAAGATAAATGAATGTTCAGAAGAATTTTTCATTAGCAGTTTATGTTAACTAATGAATTAAATAATGTTAACTAATGAAGCCCTAATGTAAAGTGTGACCAAACAATAAAGAATCAAAACACTTTCAAACAATATCTAGGGCATGTTGCAATCCAGATTAAAATGTAAAAAAACTTAAATATTTAGACTTAATAGACTATATATTTTCAAACTTTGGCGCTGTGATGAACCTCATAGCAAATACACAAATCGGAATGCTGTTTAAACACTAAACACGATCAGAAAACAGAAAGTAGTGCAGTGCCTTTGTTACAGGGTTTTCCGGTGGTGGTGTAACGGCGCATTTAAATGAATATTATGATGATATTATTTCTGCACGTTTAGCGCCTTCTGCTGTCAGAGAGTGAAAGTGCGCTTTCATCCAGAGCGTCTCTCACATGTTCCGCCATGTGCTTCTTATCCATGCTTGTTTACGTCAGAGTGCGCATGCGTCTTTCACGCAGCATACAGCGCGGTGTTGTGCATTTTGACCAGGTGATGGGAAAAGTATTCTTAAAATGCATTCAAAAAAATCAGAATAATTTGTAATAAAAAATTATTCACAGTATTTATTTAAGTGATTTTGCTCATGATAACAATATCGTGCATGTTCATTACCGTGATATATCGCATTACCGAATACCGGCACAAGTCTAGACAGAAACACTATCAAACATTGACCAAAAAAAGCACTAATATGGGACTAATAATAGTACAGATATATTACGTATCGCTAATTGCAATACATTGCTCTCAAAACATCTCTTAACACCAGTTGTCACCCTCTGAACAGAGCGTATGGCCACAACATGTGGATTATCTGCATATGGAAAGTAACACATCCATTTTTCAACATCATATTCCACAGCTGGTTGTCATTTTGTATGATTCTCTCACAGACAGCGCTGAGTGTCCAAACGTACAAGCGGCTACTGACTCTGCAACTTGCTGACGCTAACATCCGTCCTTCTGTCTGCTGGTGATGTGACAGGAGCTAATTCTATTGGAGCCCTTTTGAGAGTGAGAGAGCGAGTGTACGTCTCACCTCCTACGGGCTAATTACCCAGAATGATCCATCTGTCTATCTCTCGCAGGTCAGCTTCCTGTTTGGAGGCGGGTGCAACAAGAGCAAGGCAGGTGGGTCGCGTCTGCACGTGACTCCTCGAATCCCAGAGACCATTTATCACACTTTGCCCGCACCCCCGGCTTTTGCAGGGAATCATGACTGCAACACGGCCAGCAATGATTAATACTTAAGGTTGCATTTAAGAGAAAGATTTATGCCATCTGTTAGCACATGACACACCGCAGAAGTCCATCTCCTGGTTTGTGGGGTGACTCTCTGTCTGGACAGATTAAGGAAATGATGCATAACTTAATCTAGAGTTAAGATGTCACCTCTACAAACAAAGTGACTTTGGCCAGCGTTGCAAAAGAGAGGTGGGATCGGCGGGGTGGACTGGTCACAACAAGGCTGACACTGGTCTGGAAAAGACTGGATGGTTTTCAACAACCCAGGCGTGCCTGACACCACAGCACCATAGTCTACAACAGATACAACCCTGAATGACAGATGCTGGGAGACTCTGTGGAGCCAAAATGAAAAGAACCGGTATAAACATGTAGGAAAATAAACATATACATAGATGATCAAGATCATGGATAAATATTGTCATAAAGGGTGTTGAAAAACAGGAAACAGCTGTGTAGATTAGCTCTATGCGTATTTACATCAGGTATGAAAAGTCAAGGAAGTGTGTAATGTTATAGATTAACAGCGTTTTAACAGTACACATACTTTACTTCACATTTTTCCGAAAATCTGCAGTTGAAAGGACATTTCTGGTCTTATAATTAGGACTGGCAAAAATGTCAAATGTTTACTTTATATTCAATATTAATATATTCAATATTAAGTTGTGACCGCTATTGTTTGCTATATAATGAATATTTCAAGAATTTTAATAGAGAGAGAGATAGAGTGACAGACAGACAGGCAGAAAGAATGAACAAACGAATGAACATTGGACAGACAGACTTTAGAAAAAACACATTTGATCATATACTTATATAAAATAAATAACATTTCTCAAAAAAATTCACAATCACCCTTTAATCAGTTTAAGATATTTTAGAGCAAATACATAAATAGTAGCATTTTATATGTTGAATATCATCATATAGCTAAAAAATTCTATTTAAATAATAAAAAATGTTTTTAGCTATAATTGGCCAGTCCCCAAAATATTCTGGCAAATGGAAAAACAACAAAAAACAAATGACTCTCTATTGAACCAAGCCCTCGTTCAGACCTAATCTCATTAACAACCCGTTTTAATGACAATAACGTCAACTTTGCTGTTGCTGCATCTAATTTCTAAATGTCACTTCCTCTTGAGTGAGCAGCCACTGATATCCCTAGGGATGTGTGAACCTTTCTTCAACTGGAAATTGCAGAGTCTGATATTCCATTTGTGACAATGCAGCAGAAACATTTTCCTGCCAGTCTTTGAGCCTCCTTATTATAAATAACCCGTTTTCAAACAACACATCCTGTTCTGCACTTCCCACCATCTGCATAATCAGGCGAAGTGTCAGAAGACCCAAAATAATCTATTTATTATTCTATCTTTGTTGCATGAAGAGCAAAGCTTTTTACCGAGGACATGCTAAGGTGAATTCAAGGTTTTATGCATTGCCTGACAGAAGACGCACACCATGTTTTATGCGCACATCTGTCAGACCTTAAAAAAAAACATAATTTTCCTTATTAAAACTTACAAATGCAGAATGTCTGTACACGTATTACAATATTAATCCTCTTATTTCTTAAGTTGTTCTTAAGATGCTTGTTTCAGTATTACCAAAGCATCTGCTTCAAATCAGTTGAATAAAAACATAAGCAGTTGGAAAATAAGAACAGAGAGGCATTACCTTGTATTACTTTGCATACCTTGTAAAAATATAGCATGTATGCACTGACATTTACAGTATTGAAGCCGGTTTCCACCTCAGAGTAATAAATAAATAATTATGTTGTGATATAACATTTAAATAAAAAATAATGTTGTAATTCAAAGTCACAATTGACCCTTTGCCGGAGCTTGATTGACAGGTGATCTGACCAATCATAATGTCCGTCAAACAAACCAGACAGGAGAGTAGATTAATGTCACTGGACTTGAACTTGAAAAATGGTGTGTATTGATGTCTTTCTGTGGTTGAAACAAGATACCTTCTGATGTTCATTCATGTTTATTTTGTGCTAAATAACTAGTAAAGAGGAGGAGATGAGCAGTTAACATGCTGCTTGAACTGAGGCGCTACAGTGATCTGTCACAAGACATTAAAGAGCCACAAAACGGCATTTATTGTTTTAATTTCTTTAAAAAAATGACAAAATTTGAAAGCTGCTACTTTGTTTTATACGTAAAGTAACCTGCTCTGTCTTGTTGCATTGTCAGTTTCCTCTAACGTGATGTATTTTTCACATGAGAACATGATGTGTGGTGTGACTAACTAAGTGGGGCGGGTCTTTGCGAAGGGTCAATTGTGAGATATAAAGCCATATTTTGAGATATAAAGTCAATTTCCAGATGCAAAGTCGCATTAGTGACATATAAATACATAATGTGTAATTTACTATTAATAATTAATTAATTAATTTTTCTATGATGCCATAGAAGAACCATTTTCCCCAAATAATCTTTCTTAAAAGAACAGTTCTTAAAATATTTTCTTTTCCCCTTAAAAGACATTTTAATAATCTAGAGAACCTTCTTTCACTATAAAGAACCTTTTGAACATCCATGAATGTTAAAGGCTCTTCATGGAACTATAGTGCCAATAAAAGACCTTCATTATTAGAGTGTTGTGAAAAATAAAGACATATTGTGAGATATAAAGTTGCAATAGTGAGTCAAAGACATACTGTGAAATATAACATCATAATACTGTATATGACTTTTTTGGCCACAATTGAACTACCGGCCATATGGGGGCGCTAGTGCATCTAAGACTTGCTGTGATTCCTTGGAGAAGTGAAAGCCGGTAAAGTGAGAAATTAACAAAAGAAACAAAACTTTTGCTGAGATTTAGCAAGTCTGTGTGTTGGAGAATTTGGGTTGCGTGGTAAGTCTGCGATTACAGACCAAATAAGCGGCTAATCTCTCATTGCGCTCATCTGAGTGCAGCTTGCCCTACTTAAAATATGATTTGCAATAATCTACAGTTCATGTTTACAACATTCTTTATCATGTCAAAGATTGGGTTTCACAAATATTGACACCCATGTCAAGCTGATCCTTTGGGATTGGCCTCGCAGGCATAACAGTTGCAGTGCAGGTGTTTATTTTCAGTCTGAGGCAGGTAGATACCTGTCTAAAAGGAAGGGATGAGTCTGAAAGGGGCTGGTGACGGAAGACTTTAGATGGGAGTTGTCTAGACTTGCCCTCTCTATCAACCCTTACCTTGAATCCGAGGAGTAATGACAACTGAAAACGTATACCTTGTCATCATAAAAAAAAGCTACATTACACTTTGGCTAGTGGGGGGGGGGGGGGGGGGGGGGGGGGGGGGGGGGGGGGTGGGAGGGGGGGGGGGGGGGGGGGGGTGGGGGGGGGGGGGGGGGGGGGGGTGGGGGTGGGGGGGGTGTGGGGGGGGGGGTGTGGGGGGGGGGGGGGGGGGGGGGGGACAATTTTCCTCCAGTGCTGGTACTGAGGCAACTACATGTAACGTACCAAGCAAGAGACAGATGATTGAGCAAAGTCTAGCATTCCCCAGAGCTCGGTTGAGTCGAGTCATTCTGAACAATTTTGAGTTTAATCCCGAGAGCAAATCCCATAAAAAATGTGCACAACAAATGTATGCTGATCCCCCAAATGAGAGACAGGCCAAGCATAGTTTCTAAAGAGAGAGCTGCACACCAATGCCACTTATCAACAAAGCAGAAAAGAATACATGAAATTGAAAGATGCATACACGTGTTCAGACTTCATATGCTGTGCTTTTGAGTTCAAGTTCAAAAAAGTAGAATATATTATACACTACTGTTCAAATGTTTGGGGATTTTGGGATGTTTTTAAAAGTAGTTTCTTATGCTCACAAAGGCTACAGTAAAGGCCTTTCCACACTGAGCGCGATGTGAAAAAGCGAGACGAATCGCCGACGAACGGTGCTTTCACACCGAGCGCGAAACGATTGTTCGCCTTCTGCTAATTCACGCCTGCACGCTAGGTGGCGCCAACCAACAATCTCTTTTTCCTCATATATGTATCTCGTATATGGATTTAACATCTAATTAAGATAAACAAAGTTTGGATCTACACCAGAAACACACACTATCTATAATACTTACAAGAATGCTAATCTACCATATCTTGAAGTACAATTAGCATCAAGCTACACTTGAAAACGTATTTGCTTACTTACTTTAAACAATTATCGAGTGCTTGTAATAACTTCCGATTGTGATTTATAGTTGATTCTATAATAAGCAGACGCATGCACTCTTTGTATGTTTAATAATGCTACACTATTTGTCATAAACATCCTTTATTGCTATAAAAAAATACCATGAGCTGCATACAAAACACATACGGAAAATATATCATCATAATCATGTCTATTTGCTTTCATATTTCATATTGTGTATGAAAATGTTTCACTCGATTTTTTTAATGCGGAAGATCTAGACTAGAGAGTGAAAGCTCTCTGACTCATAACACTCGCGCACGTGGAAGAAAACGGACGGTGCTCTTCAGATCACTTGATTCAGTGGAGAATTTTTAGAAATGTTATTCTGTATAAAGAACATGTGAGAATAAATCTGTTCTCAAATACCAACGATAACAAGAACTCAGCATCCAATCTCATACTCCTCTTTGGTGTTTGTTTGCACTGGTTTTCGAAACAGCGCCACCATTCTCACCCTTTTGTGCAACAGCAGCTGCTCCGGTCACGTGATCCTAGCTCAAATCTTATTGGACGGCCCGTGTTTTCGCTTTGCGAAATTGAAAAGATTCGTCGGACTAGAGCGAAGAAAAAAAAAAACATTCGCATTTTCGGTGCGCGAATGTTCGCGATCTATGTGGAAGCATCCATAGAAATGTATTGTTTTATTCCAGCGCGTCATCGTGTCCGATATTCGTTTCGCTTTTTCGCGCTCAGTGTGGAAAGGCCTTAACATTGTAAAATATTACAATTAAAACTTTTTATTTAAAATGCCATTTGTTTCTGTGATGCCATTACTCCAGTCTTCAGTGTCACATGATCCTTCAGAAATAATTTCAATATGTTAATTTGGTGCTGAAATAACATTTCTTATTATCAATGTTGAAAACAGTTATGCTGCTTAACATAGCGTTCTGGTCAGAGTTTTATACTAACTGACTTAAATAGTCAGTTTGAGCTGGTTCACTTTAATGACCTGAACTCAATCACTTGTAAGGCCCAAAAAATTATTCATGTGCAATATTCAGAATCAGTTCTGATCTCTGATTTAGTGATTTGTTTGCATTTGTTAGTACATGAAATCTGAAAAATTTTGTACAATTGTTTTAGAAAAATGTTAGTAAAAAAAAAATATATATATTTTTTTTTATTTAGGTTGATATAATTAAAATGGCTTAATATAATTCTTAATTTCAGAAAACGTTCTGCTAATTGTATTTATACTTGTATTAAACACTTTAAATCTAAATCTTTAGCTGCAATAATGGTTTAACTAATTAAAAAAAATCTTAAATCATTTTAAAGAAAATACACAAATATCAAGACATATCAAAAGCCTGAAACCATCAAAAAGTGTTTCTTTCTGCTGTCTAAACCATATACTGTATTTGATTTGAAAATGTGAGACTATGAACGCAGTCTGATACACCTTAATGAAAATAATAAATACTTTAAAAAAAAAACTGTGAAATGATTCAATAATCAGTTCTATTATAAAACCATCCACAAAACAAATGAAAAACATCTTATCAGCAACAAATAGAAAGTTACATGGCCCATCCCACTGCTCTTGAGCTGCCGTGAAGAAAATAACCTCAAATTGCTGTCACACATCGAGGTTGCATTTGTTAAGCGGTATGACTGAGTTTCCTGATTAAAATTACAGACCATTAATCTGCTTTGTTATGCTGTGTGTGAAGCTGTGTCCAGTATAATGAGACACAAATTGCACGTTGCAAGGGAACCGAAAAGCCAATCCATGTTTATTCAAGCTGTCTTTCACTGACACGGACCGTGGACAAGAACAAAGAACCGAAGAAATTGAACTACCCTTGTAGGGTTTCCTGAAAAAAAAAAGAGAGAAGAGATAGAGATGTCTGAGTGACTGGCACAACAAGTTGGGACAAGCACAGCAAAGTGGTCGAAACCGCTCACCTTGTGCCAAAACTGAGGTTAACGAACATTAAATGTTAACATGCTAACAAGTTTCTCAAAGTCAAAGTAATTACAAGACCCCCTTATCTGTGTCATCTCTTTTCAAATTAATCACAAAGCTGCACTGAATTTTTTAGCAGTGGAAAATTGGTGCAAAATAATGACAACAAAATGCTTAATTTATGCACACCCATTTGATACCGGCCCGCCGTGTACGCTTGCAGCCCTGGGTTCTCTCCCCTCAGATGCGAGCTAATTAGCATAGCATCTGGGCTCAGCCATGCAGGGAAACGGTACCATGTAATGAGTCAAAAAGGCCCTGGCAATCATATTAAGCCTGCCGGTGATTGAAAAGTAAACAACACGCACTTTCAGTGACGCCCACCAAGAGTGGGAGTTTTTTGTACCATACAAGGCAGTTATTCAACTTCCAACAGCACAATTAAAAGGCGATGAGAAGAAAATAAAATTAAAACCAACTGCACATTAGGGCCAAAGGATTTCCGTGATGCAGAAAACATGAATGAAACTGAGGGAATCCAGGCACAAAATGGAATTTACTCTAACACAGAATATCACAGAATTTGACCAAATTTGGATGAATAAATCAAAAGTATCACTGTACACTTAATCAAATTGTTATAATGACTAGTGTCTGTAAATATTAAACCGCAAAAAGAGTAAATATTACGTCTGCATATTCTGTGTGCCTGTGAATGAGTGACACAGTTTTGTCTACTTCACGTACTCTAGCACGCTTGACACCCATGGTGTTTTCAAAGTCCATATGAGGACAGTCCATATGAGCTGCTCTGAGAATTCATTTCACCATTTCATCTACGTCAGATACTCTGCAACTTGCCAAAAAAGGTTTTTAAAAATGATATTACTATTACTATTTAACAGAAATATATTACTTTTGTACAGTAGAATGTACTTCTCAACGTAATAATTATCAACAATCTTAATAATTCAGCTTAACATTATTTTTGAAAGAACATCACACAATTTTTCATCCATGTTTTAATTTAAACTGATTGCCAAAAAATAAAAGAATTGCTTAAATTTCATTTGATTTACGTTGAACATTTTTCAAATTAATTTGCTAAAAGTTTTGATAACCATCATTTTTGATAGTAAATTTGTATTAAATTATAAAACACAGAATCCAAAAATACAACATTTCCAAGGGCACTATTATTCTTTCAATTGTAATAAATTTAATTGTTTACATTTTTATTAATCCAAATGATTAGACATCCTTTTTGATTATTTAAATGTAATTAAACCATTAAACAGAATCCAGGAAAATTAAAAGAGCCCTAGCACATGCAGGGAATGAATCAAGCACCTGAGCTGCACCGTTGCCCAGTTCATTTTAAGGAATATCAATGCCACATACGGAGACAAGGGTGTCTTTGATGAGGCAACCGCCGGGCTGAAAACTGTTCATCAGATCCTAGAAAGCATAAGTGGCTGGATTTACGAGTGCTTTTGTCTCACCCATCACGTCTGAAGCTCTAAAGAGGCCCAAAGGCCAATTGTCTTGCCAAGTTAGAGGGCTGATAATTGAAATGTTGGGCCCATGCGAGCCACCCCATGAGCTGCTCTTTGAAAACCTCAGCTAAGTCTGCGGGTGCTTCCTACCTGTCAATCTGAACGTCGGAGGGATGCGAGCTGATGGGCCATCCTGTCACAATGCTTTGTGTCACCTCCCGTCGAGAAGCGTTTGAGTGGATGACGAAGCTGTTGTGACAGGAGGTGCAACGGGCACCTAAAGGGAATATAGCGAGATCCCTTTGCTCTCTTATAGGGCCACTACAAAGTCACTCACAGACTCTGAAGAAAGAAATATAAAAATAAAAAACATTTTATCGCAAATTCCCACTTTTTTGAGTGTTTCAAGTTCCCAAGTACGGCCACAGATTCAATTAAATATGCACTATGTGTGCTGTGACGCTAAAAGGTGCAAAGCTTTATTTCCTGCCTCCCTCTATGACACAGAAGGGGCCAACTGGATACTTTCCAGCAGGTTGGCAGACGCGGCAGACAGCCGGCAGATCAAAGACAGAATGAGAATAACAGGGAGCCATGTTGCAGACTCCTGGGTCGATTGAAGACAAATGCATCCCTAACAAGCCAATGATGGAGGCCAGAAGACTCTCCAGAGCAGGCAAAGCCTCCGCGTAAACAACCGTGATATTGACTCGTTCCTCATTCGTTCCCTGCCCTCTAGAAAAAGAAGACGCCCCAGCTAGCCTCAGTGGTTTGATGAAAGAATAAGTCGATGTGATCTAATAAGCACAAACACATTGACCCTAATGTAATAATATTTGCATTGTGCTCAGAGCAGATGCAACTGACAGGTACAGAAAAAACAAGGATTAGGTCACAACGCAGTTGACCTTCGCTAAGCTTACAGAACATCTCACAGGAATGAACTGAGAATTTTGTTCAAAAGTTCAGAGATTTTTAAATGTTTTTGGAAGAAACCTTTTATGCTCACCAAGGCTACACTTTTTGATCAAAATAGTAAATTCTTGTGAAATATTATTAGAGTTTAAATCAGTTGCTTACTATTTTAATATATTTTAAAAGGTCATTTATTCCTGTGATGGAATAAATTCTCGGGTGATCAAAAGGATAGCTTTATTTGAAATAGAAATATTTTGTGATATTTTAAATGTCTTTCCTGTCACTTTTTATTATTTAATGCATCCTGGCTGAATAAAAGCACTCATTTCTTTTTTTTTTATCTTTCTGACACAAACTTTTGAACTGTAAGTCAACCGATTTTCAGTCAAAACTCATAAATGGTTTTTAAATTTGCTGGAATTAACTATCATGATATTGTAAAACATTTTCATCTGCCATGCATCTTTAAAATAAATTGCTACACAATAACATGATTTAAATAAAATCACAACTTGATGTTAAGTTAATATTAATTCACCTTGCAGCAAATGTAGATGTCCTTCCTGATTTTATGTACATTTGGGAACAAGATTTGAAAGATTTCAGAATTTAGCATGAACATTTATTAAAGATTTGTAAAAGGTATAGGCTGCTTATATCCTGTCTAGGCAGCTTATAAATGATCCAGCAACAACGTTTGACCATATTTTAGAACGATTTCTCCAAAACTGTATTTAAAACTATTCTTACACACAGAACCTCCTTATACTTAAATTAGAAAAGAACAAAAGCTTGTTTGAAAAAATTGCAGCGTCACAATTGCTTAAGTAAGATTTGTCAGGAACGTTTTTAGCATTCTCAGCACAGAGCCAATTACCTCATGGCATCGGGTGGTTAACGGTCTAAACACACTGACACTAGAGACAAAAATTAGTAGTTTGTTTAAATATTTAGTTGGTTTCCTGACTGCAGACACAAAGCTGCGAGCATGCAGAGTACAATGACTCATACGGTGACACTGACTCAGAGTCAGAGCGCAGCCGGCTGTTTGCCAAGCCTCTTGCCCCAAGAGGCTCCTACCTGCCCGGGCAACCCATGATAGATGTCTTGCTGGATGCTGACTGGACACACTGAGGAGACCCATAGGCCAGAGGCTGGAGTTATAAGGGCTGATCATAACCCGCCTCAAAGGAAAAAGATGCTCCATGAGGTTTTGTAATGACAAATAGCAAAGCTAGTTAGCAGCAGGCTTGAATTTTCATTTGGTTTGTGGGACAATGTGACTAATGATTTTAAAGCAGGTCTACAGGTGCTAAGACATGTACTTGTAAGACTTGCGCTGCATACGAAATTGCATACTTCCCTACTATATAGTAGGCGAAAAAACAGTATGTGAAGCAAGAAGTACATCCGAATTCATAGTATTCGGAAAACTGTAGGCGAAAAGTACCCGGATGACCTACTTCTTCCACCCGGATTCTGAAGTGTGCATTCGATGGATACTTTACTATCCCATGAGGCCACAGGAGAGGATTTATGAATGACAGTGAAGTAACGCAACTGACGCTGGTAGGTCATGTGACAGTAATAACATGGCAGAAGTAGCATGTCCGAATTTCATTCATACTACCCATATTTATACTATATAGAATGTACTTTTTAATGGTTGTGAAGTAAATTCAAATTCAAATGTAGTACCTACTCAGTAAGCGATTTCGGACACACCGTTGTTCTTGTAAGAATGTTCAGGATGGTTGCTACAGGCAGTTACTAGACTGGTGCAAGTGAAATGAGCCCATGCACGTCCATAGTCTCTATGATATTCTGCTGTCTATGGCTTGTGTCCTTCCCCAAATGTGTCTAGGGGATGTTTTCCATCATAAGTCCAATCATTTAGTAATAAAGTAATAACAAACCTCCTCAACAAGCCGCACGTATTGAGGAATTACTCAACAGTGCAAGACAAGTTTCATGCCTAAGTTACAAGATAAGCCTCTCGGTTCCATAAAAAAAAAGTACACATCCACATCTGAAGTACAAGCACAAAACACTGCGAAATATCTTATGAGATTAGCATTCATCTGTATACTTTACCCAAACAGCAAAGACAAAACCCAACCATTTTTCTAAAAATGATGGCAGCTTTTTACACACCACATCTAAAGGCCAAAGCGGGAAATGAAGGATGAGGATGAGAAGACAAAAGCAAAGGGGGATGTGAGAACATGCTGGGGAAGGGATAAAACAACCGAGGACATGGAGGCAAAAAATGAGCCAAATAAAACAAAATGGCTAAAACCATCTGACCACTCTGTTATCTCGCCACCTCTGTCTGTTTCCTTCTCATTTTCTTCTATCTGTCTTCCCTGTTTCTCATTTTCTGAGGTTGGATGTTTAAATAAAAATGGCAAAAAGAAAGAGAACTAGACAGAGACCTGTGTGTCTGCTGCTCCCTGTGCCGCAGTGCGTTTGTGATGAAGATGTTGTGATAGTCCACACACCGAGGCCTATAATCATGCTCTCCTTTAATTAAACACTAATGCTGGGCAGTGGAAGTAGAGAAATGCTGACATTTATTGGCATATTTACTCTAAAATGCATGACTTTCTTTCTTCTGTGGAACACAAAAGAAAACATTCTAAAGAATCTTTCAATTGCGTTTGTCCATTTAATCAAAGTCAACAGGGTTTTAAACAATGTTGGACCACACTGACTTTGATTGCATGGACAAAAAAAGACACTTTTAATAAAGTACCATTCAAAAGTTTGGGCTCAGTAACTTTCTTTCATAAAGAACTATACTTTCATTAAGCAAGGATGCATTAAACTGATCAAAAGTTACAGTAAAGGCTTTCATGATTGATTTAAAATATTTAAATAATGCTTAATATTTCAAAGAAATGCTGTTCTTTTGAACTTTCCATTCAAAGAACCTTGATCAGAACTCTCACCTCCACAAAAATATTTAGTAGCACAACTGTTTTCAACATTGAGAAGATATTTTTCTTGAGCACCAAATGAGCATATTAGAATGATTTCTAAAAGATCATGTGGCACGGAAGACTGGAGTAATGGCTGCTTCAGCTTTAACCATTACAGCATATTCATTTTAAAATACTTAACCTATTAATAATTAAATATTAACTATATTAAAAAACCTTAATCTAATCAAATTTCCAATATATTCTAATAACTTCAATTTCACAATATTACTGTTTTTACTCAAACTTCTTTAAAAACACTTGAAATCTTAACAACCCTAAACCTTTGAATAGTAGTGTATCTTCTTCTGTGTTTTATGGAAAAAACTAATTCATACAAGTTTGGAATGACACTAGGGGGAGTAAATGATGAGAGTTTTCATTTTTGGTGAACTTTCCATTTAACTGTTATGAAAGTTAAAGGTTTTTAGAGTGAGAACACAATGTGGAGACCAAATGGAATGGATCTGTCATATAATCCCCATTTTGGAATTTTATTTGAAGTTTTGGCTTATTTCCTGTTTCCTTGTGCCATTTTTGGCATAGTTCTTTGTCTGGTATTATCTGTGAAAGAATTGTTGTCGTGCCCAGTTGTCCATTTTTCCTAGATGTTCTGCTCCATCGTGGTTTTTTTTGTGTGTTTTACTGCTATTGGATCCTGCACTCCTTCATTTCTGACTTCACCACAATGTTACAGGATCGACCACACAAACAATTGTTTTATATCTTTTTTTAAATCTAATGTTTCAGAGGGTAGCCCTCCATTTGAAATTTCACCGTGCTGTTCAACTTCTAATGAGATTTCACTCAATTAATGCTGCCGTAAGGGATTTCTGCACCAACACAAAATGAAATTGAAAAAAAAAATGTAATGTTCTAGTTTGTGCAGGCTGTAGTCAGATGCAAAAGTATTGCTGTATAAGAGACAAATTTGTCTACAGTGTTTATCTTTGTGAACAAGAGAAGCATATTATGTATGTGTGATCTTTTGCCATTTTCTGCAAGGAAGATTTGACACGAGCACCACCAAACCGCATCGGTCGGAGGTGACGCCACCATTCTCATGCTAAAGAGTGTATAGTTGCGTGGTTTTGTTTGTGTGTCCCTCCTCCAAGCCCATTTCTGTCCGGCTAGGTCAGCCACAGAGCTGAGATATTCAACCCAGATGTCTCGCCTGACTGGCCAGGAAACCGCTTCTTCAGTAAACCACAGCAACACTGTCCAAATCCTTCCTTAAAAAAAAAAAAAACACTTTACACTAAACACTTTCAGTGTTTGGGTCACTTGCATGTCCCTGATAAAACTCTGTCTCCCCTGAGAACATTTTATTACATTACAGAAGCTTTGCAGTTCATGAAGCAGCATTTTAGAGCCGTGTCTGACCTCGTGTTAAAATGGTATCCTTCACTTGGGAGGAAGACAAAGTGCAGAGAGATGCACTTGTGACACAAGGCAAACATGAGGTCAAGGTCTACACTAGGGCTGCACGATAAATCGAAATGGAATCGAGATCGAGATTCGACAGAAGCTGCGATTGTCATGCGTATCTTTCAGTGAAGTACGGTTCTGTGATCAGCAGTAAATCTCCATCCAAAGGCCAGAGGGCGCTCTCGCGCTGAAACTCCAAATGCCTATCGCTGCAGCTGAATAAATAGAAGATTCAACTACTTTCATTGATTCAACGTGACTAATAAACACACGACTACGGCAATATACGGTTTATCCGAGTTCTTATTATTATAATTTTCATTAAAATAAAGTATATTTATATTGCAATGCCTTTATCACTGCTTAAATACTATGAAATATGTTGCGTGCCTTACTCTGTGTAAGAAGCCACATCATCTCACAGAAGGATTTATTTCAAACACTCGACTGACATTATGAAGTAAGTTTGGAGTAAAAATATGTTATTAAATGTGGTATTTTCACATGCTTTCAGATGGAGCAGCATTTACTTCACAGAGCCGTAGTTCACTGAGAAGCTATGCAAACAGCTATCATTATCGCGAACGATTTCTTTGATTTCATAATCGCGCAATAAAACAGATTTTTTTGCATAACTTGTCAGTGAACTACGGCTCTGTGTAGTAAATTCTGCTGCATCTGAAAGCACGTGATGATGATTTCCTGCTGATTTACAGAACCGGCATTACTATCAAAATGCGCATGACAATCGCATTCGATTAATCGTGCAGCCCTAGTCTAGACACATTTCAACTGTAACATTTAATAAAACATTTAATAAAATGTTTGAAAGTGACATTTTGATCAAAATCAGACCAGGTCACTTTAGATTTTATGTTGACTTTAAGACACCTACATGGTGTTAAATTTTTTTAAATGCAAGTACCAAATCTGCATAATAATGAATGCAAGAACTCTATCATTAAAAAAAAATCCACACTATCTCTCATCTCTATATACCAAAATAAAAGTCATCCAAATCTAACAAAATTTGTCAAACATGGTCCAGGTCACCAAAAAAACAAAAAGAGGAAAATCATATTACATAAAGAAAAAGTAAGGTTTTGCATTTCAACATTGTTTTCTAGAAAATCAATCTGCCATTGACTTGATTCTCACTACCGTAACAATCATTTTTGTACAATATGCAATACAATCAATGAAACTAATAACAATAAATCCAAAATATAAGTTATTTGTGATTTTTTTCAAAAATTCATTTTTCATTCACTTTTAGTTTTTTTATGCAAAGTATAGATTTTTTCCCCTTTTTTATTTTAAGACTAAAAATAAAAGGTTTGCCAAAAAATACTCTGACATATGTGGAATACGCTCCCAAAAATGTCAATATGTGTGTTGCTGTTAATCTAACTGCCAGAGATTTGTTCAAAGAAACAAGATCCCCCTCAGTTTAAGCCAATAATTAACATGTTTAAAGGGGTCATGAGCTGAGAAATCAAAATTCCCTTGTGTTCCTTTTGACAGATAAGAGGTCATTGTATAAAAACATCCTGTAAGTTTCAGAACTCAAAACTTTCTCGTACGGATAAAAAGATCTATGAAGCCAGTCTTAAAAACGACAGGTTGTGGAATGTGCCAATTTTTGACATAATAGTGTGGGTCTTTCTTCGCTGAAAACCCGCCTCCACTGAAGAAGATCAATGCATGCTTCTACATCACTGCCTGTTTAGCCCCACCCACTGATTCGCACATGTGTAAATAACGAGAGAGGGAAACACAGGTCTACGCAGAAACCAAACAATAAAGATGGCTCCGAAGACAACAAGACGCTGTGCAGTGATAAGTTGTGGAAAAACACAGTCTTTGCATTGCCTTCCTTCTGACCCCAACATTAAGAAAAAGTGGATTAGCTTTATTTTTAATGAAGATCCAGACCGCGTCAGTAAGAACTTGGTCCTTTGTTTACTTTATTTTACTGCGGATTCATTTACAAACAAGGCACAATTCAATACAGGATTTTCAGAAAGACTGAAACTAAAAGATGATGCCGTGCTGACTATATTGGATCGGACAGTAATGTTGCACCACACAAGTGTGAGTAACTTTTTATTACGTGGTCACTATTGCTTTGTCTGTTATTACTGATCGTTTGATATGTAGTGAGTATTGATGCGTTTTTAACCTAAATCACTGCAGCGTCCATCTATGAAGAATGTAGGCTGTCAAACATACACAATTGTTAGTCAATCATAACAGTGGGCGTTTACTTCAGATTCTACAATCCACCACACCTGTTCAAACAGGGTTCCGATGAGGGGGGTCAAAACAGGACAGAAAATTTTGATGTAAAAATCTTGATAACATTATCAGTGGACATGTGAGAATGGTACAAAATAAAAAACAAAGGCAGTTCACAGCCCCTTTAACGTCAGCACAGACCCACCCATGAAGATATTCCCCCTGCTGAAGAGAAGTTCCACTTCAAGATAATTGCCAGGCAACTTGCACTGGCATTTATTCTGTTATTTTAGGCATAAAAGAGGAGTCTAACCAAATTTAACCAAGACTCTGCCCACAAGCCCACAATTGACCTTCCTTCTTTTGTCCTCAACGTCACCTCAGTTCTCCTCTCACCTCACCTGAAGGAGAGGCTGGTGGCGTGAAGGTGAGGGACATTTTGTAGGTCAGGGATGCCACCTCATTTACAGTCTAGCAAGTGTGCGAGGACACGTCTCGTTAAGGGCCAAAGGGTTCACTCATGCATGCTGCATAAGAAGATTCTGCCAGACTGGAGAGCTTGCGAAAGACAAGGAGAAAAAAATAACCTTAGAGGACATATTCAACAGGCAGGAGAAGTGCTGAGGTGAATTAAAATCCAAAACAGAATGAAATGATATGGAGAAAAAGGCTAAGGTGCGATGGTTCTTTCTCGACTGCGTATTAATAATTGATATACATGTCACATTTATCCAGTCATCCATTACTGAAATATATTCTACCATGATTAATACAGTATTTTGAAATATTAAAAGGAAGAGGAACCCAAAAAAGAAAGTCCTGTCATCATTTACTCACCTTAATGTTGTTTCAAACCTGAATGACTTTCTTTCTTCCATGGAACACAAAAGGAGACGCTTTGGCGAATGTTCATGCAGCATCAACATTCTGCTACATTTTTTGCATTCTACAGCAAAATACTATCGGTAAAGTCATATATAAATAAATAAAATAATGAAAATAAAATAAAGGGTGCTGCAATGATGACATATTTTTGTAGGCCAACCTGGAAGTTAGCATTACCCTGGTTCCCTCGACAAAAACCCAATAGGATTTTATTAGGGATGCACCTAATAAAAGGGCCCGATACTGGTCTCCTGTACTCGTACTCGTTAAAATGCCCTGATACCAAACGCCGATACCACACAGCATGTGATAAGCGCCATATTCAAACAAAGAAACACTGACAACAGAACAACAGACAGCAAAAAGGAGTTAAGGATGTCTACTACGAAGTATATGTATGCAATGAATATAACGTTAAACATTCAGTATTAACACCTGTATAGCTGATGTGCGCAAGCTGATAATCGAAGCACGCTGAGTGGATTGAGCGCACGGCGACGCAGATGTGCGAGCTTGTCGAGTGAATATATCTTTCTCACAGACATCCCTGGAAAGTTTGTAGTTCGGTCGGATATGTCAAAAACAAGTAAGTAAAACAATGCACAAGTTACTTAACGGTAGGGAGAGAGAGAGAGAGAGCGAGAGCGCGCGCAATTCTGTTGTGTGATCTTTGATGTTCACTCACTTAGCACACGCATCATTTGGATTAAAACTAAATCGTAAAAATAAGACCATTTGTAGGGGCATTCACTATAAACGTCATTTATTTTCAACCTTAGGCATAACGACTTTCTGGCGAAATTGAATCTTGCAGCCTGTGTGAAATGTACTAGCGATGTAACTGCTACTGTCCTCTCATTCTGCACAAGTACAAATACCTGTACGCGTGCGAGGTTTCTGCATTGCTTGATTGTTTCTGCATTATATGAGCGGCTTTGGAATATAAATCACAGCACGTTTCAGATAAAAAAAAAATGCGACTTCTATTTCTGAAAATATCACAGTTAGGAGATTTATAACGAGTGGTTCCCTGCATTATTACAGCAAAGCGCGTGATTACAGTACTAAGCTGCTGCAATGGAGCAGCTCTAATGCTATTAAATTAAAGATGATTAAAAAAATTAACAGTGAAAGTAACAACAACTTGTAAAATACATTTTAATGGGCATAACTGAGTGCGAAAATAACCGAAGGATATACAGTGAAACCAAACATGATTCAGAGACCAGATATAATTTTTGATATTTTTTTACTAGTGGGTGCAGGACACTATAGTTCATTTATGTAAGTGAGGATAGCAAAATGAAACTCTGACATATTATACCCAAAAATTCTTCATACAGTGGACTACTAGTAAAATTGATACAAATTTGGGTCCAAAAATTATTCAGACTGAGTCTGGGAAAAAAACTGAAGTTGAGGTTTGCATGAACCTGGATGACAGCATGCCCAGGAGACTACAGGCTGTCATTAAGGCTAAGGGTTGCCTGACAAAGTATTGATAGTTGTGTAAATACTGTCATACTAACAGCTGTCTGAATAATTTTTGGTTGATTGTAATCTATTACATACCTTTCTATCAAAATTATCTAACATTATCAAGATGAATTTGTTCTGACACAGAGTAACTCTGAGTTCTTGTCATATTTTAATACCATTTTCCAAACTATAGCAAATAAACTGTGATAAATGTTGAAGGTGTCTGAATAAATTTAGGTTTGACTGTATCTATTTGATAAATGAAGTTAACCAACTAACATTATACATACCCTTTTGGTTTCTGTACCCAATATTTAAAAAATTTACAAATACAATAAAAATATCGGTATCGGTACCGGCAAGTACCAAAAATAAAAGTATCGTATCGGGCGAGTACTGGAAAAAGTGGTATCGGTGCATCCCTAGATTTTATCATTGGCTTTTGGATTATTTTAAAACTAATGTCTATGACTAATAAAAGTTAATTATTCGTACATACAATTGGCAGAAGTAAAAAGCAAAATGTAGGCTAAAACAGTCTTTATTTAAAACATTTCCCTGAAAGTTTGACTTAAAAACAGACTAGTGAGTAGATGTGTTTACTTGTTTGGAATACAATGACTTTACATGTGCCCGTCAACCTCTATAGACCCATTTAGATGCTTGTTAGCAGAAGCCTTTTTCAAGACAAGTAGACGCTTTTGAAAAAAATCACAACGTGGTATTACTGATGTATTTTATGTTATAGAATAAGATGTTAAAATATTTTGAGCTTGTGTTAACCACAGACCTTATTTCAGGCATTTAACAAAAAACCCATTAAAAAATAAAATAAAATATAACAAAATAAAAAAACAATGACTTCAGGATGATGGAACCAAAGTGCTAAAATGCTTATTTATTTCAGGGTTTTGGCCTACAAAAATGCATTATCCCTGCTGCACTCTATTTCTTTAAGGTTGTATGGACTCACTGCAAGTCCAGCCATGTGTCAATCACATGTTATTTTAATCTTTTTTTTTTCTATTGACAAAATAAAATCAAAATCTTTCTTTAAAAAAAAACTATTTTGTAATTAGTTTCTGGAGTCTCCAGTCATCCCACAAGTCGACACCAGTCCACCAGAAAAAAAATCCTTGAGCTCCATACGTCCATTTCATCCATGGACATGTGAGTTAAAGTTCAACTAAGTTTGTTCTCCTTTAAATATATGGACATTTAAAAAGACACACCCTGCGGCAAAACAGGCAAGCATGAGCAAAGGACACTGACCCATTGTCACCAGCTGAATAAGTTAGTTACTGTAATCAAGTTAATGTGTGAACTGAGTCGGCTAATGAAGTTATACTGAGCGTCTGCTTCAGGGAGAGAGGAGATATTTTCATCAGACAGTGAAGCTTTTTTCTCCCCCGGGGCAAAAGAAAATAGAACACTATTTGTTATCTGAGGCACTAATGACCACCCTGGGAACCTGTCTGCTGTGGGCTTATAAACATAAACACACACACACTCTTAAAGCTGCCCAGGAGCAACGGTGAGCAGCTTGATGAGTCGAAGACTTTCACTGCTGAGAGCAAAGCTGCAAACATTACTGACTGGGAAGTCAGTCTTCTGAACATTGGTCTTCAGGTCCGAGTTGATTCAAGAACTGCTTGGACCTTTCAGTCCAAATCATGAACAAACCATTCAGGTTTTGTAAACCAGTTCAACTGAACTGAAAAAAGCAGACTCTATATGAATCAGTGAGTTGCTGACTCCAGATCTGCTTAGGCTGATTCAGTCTCATTTGTGAATGAACAATTCAGACTGGGTTTTGTGAACCAGTTCAACTCATTACCTGAAAAGATCAGATTCAAAAGAATGATTTGTTCACTGCTAAGTTCAGAAACAGGCCCCTCCACGCAGTTAAAATACATAAAATGCAGCTCTTCAACTGAAGATCTGTGAACAAATCTCTTCCTTTAGACGCGGTCTCAAATAAATATTTATGAGCTAATAATGAAGCGATTAGGGCTTGCTCTGCTCGCTCAGTGTCTGTTCCTGGATTATCGCTTGAAATCCCTGGGCAGAACCTCTGGCGCCACTCAGGCTCAGTGGACCAGAACAAATCCACAGCACCACAGTCATGCTGTTATGTAGCATCCCAATGCTACGACGTGGGTTCAGGCATTAATTCTTCACCGACGGAGTAGGGCTTCCAGTGCCTTGGTAAAGCTATTTGAGTTAATACTGCTGTAGAAAATAACAGCCTTAGCTGACATATCCTCAATAAAAGAAATCTAAAATCTCGCAGGACCAGAGGAGCGTGCACATACCGTGGAGTCCCACTGAGTGCTACTGGCAAGAATTGAACGTTTTAACTCAACACACAGAAAAAGCTTGCACCAAACCTCTAAAGTTTGGTTACATTCATAAGTCCTGAGGTCTGACTTATTGACTGGCCTTTGTAATAGGATTGTGACTACGTTTGGAGGGGGCACAGAGAGGTGGATAAGACTACATTCTTTAAAAGGTGCCAGAAAACCAGAACACAGCTACTGCTGGTTAACCTTGAGTGAACCTGATCCAACTGTGCTCAATGCACCATGATAAAACACAAAGAAGTTACTGAACCCGAGACATTCTTCAACGCTAATGAAGAATTAAGAAATTAGGGGATTAGCAGACAAAACAAAGCAAACTTCGGACGTTTAATACTACAATCTATTGAGTTCAAAGTTTGCCAGGTTAGTGGTATCAAAAAGTTGCTTAAAACTTTTGGACGGGCAGAAATTCAAATCACATTTTCCACTATTTTTCCCTTGTAATCTGCACAATTGTTCTTGTAAACATTGACGCAGGAGCCTGTGTTCTGACGTAGAACTCGCATGCGCTGCGCATTGTTTTCAAGAGGAGTGCACACATATGCGTCGTGGTACTCTCATGAATGGCAGTGGACACTGACATTTTTGTTTTCTTTTTTATGTCTTTGCACACAAAAAGTATTCTGTTAGCTTCATAAAATTACGGTTGAACCAATGATGTCATATGGACTATTTTAACAATGTCCTTTTCTGTGCCTTGAATGTGGTAGTTCCCTTGCTTTCTATGCAGGGTTAGAAAGCTCTCGGATTTCTTCAAAAGTTTCTTAATTTGTGTTCCGAAGATGAACAAAGGTATTACGGGTTGGAACGACAGGAGGGTGAGTAATTAATGCACAAGTCTAATGTTAAACTTATCTATCTTAAAGAACAAATGGAACTAAACAATCTTAAGACTCATTTCATGCAGCAGTGCACATAAATTCAGACTGAACAAGCACAAGGGCGAGATCAGAATAAGAGATACTGAAACCGTTAATGCTGTGTGTCTCAGTGAATGTGAGCTCCCTTGAAGTCACTGAGGCCACTGTCGGCAGAGCTTTGTTCTGTTTCTACTCAGTGTCACATGATGGCATATAACTGCACCTACGTGCACTAATACCCATATTAGCCACTCATCTCTTTCCAAAGCCTTTTCCCTTCGCCTCCCTCATCCACCTACATCTCATGCCGGTTTAATCCCTGCTTAAACCCATTTCCAATTAGCCAGTCTGACCAGCTAATGGATCCAGGGAGAAACAAAAGTGGTTCATGATGCCAGAGAAAACAAAAGATGTCATAGTCTGATTTGATGCAATACAGTGCAATATATCAGCAAATACATTTTTTGTTGCATTGTTTACAACATTGTATTTTACCCATTTTAAACTGTTTCAGGGAATCTAAAACCACAGGACATAGTAGTTATACTTTGTAATGAAAGTGTATACTGCATTTAGTATATAAAATAAAAGTGTTATGAAAAGATTCAAATAGTGTCTTAAATTAAATTAAATTAATCATATTAGTCGACCACTAGATAAAAAACAAGCACTTTGGATCCAGTGAAATTCACCTGAAGTTGAAATGTGACCATATCAGGTCCTCAGGCCAAAAAACACTCTCAAAAAAGGAGGACAAGCAACACCGCAACTAAAGCTGCTTCAGCTCCAGGCATAATGGCTGTCCTCCAGATGCACTGATAGGAAACATTCTGAAGGCCACATTCATGCAGGTCTTCTTTTCACTCCTCTGTATGATTATTTACTTGAAAGTAAAAATCTAAAACAACATGTAGCTTTGTCCTGAAATTTGCTGCTGTGTAAAGTGTTTGCTCTTTGCATAAAACCTACAAGAAATCTAAAAATGGCCATAAACCCAAAATCCTCTTGCTCTGTGTGTAAGAGTCAGACTGTGATAAAACGAGTAAAAACACACCAGTCTTAGTACTTAAGACACCAAAGCTTTCAATCCATTGATCTACAAGAATTGTAGAATTGCTGCAGGCAAGAACTATATTGTCTCACATGTTAAATGGACCTAAAGGGTAGGTCCGACTAGCTCTGAGCTAGCTGTGTTAAGATAAATCAAGAATAAAGGAACAAATTCTCCCTGTCAGACAGTCTTCATTCCTGATTAGTATCTGGAAGCTGAAAGGCTGAGTATTTCCCAGAGACAATCATGAACTGAAAGGAATGAAGAGACAAGAGGCACTGAAAATCTTGGAGGCCCACATAAATCCTGAGACAAGACCTCACCTACAAGTAGTGATGATTGTACAATAAACAGAATTATTAACAAATACAACGATAATCAATCTGATCAAGAGTTTTTACATATAATACATATTTACATATAATAAGTGAGAAACATGTAACACTAATCTTAATAAATAATACAAATAATAACAAGATTTATAATTATTATTATTAAAATATTATTTAATTAGCAGTAGTAACAAATATATTTATTTCATTTTAAGTATTTTTATTATCAAAAAATAATAATAGAAATATATTTGCTGCTGCTACTACTAATACTAATAATATAATAATAATAATAAATTCAATAAAAAATATATTAAAATTCTGATTTTACTAATAGTATTAGTAGCATAGATTTTTTTTTTTAATAATAATAATGTTATTTTTTTTAAATATTAATGTAAATATATAATACTTTATTTTAAAATGCACATTGTTTTATTATTACTATTGCTATTATTGCATACATACTATTGTATTATTACAAACATTAGACACCCAAACAAAAAATTCTGGTCCTAAAAAGTAATATTGGTCAACTGGCTAATAATAATTGATTTACAGGTCTGATTGTGAATCCAGAATTGTTTGACAAAGAATCAAGATTTGTCTTACATCTAATTCTCATAGCAAAGAGTGAAGTCCTTCAGGATTCTATGTGAGACAGACAGCATCCCACAAGACAGAACACAAACTCCAGCGAGCCTACGCTAGCGCATGCATATGCATTATGGATGTCAACCAAGGGCTGCATGCTGATTTCAGCAGAGACTGAGAAGGGCAATCTGAGAGAGAGAACCAGAGGGAGAGGAAAGACAGACAGGGCAAGAGAGACTGCACAAAATAGATAGAGAGTAGATGAGAAAGTGCAGAGAGGAAGAAACACTTCATCTGAGGTGATCTGATCATGAACTGGGAATAGAGTCCAGAGACCCGAGGGAGACAACTGGGAGAAGAACTCTAAAGGAAGCGAGATAAGCTCTTTCTGGCGGTCGGTAGTAGATCAATAATCCTTCACTCTCAAGTCTCCAGCAAACACCTGAGTCTGAACAGCTCACCTATGGACCCTTCATTCATTCAATTATCCTCATGCTGCATTTATATAATTCATAACCATATGTCAGATCATATCGAATATCATATAAATTGCTAGATATCTACTTTGGCGTGCCAAGTCGGTGCTGGCAAAGCTTCCACTGAGGTCTCAGCACTATTTGGAGGGCATGTGTGAGAAAATCATTCTGTACGTAGGCCACACGATTTTAGGAGTATGTAGTTGTAGACTCTGTAGCTACCTATAGGAAATCCTAAAAAACAGTGGACATCTGTGCTTTTACTTTCAGAGCTTCTAGAGAGGTTAGTGTTGCTCTATAACAGAGGCTAATACTGACTAAAGGAAGTCTTCATTTCAAAAGCTCTATTTAAAATTGGAGTGATCTGCCAACCTAGACAACAAGCACAAAACGCTTTTGCAAAATGTAAGAATCAACCTTATGCAGCCATTTCTGACACAAAATCAAAGATACAGTGGCAAAAAGAAATCAAAAATGGTGGATGAATCAAGATTCTATCTATCTATCATCTATCTATCTATCTAATTTTACTCTTATTAATATATATATATATATTTGTATTTGTTTTCCTAATCACATTTGAGTCACAATTATTAACAGTATATCGAATTGGAATTGAATCTCTGCAATTAACCAATAAACAAAAATATGCATAAATAAATACAAATCTATTTATCAAGGACTATTCCCATGGGAAATCAATTTCCAAATCAGAGTATGTTGATTTGGATGGGACTGAAATCTCTAATTATTTTAACAAACAGAACCGATGAGTTACCCAAAAATAGGGCTGGGAAAATAAATCGATGCATTGCAAATTGAGAAATGATTCAGAATCGATTCTGAGATTTTCCGAATGCATCGCGATTCTTTCTTGAATCGATTCTGAGCTTAGTTTTGAACAGCAGATGGCACTGCATGCTTTAGAAACAGCCGTACTCTGCTTGTTTCCAAATCCTTACACACACTTGAACCTAAAATAATCATTCATAAAATTTGAAAAGGTTGAAGCGAATTACAAAGGTTTTCACAGTGGGCTGTGTTTACATTAATCTCACGTCATAAAAGCATTCTGAGCTGAGGTGAAATTGCATGACTCAGCCGAACACACAAGCGCTCTTTAGCACTCTTCTTCATGAGCATTTGAGTGTGTGGATACAAACTAGAATAGAGCACCATCTGCTGTTACAATCTAAGCTCAGAATCGATTCCAGAGAGAATCGCGATGCATTCTGAAAATCTAAGAATCGATCCACGAATCGATTCTGCATCCATTTATCATCCCAGCCCTACCCAAAAATAGTAAGTAATTTGCATTTTTCTACTGAGGCTGAAATAGAGCTTTGTATCTAAAACAAAAAGTGTCTATAAAACAATCGACCAATCTAATCCAATTAAAATTATACTATTTTACCCTAAAATCTTCAGTGCCATGCATTTTTATGCTTATTTGAAGGCTTAGCCTAGCAACATGCTACAACCAAACTCCAGAAATCAGTTGTAAGTACTGTCTCCCTTGCATTTCTTGTGAGCAATGCTATTCATGCGACACACAGAGCCACTGCCTTTGCAAAGCGAATCAAAATCAATCACTAGTTAGGTTCCATTTAATTTCAGATGCTGCCTTAGAAGGCTGATATAGGCAGGTTTAGGAACAGCGCTAATGTGTTTCCACCATTAAATTAGCTATAGACCCCTCAGCCTTGGGGTATGTCCTTAGTCATTACAGAATGCTTGTGTACATAAATTAACATGACATATGAGTGTAAGTAAATATGACAAAGCGAAAACTGTGTCTGGAAGCGTGATCTTTTAGTCCACAGCACATGGAGCTCAGGTAGAACAGACAGGTGTGAAAGAGAAGTGTGCTGAGGTGACAGTGATGCAGTCCCTGCTGACACCAGACGCACTCATCCCATAACCTGCCAAGAACAGCTGACACACCAGGGAGAAGTCAAGTCACCCACGAAAACAGAAAGAGCACTTCCTATTCAAATAACATCCACACTGCCGTGACATGGCAGGTGTCACCGAAAGCTGTAAAATAGAGGAAACTGACCATTTCAGGCTTGATGTTATCCGTCTGGATGTGTGAATGTGTTTGTTTAAATCAAGCTGACAGCAACGTCGCCTTAATTCTCTTTTCAAGACACAAGAGCTCACGTCCCACTCTTTCATTCCGGCTGTAATGACTTAATGGTGCAGATGTGATTACGGGCCACCCATGTGATGCAGCCCAGCTCGCCTGCAGGATCCCCATGCGAATGCTATTGTTCGCTGCCAATAGTTGCTGAAAAATGCAGAGTTTCTAGAAGTTGGAATAATTTTTTGGACATATTTATAGAAGTGGAATAGGATGAGTTAGTCTGTCTATGTGCTTTTAAAAAAAAATCCTTATTCAGGCAGAAATAACAAGGGATGCACAATATATCATGATCATGACTACATCGGTATTAGTCATTATTAGCGTTTTCTAAAATGACTGACCTCAGATATATTACGCCAATACTGGAAGCAGATATAGCAACATTTTCAATTAATTTTTGAACAATATACAGTATGTATAAATATATAAATAATTTAAGATATAGCATTTTTTTTCAATAAATAATTTTTATTGAAGATATAGTGGATTTTTCGATTAATTTATAGATTTTAATAGTACAGTTTCATAAATATATAAAAGATATATTGTGTTTTTTTTCAATCAATTTTTCAATCAAAATATGAATAGATATGTAAAATATATAAATGGACAAACAGGGCTGTCATTGTAAGATACAGCTTTTATTAAATAAATACGTGCTTTTTCAATACATTTTACTAAACATAAGAGAGAGATGAGAGAGAGAGAGAGAGAGAGCGAGAGAGAGGAGAGAGAGAGGGCTGGCAATTTTAAGATGTGGCTTTTAATAAATACATAAATGCAGTGGCTTTTTCAATCAATTTTTAGATTCAAATATGAATACAGTCAAACCAAAATGTATTCAGACACCTTCAACATTTTTCACATTATTACAGTTTATTCGCTATAGTTTAGAAAATGGTAATAAAATATGACAACAACTCAGAGTTAAACTGTCTCAGAACAAATTCATCGTGATATGTCTAGGGCTGGGTATCGTTCAAAATTTTCGATATCGATACCGATACCGATACCTTGACTTCGATACCGGTTCCTGAACGATACTTTTTTCGATACCAATTTTATGAAATCTATTTGAACAAGACTACATTATCTAAAAAAAAAACTTTGGTTTTATTTTTCAGCTTGTTGATTTTTATACAAACTCAAAGCCACTGCACAAAGGAACAAAATCAGTGCAAATAGTTTTAATAAAGCTCAAATAGTCTTCAGTTTACACATCTGTTAGTTACATTTACACTAGTGCGTGTGACAGAATCACCTAGCTCAGACAGAATCGTAATTTCTATTCATTTTCTAATGATTTACTGATAAGCATTAGCAGTTTCTAGCGCTGTCTGCCTGTGCTCTCTCTTCCATGATCGCTGCTCTGACTCAGAGGTTATAATATATTTAATTTCATCAACAATACATGGCCAAAACACACACGGCAATCGGAAGTTATTACAAAAACTTGATGGTGGTTTAAAGTGATTTTTGAGTAAAAGCGGAATATAAATCTTATGTATTGTCCTTATGCAGGGGTAAATTGAGAGAGCGCTGTTTATTCACTCCCCCCACCTACAATCCCTGCCGGTACGAGTCTCGGTACGAGAGTGTGTGTGTTGTGTGTGTTTTGTTTTTTGTGCAAATGATTTATTCTATTCCCACTAATCTCATTCATACTTTCATTTCAAATTCTTACATTTGATCTATAAATTCAGTTGACACTGAAAAATACAACTGCATTAAATAATTATTATGAGATTATTTTAAATATTTTTTAATATACAAACAAGAAATTATGGTGGAAATTATACTTTTCAACTAAATTAAAACGCCAGTAGGTGCCAGTAGTGAGCGTTTAATGAGTGAGTCATTGATTTGTTCATTCAAATGATTCGTTCAAACGACATTCATCAGATGTTTATGCATGGGCTAATGAAACTTTGACTCAACCGATTCGTTCAAAACACGGAATCAATCAGCAATGAATCGGCTGGTTGCTGTGAGATGCGCTGTTTCTGCCTAAAATGTAAGTGACCTAATATTATTGTATTTGCTTATTGAACTGTTTATAGAACTATTAAACAGTCGTAATGGTGAAAACATTGTGTGATGTTGCCTAACTAACTGTATTTTAAATATAAAAACTTTCAATTTTGAATTGTTACCTCAGGATGCTGAGTTTCTTAGTGTTGCGCGTTTGATTTCTCATGGAGAGGCTGCGGGAGCCTCGCCTCAACCTTATTCTGTCAATAGATGCATTATATACATTAGATACCCACTATTCGCCACTTACTCTAAATGTAATAAAATCAGAATAATATTGCGTTTTGGTGTTTACATAGTTATTTTTGGTTTCTGATGTTTTAATCATGTTACTTGTCTGGCGTTAATGAAGAGTTAATGTCAAGCCCTGGAGTCTAAGTGCCGGGGCTCAGCCCCAGACGGCCCGGCCCAATTTAAACCCTGGTCTTATGTAGCATGATGCTACAGTGTGCATGAATGATCACGTAACACGCGCTTTCGGTCTTGTAGTATGAACGGACATCTGCATATGATCGGAACACCACACAGCTCCCGCGCTACTCTCCATTGGAAATGGATGACTTTCGGTCTGTCATTTGTCGGAGATAGTGGAAAGCCGGCTTGAAACGCAGTGGAAACGTCAGTATGACGAGGATCGTTTTCATTTTAAAACAAAAGCGCACCAGTGTAAATGTAGCCTTACAGCTACGGGGGCTGGGACGCATTCACACTAAATACTCACGTGTGAGCCACATCTCTGAGTGTCACAGCCGCGGACCGACTGTGCAGACCTATCGGTGTATTAGGCTATAGTAAGATACCAAGAGCAGACTGCTCAGTACGTTTTCGCATCGCTTTCGTGGATGTCAAACACTGATCGATCTGCACCTCACTGACGCTGATGAGATTAACCCATTAGGTATCGAAATTTGGTACCGAACGACGAGACGTTTTTCGATACTCGATAGTATCGAGGCAATTCGGTCGGTGCCTAAAAAGTATCGAACTCGATACCCAGCCCTAAAATGTCCAGGTAACACTTCAGCAAAAACACATGCTCAGGCAAAGGGTCGGAACAATTGTTGGTCCCAATTTTTATCAGTTTACTGTAGTCCACTGTATGAAGAATTTTTGGGTGTGATTTGTCACAGTTTACTTTATTTTGTTATCCTCACTTGCATAAATTAACTATTGTGTCCTGCACCCACTAATAAAAAAATATAAAAAAAATTATATCTGGTGTCTGAATAATTTTTGGTTTGACTGTATATCTCAAATAAAAACAGACAGAGAACCTGTTATGCGGGCTTAGAACTTTCCATATAGTAACAGGAAACTTCATTGGAAAGGGCTGTTGCTCATTTGGTGGTTTTGTATTACATAGTGTTAACTAAACAGCGAAACAAAAGTCTGCAAATGGTGTGCAACTTGATAATGGCTGACTGTAACTGGGCAACAAGACAATTTTTTGGAATTCAAGAAAGATGACGAGTGCTGCAGCTAAAGCCGTGTGCGTGCCAGAGGAGGAAATAGCCGAGAGGTTTGGCGCACATCCACTCCTGACCCAGCGTCATATGATGAGAGTAGAACACATTCGGTGGATTTCTGAAATTAAAACTAAATCTAATCCTAGATCGATGCCTGAGACTATGTAACTTGAAACTTTCCCATAGGATCTTGGGGGAGTGACAAAGGCTGCAGACTGTGTACAGAAGCACGGGCGGCAACTTTCTGCTTGGGTGTCACGACGCGTGTGTGAATGAGAAAGAGCAAGAGAAAGAAATCGACAGGCAGCGAGCGGCCTACCAGATGGGTATGTTTATGATGAGATCTAACAAACATGACAGACTGCATCTGTGATCTTGCGCTCGTGCTCGCTGCCAATAATTGCTGAAAAGTGCCAGAGTTTATAGAAGTTGGAATCACTTTTTGGAGATATTTATAGAGATGAATTACGATGCGTTAGTCTGTCTGTGTGCTTCCAAATTCAGTCAAAAATGACAAGGAATGCACAGTATATCATGATTATATCGGAATTGGTTATTATTAGCATTTTGTACAATGATCAAAATAAGATAAATTAAACCAATACTGAAAGCAGACATAACAGCTTTTAAAAATAATTGTTGAATTAAAATGTATTAAATTAATATTTAAGATACTGCAGAATTTTGCAATCAATAAATAAATAGCAGGTTTTCCAATAAATAAGCAAATATTTAAGATACAGCTGCGTTTTTGCATTAAATAAATAATATATCAGATTTTTAAATAAATATATTTAAGATTTAGCAGTTTTTTTCAATAAGTAAATATTAAAATAAATATTTATTAGATATGCTGCTTTCTCAATAATAGTAAGATGTAGCAGCTTTTTCAATAAAAAAATATAAATATATCTAAAAATATTCATATTTTGAGTTGAAAAAAAAAAAAAAAAATACCAAAAAATATAGGATCTCGGATGGAACAGGACGCAGACACGGATTCTGTATGTCTTAATGGTCACAAAAACATAAAAACAATTATTAGCTATCAAATCAGCCAACATTTCTATATCGGAGTATCCCCAGTGAAAAAAAATTAACACATTTCCCTCAGTACAATGAAAGGGAAGACAAGGAAATTCAAATGTATTTGAAATCCTTCCCTGAGGGTTCCA
Organism: Sinocyclocheilus anophthalmus; assembly: GCA_018155175.1. Lineage (NCBI taxonomy): Eukaryota > Metazoa > Chordata > Actinopteri > Cypriniformes > Cyprinidae > Sinocyclocheilus > Sinocyclocheilus anophthalmus. The sequence continues at coordinate 108,743 of JADLZN010001201.1, forward strand.
CAACACGACGAGCAAGATATATTACGATCACATTACATTCATATGAGTCCAGGTATGAGTCTGGATGGCTTTCACCTACAATATTTCATACCCACTATATTTCATGTCTCTATATCAGAAACACATGGTTCATAAAGGGGGTCCATGTTTGATGGAGTCTTAGTGAAATGGACTTTCCTGGGCTCATGGATCAATACGACTTTAATCTCTGCTGGACGGGGCCACCGAGAGACTGAGTATGGAGAATAAGGGCAGGGCTGGTGTAAATCTCTCCAGTCTGTCAGTGCAGCACTAGGGCCAAGATGAAATTCAGAAACCTCCAGAGTTCCACCACAAACCTCATCAGTACATCCCTGAGAGTTATGTGACAGCTGTGTGTAGCTGTGCATAGTCATAACACAAAAGCCAATATAAACAAGCTAAATGCTAATCAGGGAGAACACAGCGCATGATATTTCAATCTAAAACTCAACCTAAATGGTCAGGGAAATGGGTAGTTTTGCCATAAGCAGTCTTATCGTCACCATTTTGTATACAGTCTGGGAAATACTGTGTTAAGAGAGAAAGAAATAGCAAAAGAGGGAGAGGTTTGAATGAAATGAATGAATGAAGGAAAAATGAGTCATGCAATCACAAAAGGTCTGTTCTACTGAGAGGACATTTGAATCCTCAGATCATTGCACTTGCCAGGAACTGGCAAATCGGATAAATGATTCTGACAAGAGCCCCCCCCCCCATTTGTTTAAAGAAAAGGTACAAAGGAAATGCCACCAGGCCACATAGATTATAAGAAAGCACTGGAACAAGCAGAGACCTTCATAACAGGTCAAGAAGACAAAAGACCACCACAAAGACTTGCTGAGGATTGCATCGGAAGTGTCACTACAGAAAAGAGATGTTCAGAAAAACAATAATCTCTGAAGCTCTCTTTATAGTTCTTGCAGATTATTAGATACAAATGTATTAATTATAGGGATGCACCGATAACACTTTTTCCAGTACTCGCCCGATACGATACTTTTATTTTTGGTACTTGCCGATACCGGGTACCAATAACCAATATTTTATTGCATTTGTAAATTTTTTAAATATTGGTACAGAAACCAAAAGAGTATGTATAAGGTTAGTTGGTTAACTTCATTATCAAATAGATACAGTCAAACCAACATTTATTCAAACACCTTAAATTTCTCACATTATCACAGTTTATGCGCTATAGTTTAGAAAATGGTAATAAAATATGACAAGAACTCAGAGTTAAACTGTGTCAGAACAAATTCAGCTTGATAATGCAGTGTTTCCCCTGCCATTATTTTAGGGGGGCGGCCCGCCCCCCCAACGGCACCCCCCGCCCCCTTGAAGGTCAAGTTAATATTTAAATTATATTTTCTCTATAGCGCCAGATCACAACAGACGTACTTCAACGTTATAGAACATGTCTATACCTTGTTCTTTCATTAAGCAAACTAAATAGCCATATGTTATTTATCTTATTTACAGGACGGCATGTCATTTCAGTCTCTACGTTATGGTCGCGCTCTCTGTATCACGCACAGCGGAGTTCCGCCCGATGCGCGCGCTCACGCACACACACACACACACACACACACACACAAGTGAGCACACTCCCACTAGTATTTGTAAATATTAAGCCGCAAAACGATTCATATTTAAATATGAATTCTGCGTGTCTCTGTGTTAATGAATGACGCAGACGCGCGGTTTTGTGTAGTACTCGTACTGAAGCGCTCGTGACACTTCCGGTGATATTAACGTCTGCCGTCTCAGTAATGAGGACATAAATACACAAACAACATCTCCAGAACTGCTCTGAGAGTCACTTCATGAGCATTTGACCGTTTAATTTGAGTAAAACTACCATCAAACACACACTGAAACTGTACACGGTATTAAAGGCAACCCTCAAAATAAAAGTTCGGTTTAACTTGAGGGCATTGTGGCAGAAATATATTACTGTTGTTGAGTAGAATGTACGTAACAGACTGCTACTACTATTACTAAAATTATTAAAACCTTATTTTTTAAGGAATAAGCATTCAATATTTCTTCGCATGTTTTAATTGTAATATTAAATTACTTTTATTTTTCCAAAAAATTTAATTTGTTTAATTTTCATTAATTAAAAGATAGATTAAATGAATGTTTTATGCCTTAAAACAAAATGTAAATACACAACACAGAATTTCTGAGCAAAAAAAATCATAAGGCTATTGTAAGAATAAATGAAACTTGTTTTATGCTTTCAAATTAGACATGCTAAAACAGAATTTGGTTACAATAAAACATAAGGTGGAAAAATAAAACATTTCATAGGCCCTAAACATGTAATATTTGTTAAACATTTAATAAATTGATGTTAAATTGTTTAAGTTTCATGATTTTAAATAATTAGACATGCTTTTTGATTAATAAAATGTAATTTAACCATTAAAAGGAGTCCCCCCCCCCCCCCCCCAAAAGCCTCAACCTAGGGGAAACACTGTAATGTCAGATAACTTTGATAGAACAGTATGTAATGGATTACAATAAACCAAAAATTATTCATACAGCTGTCAATATTTACACAACTATCAATACTTTGTGGGGTGACCCTTAGCCTTAATAACAGCCAGTAGTCTCCTGGGCATGCTGTCACCCAACTTCATGAAAACCTCAACTTCAGTTTATTCCCAGACTCTGTCTGAATAATTTTTGGTCCAAAATTTGTATAAATTTTACTTGTAGTCCACTGTATGAAGAATTTTTGGTTATTATTTTTCACAGTTTACTTTATTTTGCTATCCGCGCTTAAATAAATGAACTATAGTGTCCTGCACCCACTAGTAAAAAAATATCAAAAAATAATATCTGCTCTCTGAATAATTTTTGGTTTAACTGTATATCCTTCATGTATTTTCACACTTAATTATGCCCATTAAAAATTATTTTACAAGTTTTTGTTACTTTCAATGTAAATTTTTTTGCCCTATGGTACATCATCTTTAATTTAATAACATTAGAGCTGCTCCATTGCAGCGGCTTAGTATACTGTAATCACGCAATTTGCTGTAATAATGCAGGGAACCACTCGCTATAAATCTCCTAACTGTGATATTTTCATAAATAGAAGTCGCGTTTTTTTTTCATCTGAAACGTGCAGCGATTTATATTCCAAAGCCACTCATATAATGCCAAAACACTCAAGCAAAACACGCGCAATGCGTGCACATTTGTACTGGTGCAGAATGAGAGGGACAAGTACAGCTTAGCGCATTTCACACAGGCTGTTAGTTTCACTTTCCCAGAAAGTAGTGTATGCTTAAGGGTGAAAATAAATGACGTTTATAGTGAATGCCCTATAAATGGTCTTATTTTTACGAATTAGTTTTAATCCAAATGATGCGTGTGCTAAGTGAGCGAACATCAATAAAGATCACACAACAGAAGTATGCGCTCTCTCTCTCTCGCCCCTCCTACCATTAAGTACTTGTGCTTGTTTACTTACTTCTATTTGAAATAATCCGATACGAAACTACAAAACTTTCCGTGATGTCTGTGAGACCAGGGATATTCACTACGACAAGCTCGCACATCATATACTGTTACACAACATGCGTTCTCTTTTTCAACTATTTAACGTTCCAAAACTGACGGTGTTTAACTGGATACTCGCCAAAACTGTCATTTTGACATAATTTTTTATGTATTTAAACATTTAGCGCAGTTAGCCACTCATTTTGATATTTGTGGCTCACAAGCTGTTTGAGACCACTTGTGCGCTCCACTAATATAGATCACTGGTGGTGCTCGCGCATTTGGTATAAGCGCGAAACCTGCAGGAATGACTAAAATAATGCACAATACAAGCACTATTTAACCGGAGCGAATGAGACGTGTGTGAGAGAGAAGGGGTCTTCGGAGAGAAGAGAGCAAAAGACAGGTATAAGTCATTATAATCCGTAATTAGTCCCCACTGGATGCAACAAATGCCTCGTTTATAATGGGTTTTAATGTTTTGTCTCATCACGCCGGGACACGGCATCAACAGTATGGTAAGGGGCGTAACATTTCCGTCACACGCTTGAGGTATTCAGCCAATCACAACGCACTGGATAGCTGACCAATCACAGCACACCTCGCTTTTTCAGAAACGATGAGCTTTGTAAAAATCGACAAAAAGGCGGGGCATAGAGGAGAAACAATAATGTACAGTAGTGGAAAATAAATGTTTTTTTAACCTTAAACGGATAAACACATTTCATTACACCAAATACCAAAATAATGTTCTGTTAGCAGCTCATGACCCCTTTAAAATAGGGCCCTAAGAGACAATTCATGGATGCAATATGATACACAGATTGCCTTCTCGACTGTTTGCGTTCACTGAAGATATACTCACCAAGATGGGCATTTTGATATATTTCTGTGTGCATTTGTTCATTCAAGTTAAAGGCGGCGCGAAACAGAACTTAATTCTGTGTTTGCGCGTTGTCTGAGAGAAAGATCCTCTTTAACATTTAAAGAAAGATACATTAGCTCACAACACTGACTTATTTTTTGACCGTCTCATGTAAACCAAACCTGTGAGCCTCCATTAAGTGTAGAAATAGAGCACATCCTCTCTGCCTAACCCGATTAACAGGCTTTCAAACCGTGCAATAACTTACCCCATCCAGAAGCGTGTTGGAAAGATGGGTGCGAAGATCCTTCCGGAAAGGAAACTCCAGGTTGGCTATGTGAAAGACCGAATTGTCTCTGTCAATCATATGGACTTCATCTTTTGCATCTATCAACATCATGTACCTATAAAAACACAAGCGACAGAGTGATGAGATCGAGTTTCATTTACCCCTACTTCAAACAACTCTATGATATATAAATAATTTTTTTTAAATATTTAACAGTCCAAGCATATCTATATACAGTGGGTACGGAAAGTATTCAGACCCCCTTACATTTTTCACTCTTTGTTATATTGCAGCATTTGCTAAAATCATTTAAGTTAATTTTTTTTCCTCATTAATGTACACACAGCACCCCATATTGACAGAAAAACACAGAATTGTTGACATTTTTGCAGATTTATTAAAAAAGAAAAACTGAAATATCACATGGTCCTAAGTATTCAGACCCTTTGCTGTGACACTCATATATTTAACTCAGGTGCTGTCCATTTCTTCTGATCATCCTTGAGATGGTTCTACACCTTCATTTGAGTCCAGCTGTGTTTGATTATACTGATTGGACTTGATTAGGAAAGCCACACACCTGTCTATATAAGACCTTACAGCTCACAGTGCATGTCAGAGCAAATGAGAATCATGAGGTCAAAGGAACTGCCTGAAGAGCTCAGAGACAGAATTGTGGCAAGGCACAGATCTGGCCAAGGTTACAAAAAAAATTCTGCTGCACTTAAGGTTCCTAAGAGCACAGTGGCCTCCATAATCCTTAAATGGAAGATGTTTGGGACGACCAGAACCCTTCCTAGAGCTGGCCGTCCGGCCAAACTGAGCTATCAGGGTAGAAGAGCCTTGGTGAGAGAGGTAAAAAAAGAACCCAAAGATCACTGTGGCTGAACTCCAGAGATGCAGTCGGGAGATGGGAGGAAGTTGTAGAAAGTCAACAATCACTGCAGCCTTCCACCAGTCGGGGCTTTATGGCCGAGTGGCCGGACGGAAGCCTCTCCTCAGTGCAAGACACATGAAAGCCTGCATGGAGTTTGCTAAAAAACACCTGAAGGACTCCAAGATGGTGAGAAATAAGATTCTCTGGTCTGATGAGACCAAGATAGAACTTTTTGGCCTTAATTCTAAGCGGTATGTGTGGAGAAAACCCCCCCCCCAAAGGCACTGCTCATAACCTGTCCAATACAGTCCCAACAGTGAAGCATGGTGTTGGCAGCATCATGCTGTGGGGGTGTTTCAGCTGCAGGGACAGGACGACTGGTTGCACTCGAGGGAAAGATGAATGCGGCCAAGCACAGGGATATCCTGGACGAAAACCTCTCCAGAGTGATCAGGACCCATCAGACTGGGCGAGGTTTACCTTCCAACAAGACAATGACCCTAAGCACACAGCTAAAATAACGAAGGAGTGGCTTCACAACAACTCTGTGACTGTTCTTGAATGGCCCAGCCAGAGCCCTGACTTAAACCCAATTGAGCATCTCTGGAGAGACCTAAAAATGGCTGTCCACCAACGTTTACATCTAACCTGACAGAACTGGAGAGGCTCTGCAAGGAGGAATGGCAGAGGATCCCAAATCCAGGTGTGAAAAACTTGTTGCATCTTTCCCAAAAAGACTCAGGCTGTATTAGATCAAAAGGGTGCTTCTATTAAATACTGAGCAAAGGTTCTGAATACCTTAGGACCATGTGATTTCAGTTTTTCTTTTTTAATAAATCTGCAAAAATGTCAACAATTCTGTGTTTTTCTGTCAATATGGGGTGCTGTGTGTACATTAATGAGGAAAAAAATAACTTAAATGATTTTAGCAAATGGCTGCAATATAACAAAGAGTGAAAAAAATAAGGGGGTCTGAATACTTTCCGTACAAACTGTACATATAGAATGCTGCCATCCAAACCAACAAACGTAGGGGGAAAAAATGTAGATAATAAATCAACTCCATAGTGTATTTCAAGTGATCAAAGGTTTAAGACATTCCAATTCAGCCTATTGCAAGGGTTCCAACGTAATCAACATATATCAATGTGACGGAGGGAAGGGCATAAAAACGAAGCAGAAAGCAGCCCAAGTTTCACTATGACAGACCAAAGTGATACTGAGAGTTTTCCTTGTTAGGGTTATGTAATTGTCAATTTTGAACGGTGGCAAAAATCAAAAGTACTGTGCGACTTTCTATTACTAATTTTGATAAAACCGATATGATAACTGATGTGTACCCTAGCAACCACATAGCAACCACCTAGCAACTACATACCGGGTTTACCTAGCAACCTCATAGCAACCCCTTAGCAACCGCCCCGGGTACCCTAGAAACCGTATAGCAACACCCTAGCAACCATCCCGGATACCCTAGCAACCCCATAGCAACAACTTAGCAACCACCCCGGGTACCCTAGCAACCACATAGCACCACCCCCAGTACCCTAGCAACCGCCTTAGCAACCACCCCATGTACCCTAGCAACTGCATAGCAACACCATTGCAACCACCCCGGGTACCCTAGCAACTGCGTAGCAACACCTTAGCAACTGCCCGGGTACCCTAGCGACCGCATAGCAACACCTTAGCAACCACACCGGGTACTCTAGCAACCGCATAGCAACACCCTAGTAACCAGCCCGAGTACCTTAGCAACCGCATAGCAACACCTTAGCAACCACCCCGGGTACCCTAGCAATCGAATAGCAACACCTTAGCAACCACACAGGTACCCCTAGCAACATCTAGCACACCTAGCAACCATTCAGAAAACCCTAGCAACTGCATAGCAATGCCCTGGCAACCACCCAGAATGCCCTAGCAACCACATAGCAACACCCTCGCAACCACCCCGGGTACCCTAGCAATGGCATAGCAGTGGATTGAAAAAGATTTGCAAGAAGCATGGTTAAAAGAAACATTTCAACATCTTAACATGGTGGTCACACTGTTGAGTGATGTTTCAAAGAGAATTATGTTGAACTCAAACTTTGTATTGATGAGGGTTGGTATAAAGACCACCAAATACATTGAGGACCCTTTGAGGACCCTAACAGTGACCAACAAATACAAAGAAGAATTTACTAATAAGAAACAATGTTACAGGTAAACGATGAAAGGTCAAATAGCGATGACTGGAAAATTTTCCAGCTACAAAACAAGAAAGAACAAGAGAAAAAGAAGTCTAGCCAGATTCAGCAACTCTTGGCTGTTTATGAGCAGAAATTAGCATCTGAAAAGAAAAGCACTGATTGAGAAAATACATCCCGGCAGCATCGACACTGCAGGAACTGATGAGCCGCAATGATGAGCCGCAAAGCCTCATTTCATGTGGTTCACCGCCATCAGAAAAATTAAGATAAATACTTTTCATAATGGGCATAATTAAACAAAGAAAAAATAAATCAGGTGAGGTTAAGTCTAGTGAAATTTAGCGACCACTCCAGAGGTGTTCTCCTCTGTCATGTTTCCAGCATAGATGATAAATTGAAGACTCTAAAACAGGATGCAAAAAGGGCACAGAGTAAAAGGAGGCTCCGAGAAAGCAGGCAGCTGAAAAGAGAAAGGAATATAAGCTGTATCAGGATGTAAAATAACTTGAAATCCATCCAGAGCAAACTAAATGCATGACGGATGACACGGCATGAACATCACCAACGCTTGGATGAAGCCGCAGTGGAGATTTTTATTCGATAAAACTTTTACTTCCAAAGTTTCTATAGGCTCAAATGAATGCTAGCACATGTATAAAGACAGCCCTATTAACAGGTGCAGTCACATTAAAGGGGTCATATGACATTGCTAAAAAAAAAAAAACATTTTGTGTATTTGGTGTAATGAAAAGTGTTTATGCGGTTTAAGGTTAAAAAAACACATTATTTTCCACATACTGTACATTATTGTTTCTCCTCTATGCCCCGCCTTTCTGAAACGCGTCGATTTTTACAAAGCTCATCGGTCTGAAAAGCGAGGTGTGCTCTGATTGGCCAGCTATCCAGTGCATTGTGATTGGCCGAATACCTCAAGCGTGTGACGGAAATGTTACGCCCTTACCATACTGTGATGCCATGTATACCATGAGCGATGAGACAAAGCCAATAAAACCCATTACAAACGAGGCATTTGTTGCATCCAGTGGGGACATAATTACTGATTATAATGACTTATACTGTCTTTTTACGCGTGAGTGCATCACGCCGCGTAACATAAAACCATGTCGTCAGTAGCAAATTCTTTAAATATAAAAAAACGTACTTACAGGCTGTGAGTCAGAAGCGCCAGACTGTCCTTGCAAAGTTGGAACTGCCCCACTTTATAGAAACAGCCTTTGTGCACAGACGCATTGTAGGCTACTCTGCAGGTTCAGGAAACAGTCCTCATCCACCATAAAATGCGCTGCACACATCTGAATATTTGGGTTGAACTGTTCTGGAACAGTGTTGTAAATACAACTTAACCACTGATTTCTAGTTGTGTCCTCTTTTGAAAGGCCAAACAAAGTAGTTTCGCTTTCACGACGAAACACACAGCACCTTCACGACACGGCGGCTTGGTGAGGGAAAGGCCGGGGCTTGCGGCAACCACATGTGACGACCCCGGGCTGGACTCCGCTTCGTCCACGGTGAAAGCCGATCCGGCGATCCACAGTGTGAAGTTGATGTATTTCCTCAGCGACCAGCACGGATCAGCTCTAGGCATGACGAAGCGGATATCATCCTCTTTTGGAAGGCCAAACAAAGTAGTTTCACTTTCACAACGAAACACACAGCGTCTCACACAACATGGCGGCGGCGGCAACAACAAGCCTACAGCTAGAATAAAAGTTACGTCTTCTTTCTTTGCGTGAACATTTGGGCGGTGGTATGCAATTCTTCCCACTAGTTTTGGGGGGGGGGGGGACACGTTTAGGATATGGGGGGGCGTGTTTAAACGAGGCGTTTTAGGAGGGCGTGGACAAGTCTTAACTTTTATAAAGAATATCTCTTTGGGTTTGAGACTTTAGTCTTTGCAACTTTAGGGATCTTATCTATGCACCAACAGCTTGTAACACTCCAAAGAGAAAGGAACATTTGAAATTGCATCATATGACCCCTTTAACAAAATGTAATGGGACAAAAAGAGTCCATTGTCTACTGTCGATAGTGTAGTAATGTATGGAGCACAGCTCACACAGAAGTCACTTTCAAACCAAGCAGCTTTTCTGTTGGTCAGTACGGCAAATTTGCGTTACCAGCTTGGAAGCTGATATGAAATTTGTGTCGGGAAATCTTTCAACCTCAAGCTAAAGTCCTGACTGCATGGCTTCCTATTGAAATTACTCAGTTTAGAAAATGTGCTAAACACTGGTAAATGTGACCGCACCTTGAGACCATGAGCACCTTTAAGAAAACAAATGCCATAAAGGTTGGCTTCAAGCGATGCCCTGTTCAAATCCTCATGTCAGGCTGGATGAGCCACTAAATATACCTGTAGCTCGTGTCTAGTTTCTTAACAGGCTAGAAGCAGTTAAGAAGTTACACTCAAACAAAATACTTAAGACTAAAATGTAAGATTTATTTGAATTGCATATAAGATTTCAACTAATTTGGTTTACACAATTTTAACAAACTAATAAACTTAATGTGATGCATATTTGCCATACGTAAATGAAAAAGGTAAGTGTGACGAGTGGGGTGGGGCCGAGAGCCGTGGGAACGGAGCGAGGCCGGTGGAGTAAGTGATAATGTGCGACACCTGCGCCACTCACTGGTCTCAAGTCCCATGGAGGAGCTCCATAAGGATAAAAGGAGGAGTGACGACAGTGTTGGATGAGAGAGGACCAGGCCTGGATTTTATGATGTTTTGTTTCTGCGCGGCAGTCGTCCGTGAGGGGCTGTCGCGCTATTTTAAGTTTTGGTTGATTTTTTATGATTAATAAAAAAATAAATCAAATAAATAAAAATAAGAAATAAAGTAAGTTTTGAAGTCACCGGTTCCCGCCGCCTTCTTCCGATCTACGAACTGTGTTACATTGGTGCCGAAACCCAGGAGGAAGGAGGGACAAGCTGCCAGAGATCCCTCGCCACTGTGGTGAATCCGCAGTGCCATCGAGCATGGCGGACCAGTGCCGGAGTGAGTTGCGCTGGTGGGGGGGGGGACGAACTCGCTGCCGGTCACCTGGGCTGTGGAGGGACGGCTGCCATCCGTGAGGGAGCGGAGGAGTCACCGCCCTTCGCCTGAGGCCGGAGCCTGCTGCCGTCCGCCATGATGGGGAGGAGCAGGGAATGGTGGACTCCTGCCGGCTCCCCAAATTCGGAGGAGCCTTCGCCATCCACCGGGCGGTGGAGGAGTGTAGGTTCATCCACTGAGGGCTATCCAGCGCTTCCGCCAGGCATCGCGGAAGAGGTCGCCCAGCTGGTGGAGGGCCGAGCGGCAGTGTGTCTGGGAACTGGAACAAGATTTTTTTTTTTTCCTCTCTCGTCTCTGTCTCTCCTCATCCTTCCGTCTCCTTTTCTCTTGCCTTGTCTGTCCTTACCCCCAGGTACGTTGCGGCCGCCGTGATCGGCTTCCCCGGAGGGGGGAGGGGTAGAGCGCATACTCGGGAGTACCCCCCGGTCTGCGAGGGGCGATGGGGGTATGTGACGAGGGGGGCGGGGCCGAGAGCCATGGGAACAGAACGAGGCCGGTGGAGTAAATGCTAATGAACGACACCTGCGCCACTCACCGGTCTCGAGTCCAACGGAGGAGTCCGGAAGGATAAAGGAGGAGTGACGACAGTGTTGGACGAGAGAGGACAAGGCCTGGGTTTTATTTTGTGTTTTGGTTTTGTTTTGTGTTTGTTTATTTTATTATTAAATTATGTTTGAATGTTTGCCGGTTCCTGCCTCCTTCTTCCCGCCTCCTTCTTCCC
>JADLZN010001202.1:0-14709 GCA_018155175.1 Sinocyclocheilus anophthalmus
AAATCCTTCTGGAGAATTAAATCAGCATCTTCAAAAAGCTGTCAGCAGAAGGAAGCATGAAGTGCTCTAATATTTCCTGGTAGATGGCTGCGTTGACGTTGGTTTTCAAAAAACACAATTGGACCAACACCAGCAGATGACATTGTATATTAAATCATCACAGACTGTGGAAACTTACACTGGACTTCAAGCAACTTGGGCTATGAGCTTCTCCAACCTTCCTCCACACTCTAGGACCTTGGTTTCCAAATTAAACACAAAACTTGCTCTCATCTGAAAAAAAATGGGACCACTGGGCAACAGTCCAGTTCTCCTTCTCCTTAGCCCATGTAAGACGCCTCTGACATTGTCTGTGGTTCAGGAATGGCTTAACAGGAATACGACAAGTGTAGCCAAATTCCTTGACACGCCTGTGTGTGGTGGCTTCCATTCCTTGTGAAGTTCACTCAAAGTCTTGAATCAATTTTGCTTGACAATCCCCATAAGGCTTCTCTCGGTTGGTTGTGCATCTTTTACTTCCACACTTTTTCCTTCCACTCAACTTTAACATGCTTGGATACAGCACTTTGAACAGCCAGCTTCTTTGGCAATGATTGTTTGTGGCTTATCCTCCTTGTGAAGGGTGTCAGTGATTTTCTTCTGGACAACTGTCAGATCAGCATCTTCCCCATGATTGTGTAGCCTAGTGAACCAAACTGAGAGACCATTTAAAGGCTCAGGAAAACTTTGCAGGTGTTTAGAGTTGATTAGCTGATTAGCATGTCACCATATTCTAATTTGTTTAGATAGTGAAATGGTGGGTTTTTGTTAATTGTGAGCCAAAATCATCAATTAAAAGAACCTAAGACTTAAACTACTTTTTGTGTGCATTGAATTGATTTAATACACAGTTTCACAATTTGAGTTGAATTACTAAAATAAATGGAACTTTTCACGACATTCTAATTTATTGAGATGCACCTGTATGTCTTTCAGAATGATCAAGAGTTTGGCGAAAGATGTTCAAGCACAGCTGCGCTCTGGCGTTACTATTTTCTGCAGCAATGTGTGGAGGAGCTCATAATGAACAGCATCGATGCTGGAGCAACATGTGTGGCTGTCAGAATAGACATAGAGGCCTGCAAGCTGCAGGTGATCGACAATGGCTCGGGAATGTGCCAGGAGGACATGGAAAGAGTGGGTCTGCAGGGACGACTGTGTTCATCTACAAATCTCTTCCACAACATGCCAGTTCGAAGAAAGAGAATGGACGCTGTTTTAGAAACCGAGCGCATCTCTCGTTAGAGAGTGGAGACCATATTTTTATTTATTTAGTCATTTAGCAGACGCTTTTATCCAAAGCGAGTTACAAATGAGATATCTCTGATGCACCCATCTGTGTCATATACAGTGAAAAAAGAAAATTCAGCCCACATGATGGTTCAGCTCTCTAAAACAAGCAGTACTTTTTACAGGTTTGTGAAGATTCATTGCTTGAGCCAAGCTCAAAAGCTTGGAGAGGTCAATTACGTCCATGAGCAGTTCGAAATGACCGGTCACATCAGCCGTGAGGGTCACTACAATAACAGCTTGCAATTCCTGTTTGTAAATGGGAGGCTTCTTCTGAAGACACGCATTCATAAATCACTCAACTGCCTTTTGAAGAGAGTAAGCAGTGCTGCCAGACAAAACAACAGCCCGACCGCATATTCGTTAACATCGATCCCCGAACAATGGGGCGGATGTGATCTCCATGGCGTCTACGTGTTGAATATCAAATGCCATTACTCAGAGTATGACATATGCCTCGAACCAGCCAAGTCTTTGATAGAGTTCAAAGGCTGGGATAATGTGCTCATCTGCATTGAAGAAGGGGTCAAAGCATTCCTTACTAAAGAAAACCTGGTGACAGAGTATTCCATGAATGGCAGCGATGGTCCATCAAGTAGTCATATTAAGACTCCTGTGGTAGTACAAAACCTCAGTGCTGAGGAAATACATGAAGTGTGTGATGCAGAAAAGAAGGACATTGCAAGTGTTGTGGACCTCTCTGGTGGTGTTCAAATGTTGGAGGAGGTGTCAAGAAACACTGAAACCTTCTCCAGTGAAGAGTTAGAAGCAGAAAAAGTGCTTCAGGGTGATTTGTCTTTGCAGACCACGTTTGCAGATGCTACAGAAATGAATAACAATTGCAAAGAAGATGAAAATGCAGTTTGCTCAAATATAAGCCAGAATGATTTGCCAGTTAACAACAACAACAATGTGATGGGAAGCAAAAACCAAAGGATTTCAATTACGGATGTAAAAGAGGCAGAAGCTAGTTTGAAAAAATTCTGCTTCCCAAATAAAATTTCTTCTAAAAATAGGAAGTTGCCATTAAATGCACTGAAGAAGACCAACTCAAAGACTTCCAGAGCTGCACCATGTCGTAAATTAACTCTGTCTTTTGGAACGGGATCTCTTGACAAGTTCAAAAGGTTGTTTGGGAAGGATGCTGAGAAAAAACAACGGAGTATGGTAAAAACATGCCTTTTAAATCCAGTGTCTTCTAGCAAATCCAATGACTGCTTTGTCGGATCTACTTTGTGTTTAGATGATTTAGACAAGCCCTTATTGAGGAACATTTCAGGTGTTCATTCTCCTTATAGTTCTGAATGTTCTGCTGAATATTCATCATGGTACAAGCGAGACAAACTATCATTGGCTGCCAAATGTTCCTATTTAAAACATGACAAAGAGCCATTCAAAGAGGTCAGCAGAGATACAGACTCTCTTCCTATGGAAAATTCATCTTTCCCAGTTGTGCAAGACGCACACTTTAATGAAAAATCCTGTGAAGTAGAAAAAAGCCTCCTAGAAGATGTGTTATTTGGATCCACTGGAACTGTTGATTCAGTTGTCCATGATTTTTCTAAAGATTTTTCAGGCTTTGCTGTAAATGATCAGGACACAACAGTACCAGAAACTTCCTCCGTTTTAGAAGACTCACACCTCTGCAACAAAAATGTGACTTCCTTTGTAGGAAGTGTAAGCTGTGTTGATGAAGCCAGCGTAACCTCTCAGCATGATCCTCAGTGCAGCAACACAGGAAATGAAGGTCAGGCTATGAATGAAAGTGTTGAAACAATCCCCGTGTCCAGTAGCTGGCTGGCTCATTATGACAGTTTGTTAGGAAAACTGGTTTACATCAACCAAGTTACAGGGCTCAGCAAATACAACTCTCCTACTTTGGAGGAGACTCAAGTGCCATGTACCACAGATGTCACTAACATGGCAGTCAGGGTTATAACAAGAACAGGTGGGAGAAATTCAGCGAGCTGATTTTGTATCACTAATGTACAGATATTTATATTATAATTAGCGTTTCTTTGCTCATAGGATATGAGTACAGGTGTTATCCATTTCACACAGACATTGTACTTCCCTTTCTGCCCAAGCCCAGAGCAGAAAGAGCCCTTAACTCAGGGATAGACAGCAGAGGTATAGCTCTAGACTGACATCAGGACTGAAATCAGCTTTTTAGTGCACATTAACTAATTGTTTTCTTCTTACTCTTTTAAGAGGATGCCCAAGGTCCCAATTCACTCTCGACTTTATTCTCAGAATGGAGTAACCCAGTGTTCATACGGCCTCCAGAGGTAAAAAGACTACACATTGATTAAATGACATAATTTAAGAGTTTTAATGAATTTATCCGTATTTAATGCTGATTTTAATTAAATTATTTTTGTTAAAAATAATTAATTTGACTCACATATTCTATTAATTATTCTGAAAAGGTTGCTGTGGATGTAACCAGCGGTCAAGCTGAGGGTCTTGCTGTAAAAATCCACAATATTCTTTACCCCTACCGGTTTACCAAGAATATGATCCACACAATGAGAGTAAGTATTTTTACCCTTCTGCTTTTTCTGTGCTTTGAGGAACAGGCATGGCTAGACACCTAAGATAGCAATGTCACAAAGCATAGCCTTTTGCTTATGTGGTGAAAACTAATCTAAGATTGTGTTGTTGTATTTTTCCCTCAGGTCATCAATCAAGTGGACAAGAAGTTCCTTGCTTGTTTGATAAACACAACAGAGCAGGAATCCTCTGAAAGCAGTACGAATGAAGGTGCCACAGGCTGAAAATCATTACGTTGAATGGTGTGATGATGTCCTAAACATTTGTCATTGCTTCCACCTGCAGGAAATCTTCTAGTGTTGGTTGATCAACATGCGCCATGAAAGAGTTCTACTGAGGTTGGTAACATGTACCCATAATGTGACAAAAATGCTATTTCCATCATGCTTTTAATCAAAAAATACAGAAAAAAGTAATATTGTAAAATATTATTACATTTTTGATAATAAAAAATGTTTCTTGAGCGGCAAATCAGCCTATTAGAATGATTTCCTGAAAGATCATGTGACACTGAAGACTGAGTAATGATGCTGAAAATTTCAGCTTTGAAATCACAGGAATAAAACATTTTTAAATATATTCAAATAGAAAACAATTTTTAATAATATTTCACAATATTACTGTTTTTTTTATCAAATAAATGTAGCCTTTGTGATCATAAGAGACTTCTTTCAAAAACGTTGAAAAGTCTTACTCACCCCAAACTTATAAGAATATAAGAACAAAAGTAAATTCCATGTAAAAAGCATTAAAAATGCTAATACACTTCATGACATAAGCATTCAATGTATTTTCCCCACACTGCTCTTGTTGTTTGATGTAGACTCCTATGAGGTAACTCCATCTGCTGTCGGTTGTTTCTGTTGTAGGTGTTTCTTGTCTGAATTGGCACTTATCCCATCTGTTGGTCGGGCTTTGTTACGGGGCATTTTAACGAGTACACGTAACAGGAGGCGCAGTGAATCGGTGCATCCCTAGTTAAAATAGATGTTGTCAAAGTTTTCCTTTGGGGACATAATTTGAAGTTGGAAAAAGTTAATAAATTGCAATATATCGCAATATATCGCAATATGTTTAAAATCGCAATAATATTGTGTCGTGACACAAGTATCGTGATAATATCGTATCGTGAGGCCTCTGGTGATTCCCACCCCTAATAGATAGAGCAAGACATAATTCAAAACGATCTATTTTTTATCTGTGTACCTTCAAAATAACAGTGAAACGTTGTACTTTTGTAAAATGAAGAAAACATACAAAATGCACTTGCCATGTCTGTGAACCTCTTGCTGAAATGAAGAAAAACTCGATACTGTCTAACGTTATACTTGTCACAGAGAATGAGAAATATATTTATAGAAACCTTGAAGTGCCCGCTTTTACCTGTTCACGTTTTGCTTATTTGACATTGAATGCATTATATAAGTCACTTTGGAATAAAAATCATAGCACATTTCAGAAGATTAAAACTGCCACGTGTAGTCCAGAAAATCTGAATTAGCACAATTTTTTGCGGGACCCCCCGGCTTTGGGTCACGACCCGGACCCAGTTTGAAACCCCGTGCCTTACTCATATTATCCGCGCCTAACAGTATAACCATAACCAAACTTATACTCGTCAGTAAAGGCGAGCCGTCACGTAAAGCGGCCAGGCAATCAGTCACTTCGCTTAGGCCGGTGCATTTAGTGGCTGAATCCCCTCTGCACGATGGACCGGAGGCGAATAAATACAGGTGATAACCCGACAGTATCGCAAGGACTGCTCATTTAACTTAACCGATCTGCCAGGTAGGCGTACAGCAGTCACAACAACACTATAACGGGTCCGGTATGGAACAGT
Source organism: Sinocyclocheilus anophthalmus (assembly GCA_018155175.1). Lineage (NCBI taxonomy): Eukaryota > Metazoa > Chordata > Actinopteri > Cypriniformes > Cyprinidae > Sinocyclocheilus > Sinocyclocheilus anophthalmus. The sequence goes on from JADLZN010001202.1 coordinate 5,723, forward strand.
TTCCCACCGACATTTTCCATTTTCACCTGTACAATTGACCCTAACACTCATCATTGGCATTATGAGGCACGTTGAAGTACGCATCCCCGCCGCTCTTCGACTGAATTGGCTAGAGAAGAGCTGTCCAATCTAGAACTAGTGACCACGAGGAGTGTTTTAGCCCTCCCTGAGTTACTCAATCTAACCGCAACATTTAGAAGAAGAAGCGCAGAAGGTGGATACAAGAGCAAAGGGAAAAACAGCATACGCATACAAAAAAAGACAATTGTGCTTTCATTTTAAATTTTGTGGCCATATAATTTGACTGCATTTTTATATTTTGGTTTCACGCTTTATTTTTTTTGTATTCGCTCACAATCCATTTGGCGGGAATATGATCCCATACTAGTCCAAACCCAACTCAGAACCACTGGAAGGCCGGGACAAATCCAGAACACAGGCTCCAGAACATCACATCAGACAGATGGCATCAACATGGAAAAGGACAGAACCACAAAAAAACTAAACAAAAAACAAACCTGACCTTGAACAGACAAGGTCACAAAACAATTAATATCTTCATTGTAACAACATAAGTTTTAATTCATGAAAATAAACTGATCACTGCACATCAGACATTTTACACAAAACTTGAATATTTGTATATGCATTCTTCAAATAAAGAAAATTCTTTAAATATGCAATGTCTGTGACTGCTTTTTTCCCCACATAACATATAAGTCATATTTACATATGACTGACCATTTTTCATCACATAGTTGGTCACAGTTAGCGGTTATTTCCCAAATACAGCTTTACACATTTTTCATACATAAATCACTCACAGATTTAATTTCTCTTGTTTTACCTCTTAAACTATAGTAACGATTTGATTTGTAACTATTAGCAAATTAACTTACCAAGGAGATCGCTAAACTCTCAGAGAGTTCCAGAAAGGCATAGATGTATCTCGTCTCCTTTAAATCCTTTTCTTTCTCCTTTTTAATCAAAAATACACTAAGTAAGCACTTTAGAAATGCTTTAATGCAAATAGAGCATATATGTGTCACCAGGGCCGTTTCTAGCCAATTTGACACACTAGGCGAAATCCCTATTGCCCCCCCAAAAAAAAAACTCTTTTCAGACACCAGTTGCTTGTCAAATTCAAATTGGTTGTCATAGTAACAACACTAATTTGTGGCGATTCAGTGCATTGAGTTCCACAAATATGAATGCATTATTTGTAAACTGACTGTTAAGATAAACTTTTGCACAATTTATTATCTGTAATATCATTGTGTTGCCACTATATGCTGTATAAGCCCTATGTAACAATCTCTAACATTCACATTACACAGAATCACCCTAAATTAAATTTATTACATTTGGATTTGGAGCATGTTTAGATATTAATCATGCTACTGTTTTGTCTTTCTGTTTTTTGTTAAAACATTTTTTTGTTGTGTTCTTGAAACATTGATTGAAAGTGTCAGTATTGCATTATTATTTCAGTCACCCGTCGTTACCCCAAACTACATAGAAAAAGCTTTATCATGGCATAAAAGTACTAACCAGCATGCTACTTAATCATTAGCTGACTCATTAAGCGTTATATCCCCTTTAAATAACTAGACGTCTGCCCTCATGACGCTGCTCCCATTAAGCGCTGTTGGAAGTGAATGAATGATTCAGCATTTCAACACCTCCATAAGGATGCATTTAACTCGACAAAGCGGTCTAATAAAGGATGTATTGATCTCGTGAATTAGCGAATTTTACTATACAAATATTTTTTAATTGGATGTTAAAGTTTATATGTGAATATTACATGACACGCTGATCCTTTAACAATGCGTTGGTGCAAAAAACGCACACCTTTTGGACAAGTGTGCCACAAAAGTGCCACAAATACTGCCGAAACAAAATACTGATTTTGTGCACTTTATTTACTGTACCCATATTTTAAATTGGCCGTTTGAACATTTTTTTTTGAAAAAAAAAAAAATTTTTTTTTTTTTTTTTTTAATTTTTTTTTTTGTTTTTTTTTTTTTTTTTTTTTTTGTTACATTTTTTTTTTTTTTGTTTTTTTTTTTTTTTTTTAAAAAAAAAAAAAAAAAAAAAAAAAAAAAAAAAATTTTTTTTGAGATTAAATTTTTTTTTTTTGTTTTTTTTTTTTTTTTTTTTGTTTTTTTTTTAAAAGAAATTTTATTTTTTTATTTTTTTTAGCTTTATTGCATTGCAAAAAAAAGTGTTACCTTGCCAAATCACTGACAGAGCCCACTGATCTAATGGCGATGTTGAGCGCTCCAATTGCAAACTTTGCATGCAACAATCAGGCCGCAATTGACAGCACTCTGATCTAGTGGCATACTGGCATCGTCAGATTGACAGTACTCTATCCCAATAATGTTGGGGGATCCAGTGGGGGCAGTCATATTTCAGGGTGACCCTGCCACTCTTTATCACAACCCTGCTAAAATTCCTAGTACGTGCACTCATTGGTGCCCCTTCACTGGTGGCGCCCTAGGCGCCCGCCTAGCTCGCCTATGCCTATAACGCCCTGTAAGTGTCCCGTACACTTTGATTGATAAGTTGAAAATGTTCATTTCTCCCAATTGCAATGCATTGCTTCATAATTAATGCAAAAGAAAAGTTGCATTTCACTGCGAGAGAGCGAGCTGCTACTCTGCATCAACCGCGGGCAAACTAGAAATTTGTTATAAAAGTTAAGTTTCTTTTGAGAATGTTACTTCTTTTTTCAATGGGTTAATACTTGGCACAGGATTGAGTTTAGTAGATGAAGCCATTATTTTGGTTTCTGTTTGGCTACGTCCTGGTAACCTGGGGGACATTGGCACAAAATGTTTCTGTTCTAGAGAACTACATTTGCTGCCCAGTTTTCACAGTTATACCTGTAAATCCATTAAGTAACAGTATAAAGTGTAATTATTCGTGATGCAAAGCTGAATCTTCGCATCCATTATGTCGGACGTCCAGTGTCCATGATCCTTGAACATTCAATTCTGTATCTGATTTGTGTTCAAGAAACATTTCTGCTTATATCAGATTGAAAACAGATGTGCGCTTAATATTTTTATGGACACCATGAAACACTTTTTCAGGATTCTTTGATTATTAGAAAGCTCAAACAAACAGCATTTAATTATAATCGATATATTTTGCAACATTATAAATGTATTTACTGTCACTTTTTTTTAATCATCAATTTAATGAATTATCAATAAAATAATGTACAGACCCCAAACTTTTCAGGGTCTTGGAGAAGTCCTACACATATCACCAGAGAGAGGTCTTGTTGTTTGAACATTATGGTACTGGGTTTAACTAAAGTTTGAGAGTCCAAACGTGTGGAAACACTTTTCATGCTGGAATACCTTTGATACATAATTTCTTCGAGCTGTTATTTGGCCCCAGAACCAACAAAATAAAATGTAACATAATTCAATTTAAATGTTTTAGATCACAGTCTAAAAGATGCATTTGCACTGATATAAGTTCAAACTCCAGAATGTTGTTCTTTTGAAACCTAAGAGCACATCACTCGCACTTGTTTTAAATCGTCTTGAGAGTAGTCCATGCAATATTTCTAGTGTCCCTTGAGAGACAGTGTTGAGTCATTTGTGGAATGGAATGGAGACCATCATATATTGGGTTGCATAATTACAGAAAGGCCCTTATGTTCTTGATTAGGCATCAGACAGAAAGGTGTTCTTGGAGCATGTTTCTAAACGGAATCTTAAATTATTCTTTGATTTGTATCTCAAATGAGTCATACCCAAGTGAATTGTGTTTGCAGTTTGCACTATCAAAAAGAACAAATCGATACAAGCACCCATCAACAGAACAGCACCTGATCCACGGATGACAACCATTTATCTTAACCAAAACAAACACTATTACCTGAAAGTGACAGCACCTGCTGAGACGAGTCAGCTAACTGCTATTTGTAGCCAGTGCTATTCTTGCCTGGTCATATGAGCCATAATATGGCTAGCACATGTTGGCCGTTGTGATGTTCTGGGCACATTGTTTCCAGCATGATCAATCCTCATCTTGAAGCAGTGGGAAGGGTTTCAAAGAAAATACTTCCCATAACATTCTTGAGTTCCATATTTACTCGCATGGCAAGGCAAGATTTTATTTGAATGTTCTCAGTAGATTTTGGATGACTTTTGAACAGTAAGACAAATTGTGGCAAAATGATAATTTGCAGTAAAAAAAAAAAGTCATTGTCTTCTGTACTTACTGAACTTGGACTGATCCACTGATTGCAGTATCCACTGATCTATTTATTTTTGATAGTACCCAGGCATATGAAATTTCCTTTTATTTTATTACATTTTTTATTTTATTAAACGATTGGATCTCTGCAGTTAATGGGTGCCATCAGAATTAGAGTCCAAACAACTGATAAAAACATAAAACAATCCACAAGTAATCCACAAATGACTCACCCATCAATAGGAGTGAATTTTTTGCCAATATTCATCAAACAAAGCCAGCATTTTGCAAATAAACAACTTTGGTTTTTCCAAACGAACACAAAGTGATTTGCAAATACAAAACTCTAATTGAGAGAAAATGCAGATGTATGGACAAATGTATGTATTGTGTGTTACAACTGTGAGACTCATTTGCCTTTTTATGAGGAAACTTGGCTTGATTTTCTCACAAATGTGTCAAGGCAGATTTTCTCACAAATGCAATTGAGCTACTTTCTTTTCTAAAAAAAAAGCAGACGGTGCTGTCGGTCAATTTACGCTAGTCTCCCAAGACCGGAAACACCTGTTTTTGAGCCCTAGCACGGGCCTCAATTATGCCCTAGCCCGGCCCTGTCCCCGAGAACGCTCAAGCCCTAGCCCCGGCCTTGAATTCTTGGCCCTAAGTCCTAACCCGACCGAAGTTAACTTAGAAAAACATGTTGGAGCAGTTTTTTGTTCGTTCAGAGTTTTGTTTTTTAGTAATGACCAAGCAGCCAGCGCGACCGTACTTTCTCATAGTCTATGTTTTATCAATTTTCCTTCTCAATTCATCAACGCTTGCCTAAAATACATCTATAGATATAACACATTCAAGCACAACACAATGTTTAGTTTAAATGTTTAAACCTATATAAATGTTTCGCTATTAGACGCATATCTATCGTTTGTTGGGAGAGCTAAAGCGCGCTTAAGGACAGGAGCTCCTAGCGCGATCACTTTGCATTGGAAACAACTTTAAAACATGCCGTCATTTTTGCTCAAAAGGTAAGAGGAATACATCCTCCGGAATGTAAAGGGTCTACTTTTTTTGTGTGCACTTCACAATTCAACAAACGTTGTGCTTTTTATAAATAAGGATACATAACTGAGGCCCTTTCTGCCATTTCGCCATATTGCTTCCCATGAGTGAACCGAAACTCTGCGAATACATGCCTCACAGACATGATTAATATATCTATAGAAAGCTTTAAATTGTTACTTTAAAACTAAATAATTCAAATAAAAAACAAAAACTCTTTTTACGGATTTTATAAAATCTGTAAAGATGCATTTCTCTCTAAAAGCGCCTCCAATGAGGAGATGGCGAGTCAGGATCCTCAACTTCATCTTTGCGACTCTGACTCAGAAAACACTAGTTTATTAGATAATTAATTAAAATATCTCCTTACTATTTCCCCCTACACATTCATGGTAATTACTTTTGCTGGGGCTTTGAGGCACGATTTAGCCTATTGCATGCGTTTTTTGCTGCAGATTCTGCACTGCACATGACCAATTGACTCGCTGTTTGCCGTGGTAATCAAATCAAAACTTTTCCAAAATGCATTTTTTCCCGAAGCATTGGGAACTTTTAGTCAACTGTCACCTGTATGCTAATGCGTGTGTATGTGCGTTGCGTATTGCGTAGGCTATGTATAATATTTATAATATAATCAATAAAAGAATATTTCATACAGTAGTGTGCTCTGCGCATTTATGGGCACAATAAAAGGAGAGAAGCTAAATGAGCCAGGGACCCGACGGGCTTGCAGGCCTCTAACCTCTTTACCTTTTCAGGGAATACAGCAGACCAACATGAGTGGAGAACAGGTGAGTTTCTGTCTTACTACATCTATAATTAACCATCTAGATGTTTTCACAAAGCGACCCTACTACAATGTCAGTGAAATTCACAATAAGTGCTGTAAAATTGTTAACATGATTGATTAGTTCAAAAATCAGTAGTGACATGACTAAACATTTAACTAGGCAGTCTTTCCCTATAAAAACTGATCCATATCCTCTGTTGGATCGCAGGATATAGAATATATAGGCTACATATGTTGATACAATTGTTCAACATTGAAAACAATGCAGGGGTATAACAATATATCATGTCACAATATATTGTAATACTAAAATGCAAATGTATTGTGGACAGAGGCGGACAAAGTACTCAACTCCATTACTTGAGTGAAAGTACAGATACTGCTGGTCAAATATTACTCCATTACAAGTAAAAGTTTTAAAGACAGATTTTTACTTAAGTAAAGTACAGAAGTACTTGCTTTTAAAAGTATTTAAGTACCAAAAGCAAGTTTTATTGTTGTACATAATACTTGCAATACTTCTGAAACAACTTAGAATACATTACACCTACTGAATACACTGACTAGCTTGTTGTATCTTTGGAATAAAGAGCTTTTAGAATGTTAAAAACCTATAGGGGGAAAAAAATATACATATTTTTTAACACCCCTACAGCCCCACAAAAGCAGGATGGTAGTGATCTCACACAGCTCTGACAGTGTGTGCACACATCTATGTGTAGCCTTTCAACCACATTTGAACAGAATGGACAGTGAAATCCTGTAAATACACAGTGATAAGGAAGAAACAAAATCAAACCTGCTTTAAAACCCAGCAACAAAACTATAGTAGTATAACTTTACAACAGCAACACTGCTTTAACAAAAAAGCAAAACAGCAAGACTTATTTGACATCAAAACAAAAATTTAAAAAATGCTGTCTAATCGCTCTCGCTGTACTTTGATGTCACACACAGAACAGTCCGTGCAGTGCTGCTTCAGTCAAACACCTATTGTGTTTTATTAGGAGATGCACAACAGTTTTTCTGTGGCTTTATAGGTAATATTTTCACTTACACAATTTAGCAAAATCAGACAATATTGTGTCTAATATATACCACAATATTAACTTCTTATTATTGAATTGTTGTAAATAAATATTACATTTGCAACTGGTCAGTGTTCAAAAAATGCTGGGAAATCTCTTCTTGTGGCCCCAAGTGTGATTACTGACAAACTGTCTGAAAAAAAAAAAGTAAGTCACATTTTAGAGAAGAAAAAAAACACCCACTGACTTTCAAAGCTGCTAAATAGTAACGACTTTCTACTTCGAGGAACTTGATAGAAATGTAGTGGAGTGAAAAGTACAATATTTGTCTTTCAAATGTAGTGAAGTTAAAGTTATAAGTTCCCAGAAAAAATAATACTCAAGTAAAGTACCGATACTCAAAAAGTGTACTTAAGTACAATACTCAAGTAAATGTACTTAGTTACTGTCCGCCTCTGATTGTGGATTGCAATAAGTTGCAATTGTGCAAAAATCTGCCTGCACGTATTTGAGAGAAAATCAAGCCAAGTTTCCTCATAAAAAGCCAAATGAGTCTCACAGATAGTAGTAGACAGTAACACACAATACATATATTTGTCCATACCTCTGCATTTTCTCTCAAATAGAGTTTTGTATTTGCAAATCACTTTGCGTTTGTTTGAAAGTCAAGTTTTTCTTTGCAAAGCAGATGTGTTTATTTGCAAAACACTGGATTTGTTTGATGAATATTGGCACAAAATTTGCTCCATACATCAATGTTGAATGCTACCTGAACACACTGGAAAACAGGTCTCGTCACATCTGCTTGTCGAAGACGGTGTTAACAACAGTATTAACTGATACGGAGCACATAAAAAACCTGAACCGGAAGTGAATACAGAATACGGACGTTTGTTGCACCCCATTAACATACAAAAACGTTTTGTGAAGTGAAAAGCTGTGTTTTTGTAATAAACAAATCCATCATTAAGCCTTTTTAACTTTAAACCATAAATTGTAGCCAAAATACAAGTCCATAATCCACCACTTGCTGTGTGTGCCTGTTTTTGTGCTACAGATCCATGATGCCTCAAATTTGCTTGCTTTTTCAAGAGGTGTGCTCTTACGTTTCTAAGTGATTGGACTTTTCATATGGATAAAATTCCCATTTGAAGGTGGTTTGACTTTGCTTTGAGAAACTGCAAAGCAATGTCTACAAACACACGGAACACTTTATCAACAGCATAGCAACATTTTAAAAACCATTCAGAACACCTTAGCAGAACCATAACAATGTATTAAAAACTACTCAGTATGTTGCTAAGGTGTTCGGAGCAGTTTTTAAAATGTTGCTATGAGGTTGCTAAGGCATTCAGTGTGTTTTTTAGGTGTTGCTTTGCAGTTTCTTAAGGAAAAGTAAAAAAAGCTGCTACAAAGTCGTTAGTAGTAGTATTGTTAGTATTTTGCTATGGAGTGGTATGTTGCTATACAGTTGGTAAAGTATTCTAAAAACAATGAGCGTCATAGTATAGCAAATATAGCATTAGTATAGCAAATTTTGAATAGATTCTGAGTAGCTTTTAATATGTTTCTAAGGTGTTGTTAATATATTGCTATATACTTGCTAAGGAGCGGTTTTTAGTATGTTGATATACGGTTGATAAAGTGTTCTAGAAACACTCTAAACGCCTTAGCAAATGCTTAGCAAAGCTCTGACTATCACCCATAGCACCCTAGTCATTAGTTTGGTTGTCAATGTTAATAGCTTCATTCATGCAACACTGTTGTGCTCTTCTCAGAAGTTCCTGCTACAAGAAGTGTGTTTCTGTCACCGCTTTGACAAATGAAACCGAGAGGCTCTGGAAACCACAATGGTTGTTGTTTAGAGCACAGAATAATAATGTTGTATG
>JADLZN010001204.1:0-106220 GCA_018155175.1 Sinocyclocheilus anophthalmus
ACCAATGGACCAGCTAATCAATGTCTTTTGGATTACTAGATACTTCCAGGCAGGTGTTTTGAGGCAAGTTGAAGCTAAACTCTGAAGGACACCGGCCCCCCAGGAAGAGGTTGGTGGTGAACCTGTTTAATATGGTAATAATAAATTCAAAAATTTCACTTTATTTTGAATCAATAAAGGAGCCTTCGCTGAGTTAAGACATTCTTTTCAAAACGTTTGAATGATATATTATGTATAACATACATTTTTTAAATATTTTTTGTAGTTATATAGCTAAAACATATAGCTAATAAGTGAATTATTAAATATTAACGCTCATACTGACATGTTGCAAGATGCTGTTTTTAGGAAAGTAAAAAAAAAAAATGCATTAAAATAATTGATGCATCAAAATGCACAAGTTATTGCCCAATAACAGTGTTACAAGTGGCTCAACATTTTACAAGCTGCTTCTCAGAAGATGTCTGTACATGCACAAATACATGCTTGTATTTGCTAAAACCATGTCTGCTATAGTTGTTTTTTTTTGCGTTTATATCCTCACTCCTGCTCTTGCTTATATCACCCTCTCTCTATATTGTGACTGTGTGTGCGGGTTCGGATAGCTGTGTTCATTTGTTTGTGTGTGTGTGTGTGTGTGTGTCTCATATTGATTTGTTTTTATATTCCATCTCTCTATGCCCCTCTCCATTTGTTTTGTTTCTTTCCACCCCCCCCTCCGGCGTGTTCCCCACTGCTGGCTTGAGACTAGTTTGATAACTCACAGAGAGAACCTTGTTTGCTTCAGATTTAGATGGATGGTTGCATGGGTGAATGGATGAATGGATGGACAGGGCTGGGAGGAGAAAAGGCAGAAAGAAGGAGATGTTTGAGAATTTACTTTTTGTTGGATGACAGCATTGCCCACACAACAGCAGCAAAGAGAATTCAACAGCCCAGCATGCACTCAGGTTAGCACGTTTACCTGTTAGTGCTGGAACAGCTCCCATACGGCTCGCCACCCACGGTTTGGACACAATCACTGAAAATATATGTTTGTATAAATGTGCATCTATCTATCTATCTGTCTGTCTGTCTGTCTGTCTGTCTGTTGTCTGTCTGTCTGTCTGTTGTTGTCGTCCGTCGTCCGTCGTCCGTCGTCAGTCCGTTCCTTCCTTCCTTCCGTCCGTCCGTCCGTCCGTCCGTCGTTCTATCGTTCTATCTATCGTTTCATCTATCATTCTATCGTTCGTTCTATCTAGCTATCATTCTATTCTAATAGCTATCTATCTATCTATCTATCTCTCTCTCTAATCTATCTATCGTTTATCTATCGTGGTCTGTCTGTCTGGTCGTCTGGGCACGTTCGTTTTTATCTATTGTCTATTTCTATCTATCTATCTATCTATCTATCTATCTATCTATCTATCTATCTATCGTTTATTTTTATCTATCTGTCTGTCTGTCATTCTATCATTCTATCTATCGTTCTATCGTTCGTTCTATCTATCATTCTATGGTTCTATCATTCTATCTATCTATCGTTCTATCTATTGTTCTATCATTCTATCGTTCTATCTATCGTTCTATCGTTCTGTCTGTCGTTCTATCGTTCTGTCGTTCTATCTATCTGTAGATCGTCTTGTCTTTCTATCTATCATTCTATCTAGTATATACTGCAGTGTATACTGTAAATACTGTAGATAGTGTTGTTGGTCGGACTAGATCTCATCCAGACTAGATTGAGGTTGCTCCGGTTCTCCGTGATATTTATTTCCTCAGTATCTGACCCAGAGCGAATCCTGTTGCTGAGCGACCACTGCCGAATACTGATCTGAAGTTGTGGATTGTCTTCATCCCATGATGCACTGGGTCAGTGTGACAGTGATAGATGTTGACCCGGCTGCAGAGTTAAAGAGAGCTCATCCCTGACGCTGGGCGTTCTCTCCCGCTGAGGAGGAGTGTGGTCAACAATCTGGGGCTTAGACACACACTTCCACACGCACACCTGCTGAGAGGGCAAGTGCTTTGTGAGGTCCAGTCATCCACACATTATGTGGTGCACCCGCAGCTGTTAACACAAGGACCTCACGCACACAAACACACCTCGCACTTAACCGATCAATAATAATCACATCATGGAGAAATTAATTTGCTCTGTCTTTGAGGCGATTTGTAGCCCCCCCCGAGTCTTTGACACCACGCTGTATTTTATCTTGCTACCTCCCTACCCGACACACAGTTTCTCTTATTGAACCAGGGGGAGGGTGGGTTATTTTGGTTCCGGGATCTCGATTCTTTTGCCTGCTGCTTTTCCATTCCTTTCCAGCTATTAGTGCTAATGTCTAAGGCTAGCTCACATACCCAAAGTTGTATCTGTATGATATGATCGTGACCAACGTATTTAGGATTATTTTTATACACTTCTCGTTGTCCGCCCTTGTGACTTTCGCATTTGATTTGTATTATTTTAGTTTTAATTTTATGTGCTTTAATAATTTAACAAACATATTTCAGTTAGATGCCAATGGAAAAATGTGATATTTTATATGTAAGTTTTTTTTATTCTAATGTTTATATTTGATTTTAGCTTTATTTCAGCTTTTTAAGTTTTATTGATAACAACAACAAAGGTTCATCATTCGCTTCTCATCTTCCGTCCCATTTACCATACTGGTTTTGTCAGCCAGTTACTCTACACCGCCTTCATATTTCGGCGTCCCACACCTTTTTCTCTCGCTGCTTCTTTCTTTACTTTTTTCCCAACCTCTTATCAGGCAGCATCACACATTTTCTGTCTATGTCTTATTAATTCACGCCCTGTACTTTTCTTCCTTCTTTCTATTTTGTGTATTACTTGAATCTGTCCGCACAGATTGGAGTGTTGTTGAGTTTGTTATGGTTCCAACGGAGTGTCCTTTCCTGCTTTTTCCTTTTTCTCTTTTAGCGTTCTTAGTCCTTAAACTTATTGCAAGTGGATGCCTAGGCGAATTTTACTTTTATGGTCGGCACAACACCCAATCTTATGTCAAATCTTTTATTAGTCCGCTACCTGTGCCCGATTTTTACCAAACCATTTAGCAATACTACCCGATCTGGTCAGCAACTGTCATAGCCGCGATTTTTGACCTGGTTGAATGTCTAAAAGATGATTTGCCTACAAATTGTCCTCCACTGTGGGCTGGTGAACCGTAGTTTATTGACTCGCACTGACCTGTCGTGTAGCAGAACATAACGATGGACCTCATTAACCTCAATTTCCAGCCTTCTGGCCTACAGACCACGGTTTTTACCAATTCTTGATATCGTCTATTGTCTAGGGAGTGGACACACTTTGAGAAATGTCATGCACGACCAGACTTGCTGCGTACGGGTTCTTTGCGATCGTGTTCCCGATCTATTCTCTCACTGGTTGTGTGGGTTGTTTTTTTTCTGGGCGGGGGGTTTGTTTGTGATCGTAGATGCGGCAGGACAATGCACATCGATAACCGCAAATCAATGACAGCAAAGCAGTTGAATTCAGGTCGTAGCGACGGCACAGTCTGATGCTCGTCTCAGCTCCTGACCACATACCTCGCAAATAAAAGGTTTTCGGACTTGCCGTTCTACCACCACATTCTTGAAACATTCCGCATGGCTTCGCAGCTTTTTACAGTTGGGGTAACAGACTCCCTTTCAAATGCTAATAAGCGATGCGGACTCATCGTTTACAGTGTGTAGGCTGTCGCGGTACATGCCTTCCTCTTCATAATCAAAGCGCTCACCGGGCAGTGACCGCCGGGCTCGGCTGCCCGCAATGCTGGCTTGTATTCCCGAGGGTCCTGAGTTTGAATTCTGCCCAGAGCTTGAAGTGAAGCCCACCGCATCCAGCTAGCAAACACTGTTAGCAAAGATGCCGGAGGTCCTTGAGTGCTCATCTGACTCATGGAACATGAGTATGGAGGATGTCATCTGAAATTTCCATTTCTCGTATTGTTCTGTTCATTTCGGCATGCTTAGGTCATGCTTGCTTTTCTGTAAACGTATATACAGTATAAGATGTTCATATCTGATAGGCTAGAAAGTGAATTTTGTATACCAGAAGTCAATGTATAACATGTATTGATGTCAGGAAACCATTACAGTTTAGACTTATGTAATCTGGTGAGCTGAAGCACAAAATCAGTCTTAATTAGCACAGGTATATTTGTAGCATTAGTCAAAAATATATTGTATGGTTCAAAATTATTGAGTTTTCTTTTATGCCAAAAATCATTAGAATAGTAAGTAAGATCATTGTTCCATGAAGATATTTTGTAAATTTCTTACTGTAAATATATTAAAACTTAATTTTTGATTAGTAATATGCATTGCTAAGAACTTAATTTGGACAACTTTAAAGGTGATTTTCTCAATATTTTGATATCATGATCTCAGACATTGGTATTTTGCTTAGTTCAAATATTTTTAGGCACTGGGTGCATGAGAGTACAAATTTTTCATCCACTCGCTGAAAAAAAAAAAAGATTAAATTGTGACCTTACTAGTTTTAGTTAGTAATGTAATGTAATAATCTCATTTTCTGTCTGTCCTTCAGCTCCTGCGAACGCTCAGATTGTGCATTCTGGGCAGACGTGTGTGGTGAAGGAGGACAACATCAGTGAAAGGATCTACACCATCAGAGAGGGGGACACGTTAGTTCTGCAGTGTCTGGTCAAAGGACACCCGCGGCCTCAGGTGAACACAAACACACATTCACGTCATACACGGCACTCACTGCTGGGCAGAAAAACAAGCACATCAGGTCCGAATTTAACTTTTTGCCACACCTTCCAATAGTGAGTGGATTTACTGGACAGAAATATTGTAATAAGCCATGTAACTTATTGGATGGGTATTATTTTTATTTTAAGCAAATACTTTCGTCCTCATGCAGGTCCATATGTCACTTGTAGCATGTATGAGTACTGTATGAGATGTACATCTCTCTAAAAATGCACTTGTCAAAAACAAGAAGAAAAAAATATAGAGCACACAAAGACACAGCATGATTTTGTTCTTCATATTTTTGTTTTGATAGCTTAATGTGCAGAACATTCATCATATTTTTGACACATGGACACGTGGAGAGAAAACACTTTTGGCATTCTAGATTAAACTCTAATGGTAAATCTTTCACTGAGATAAAAGTTAGAAACAAACAACATATGTTTGCTTCAGTAGACAAGAATCGTCAAATTGATATTCTCTTTAATTTATTTATTTTATAGTTTGAATCTATTAAAAATATACCACTTAATAAAGGTATATATAGATATATATATAATGTTTATTTAGGTATATAAATACTATAATTGAATTGCTTATTTTACTTACTTTACACACACACACACAACAACACACACACAAACACACACTCACACCCACACACACACAAACACACGTTGGTTTCCATCTTTATGGGGAACATCCATAGGTGGAAGGATTTGTATCGGTACAAAGTATTTTCTATCCACGAACCTTAAAACTCCCCTCCCCAGAAATTTCGCACTTTTGATTTTAAAAAAACGTTTGTACACGCGACTCCTGTGAGTTGCTTTCCGCCGAGCGTGACTCATACTAGATCTCCATTTTTTTATCGTGTGTGTTTTTGCCTCCGTTTTCGATTTTCCATGCTTTGTTTGATACAGCGCTCCCCCAAGCTGTGTTTTAGTTGTTAGTGATGACAGTGTGAAGTGCTTGTTTGTGTTTGTGTGGTGTTTGGGTGTCAATCCAGTGGTCCTGGAGTGAGTACGAACTTATCGAATTTAGTGTTCAGTATTTGTGTCCAGAACAGACGGGGGTTGTGTTTTTTCTCCCCAATGTGTTTATCTCCAATTCACAACTCAGAATCCACTAGTCGAGAAAACCCCTCACTACATGCACCTACTTGAGAAAGTTTTGGTTTGATTTGTTTTTATTGCATTAGTTTGTTTGCTATGTGGTTCTTTTTAGACTCTATAGACGGTCCGGACGGTGTTAGGTCTGATGTATCCTGTCATCCGTCTAAAATTTACAATACATTTTTGCAATTATTGTTAGAGAATGAGTTCATATTTTGACTAATTTAAAATTTTTATTTGTACCTTTTCTCTTTTTATTAGGATATATCCTATATACGGACTGCAGATATTTTACAATAACCTAAATAATCGCAATGTAAATAAACTGACTGTATCTCTCTGATTTACTTTCAAATGTAAAATCATTAACAAATCTATTTAAAATACTAAAATTATATAACCACTGTCTTTGTATCTTATACCAGCAAAAATAAGATATTAACTGGCACAGGTTTTTGACGAGGTCGCATTGAAACAGCCAGTGGAAACCCCTGTCCTTCTCATAGGGGTGTCAACCCAGCCATGCACCGATTAGATTCAACCCTAGTTAAACACACCTGATCCAGCTAATCAGGTCATTAAGGTTTATTTTAAAACGACATGGTACATGTGTTGGAGCAGGGTTGGAACTAATTTTTGCAGGGCTGTGGCCCTCCAGGAATTGAGTTTGACACTCCTGCACTATATGAACCGTACAGTTTTTGTGCGTATGTGTATCACGTATCTGATAACAGATGACTGCAGACACTGAAGGAGAGAGGGTCTGTCAATGGACTTTAGGTTTTTTTGAGGCTTGTGTTGGCATGTGAGTGTGTGTTATATAAGGTAAGGGTGAGCTGATAACAGTAGGATTGGAGAACCTTTCCTAGCATGAAGTAGTAAGAGTGTTGGCTACAATTCAAGCCGCCAGACATCTCTGCTCTACAACCACTGCCATCAGGTCACTTATTAAAGACCCTCATACACACACACGCATCCTCCCAACGACCTGTCTACATATATTAGTGCTCCAGGTTGCATCAGCAGAGCACCGATCTGATCTAAATTCTATCAGTTTTCCCTCCCTCGGTCCTGAGAACGAGTGCACGGAATAAAGAAGTTGCTTTTCCATAACATGATCCACGATTTCCATTAGAAATGTCGGGACATTACGATGACAACAAGCTGAATATAGGAGTGTAATATAGAGTGTGAATATAGTCACAGTGTCTGAATATAAACTGAGGATATTACTGCATATACTGTAGGACGTTATTGCCTGCAGTGCTGGGCCTTCACGGGTCACTAGATAGTGTTCTTATCTGTGTGTGTGTCTAGATATTTGTGCCTGGATTTTGTCTTCAGGGCACATGCATTGAAATGTGTATTGGTGAATTTTGCTCTTCACTGAAGTGTATTTTATATTAGGGTCGATGTGTGTTTGTGATCTGATATATACGTTGTGTAAAAGAATTGTTTGTAGAAAGACAGACAATCGATTGTCAGTTTGGCACATTTGTGTAATGCTCAGTGGTGTATGGTATCATTTCAGTATTGGAAAAAGTCACATTGTGCCATATGATGATTTAAAGGGGTCATATGATGTTGCTAAAAAGAACATAATTTTGTGTATTTGGTGTAATGAAATGTGTTTATGCGGTAAAGTTTAAAGTAAAAAAAACACATTTTCCACATACTGTACATTATTGTTTCTCCTCTATGCCCTGCCTTTCTGAAACGTGTTGATTTTTACAAAGCTCATCGGTCTGAAAAGCGAGGTGTGCTCTGATTGGCCAGCTATTCAGTGCCTTGTGATTGGCCGAATACCTCAAGCGTGTGACGGAAATGTTACGCCCCTTACCATTCTGTGATGCCCTGTACGGCCGGAGCGATGAATCAAAAACATTAAAACCCATTACAAACGAGGCATTGTGCTACAGAGGGGAAATAATTTGATTATCTGACTTATACCTGCTTTTTTTTTAGCGTTGCGTTGCATGTGCCAAATAAACATAAAACCATGTCTGCATTTGTGATCGGAGAAATGACAAACAAGTGCTACTCTACACTGCCCAAAACTCGCGTTTGAATCACCAGTGGCAAATCCTTTAAATGAAAACGTACTTACAGTCTGTGAAACAGCCGGCATTGTAGTCTACTCTAACAGAATCAGGAAACAGTCCTCCATAAGTGCTGCAACCACAATTAATATTGTGTTGAAATTTGGAAAACGTGTTGTAAATACATTTAACCACAGATTCTAGTGTGTCCTGTTGTAGAGGCAAATAAAGTAGTTTCCTTCACAACGCAACACACACGGTGGGTAGAGTGGCGGCAGGCAGCAACTTTGGAACGGCTACGGCGGCGGAATTCGACGAAAGGAGGGCTGTGGGCTGCGGAAAACAATGTGACGACCTGGGCTGGACCGACTTTAATCATACTGAATGAAAGCCGATCTGGCGAGCCACAGCGTGAAGTTGATGTATTCCCACAGCGACCAGCACAGATCAGCTCCAGACAAGACGAAGCGGATATCGTCCTCTTTTGAAACAAAATAGTTTCGCTTTCACAACGAAACACAGTGTCTTCACGACATGGCGGTGGCGGCGGCAACAACAATACTACAGCGTTAATAAAAGTTACGCCTTCTTTCTTTTAACATTTGGGCGGCGTTATGCAAATTTCCCCACATCGTGACGTAGACATGTGGGGCGTGTTAGAGAACGAGCGTGAAATTTAAAGCATCATATGACCCCTTTAAACATAGGAACTGAATAAGTTTGATGATATAAAATAGTATGTTTAGCCAATCTTAAAAACAAAAAAAAGTAGCTTTTATTTCACAAGTATGCATTAAATCGATCAAAGCAAAGACATTTATAATGTTACCAGATTTCAAATAAATGCTGTTCTATTGAACTTCCACAAAAATATCAAGCAGCACAACAATGTTTCAACATTGATAATAATA
This sequence comes from Sinocyclocheilus anophthalmus, assembly GCA_018155175.1. Taxonomy (NCBI): domain Eukaryota; kingdom Metazoa; phylum Chordata; class Actinopteri; order Cypriniformes; family Cyprinidae; genus Sinocyclocheilus; species Sinocyclocheilus anophthalmus. The sequence continues at coordinate 8,791 of JADLZN010001204.1, forward strand.
ATAAATGTTTTCTGAGCAGCAAATCAGAATATTAGATGATTTCTGAAGGATCAAGTGACACTAAAAACTGAAGTAATGGCTGCTGAAAATCCAGCTTTGCATCACAGGAATAAATACATTTTAAAATATACTAAAATAGAAAACAGTTTGTAACGTAAATATTAGATATATATAGATATATATATTTATATATAGATATATATTTATATATTATTATAATTATATTATATTGTACTATATTTGTTTACATAAATGCGCACTGGTGAGCATAAGATACTTCTTCAAAAACATAAATCTACTGGACTGCAGACTGTGAACAGAGTGAATGTTTTTATTTGCACCAGTCTGAATGTTCCAGAGGCTTGGATTTAGTGAGTAGTAACTTAATGTGTCATAAGCCCCTTCACACATACCGCCTTTACTGTTAAATTACGGTAACTGCCCTAAAGCGATCATGTGTGCACCGGTCCTTTTTAAAATTGACAGGAAATTGTTTCCATCAATTAGTTGGAAGGAGACTGAACTCGATGTGGTGTTTCGACCTCCTAACGTCCTGAACCGGAACCACAGAGTTCACGCCCCGGAGAGTTAGACAAGAAGAGGTTTGAGCCGCTTAACAGCCACCCCCCACAGTGGTGAGACGACGCCCAGTACACCCACCCTTCCGTAGTTGTTGTTTCAATAGTAGCTCCATCTAAGACCTCTATCCCGTAAAAGTACTCGTTTTTCCATTTTATCTAGTGAAAGTACAAAAAGTACTCGATGTTTTCCTACTGATACGTAACGTAAAAAGTCATCCGATAGAGTGACGACTGTGTAGTCATTGCCTTTATATTATAGTTTTTTATAATCTCCCGCGCACAATTAATGGATCTTCAAACTATAACCCTAAGGAAGATGTAATATCATAAGGATAATATAATTAGATTTATATGATTTTTTTCTTCTCAAACCTTGTATGTTGTGTAAAAACACCCCTGGCCAAATGCCCCCAGAGTTACCATGTTCTGAACATCACATCATTTATTTTTCCCTCAGATGTAATCTATCTAGGTGGTTGACTAACAATATGTGGAAGATTGGTTAAATAGGCGTTAGCTAGACAGTTAGCATCGGCTAACATTATTGACTTATTTTCAGCATTGTTATGAATAAACATTTATATTTGTCTTCTCGGCTAGTTGATCCAGATACATAATAACTTAGTCTATGTGTGCTGGCAAACAATATAAAAACGTCGCATAGGGCTAAATGCATAGCATTTTATAAAACTGCTAATGTTACAGCAGCGGGGAAGATGGATGTGCATGCGTTGTTTTATTTAATCTGTGTTATTTTCATGAGAACCGTTTTCGGATTTTTTTTTCCTTGTTTCACCCCACCTTAGCTGATCTCTCTCCGATTGACATTGTGTTATTGCATTGCCAAAAGACCCACTGTCCCACCCGCAGGAGGTTCGACCTCCTGGAAATTCGATCACCTTTACAAGCAGATTTAGTTCACACACAGATTGACAGCTTTGACCTAAATAGATTGTCAGTACAAATTATCCTAAAATTCGACATTAACTTAAGTTAGCAGCAGCAGATGCGCTAGAGTGGTGCGTACAAGATCTCCACCGGTTTTTATTGTGAATTCAGTTGCACTGGGAGACTCGCACACCTAAAGGTTCATGGAATCAGTGAGGTGTCGATCGAGAACAGCACATGCAATCGGATCATTCCACTTCGTGAATCCCTCGTTTGGTTGCGATTTAAAAGTTTCATTCAAAACAATCAGTTCGTTCTTGAATAAGACACCGCTTCTGCATCTTTGGAGCTACGTGATTATACACTGAAAAAATTATAACGCAACACTGTGGTTTTTGCCCCCATTTTTATGAGTGGGACTCAAAGATCTAAGATTTTTAGGTACACCAAAGGCTTTCTCTCAAATATTGTCACAATCGGTCTAAATTCTGTGTTAGTGAGCACTTCCCTGTGCCGATGATAATCATCCACCTCAAAGGTGTGGATATCAAGGATGCGGGATTAGACAGCATGATTATTGCACACTTTGTACGTCCACCACTGTTTTAAAAAAGGTATAAAATTGCAATTTTTTTTATAAAAAAACGATCGTTTACGCTAGATAGACCCTTCTTCTCGGGGGGATATTTAGAGCTTTTGTGCCTGCATTAAATACATTTTGGAAGTTAAAAACTCAGGTTCTCACCATAGAAGTACATTATGGAGAGAAATCTGGAAATGTTTTCCTCAAAATATATAAATTTCTTTACGACTGAAGCAAAGAAGACATATGAATCATCTTGGATGACAAGGGGGTGAGTATATCATCTGTAAATGTTTGTTCTGTAAGTGAACTACTCATTTAAGCCCTGATAAGACAGAATGCATTTTTCAGGTTTGAAAACACGAGGCGCATCGTACTGCCTTTTTTTTGTTGGTTTTTATTAATTTAGAAAAAAGCAGTGCGTTACGGTTTGTTTATGTTGCTAGGCAACCACCGAATCAGCTATCCTGTCAGTCTAATCAAGGATTATACCGCTCTAAAATCTTTGGTTTGCTGTTAAATAAACTGTCGTATTAGCAGAAAACCTTAAAAAATACAGCTACGGGTAACCCGCGACAGCCACCACAAGTTTCTCCTCCATCATTGCAGTCTCCGGACTTTCTAAGCAACGGTAAACTTTTGTCATCACAACAGAAGGCCAGCCTCTCTGTTCATTCGATTGGACAATGGAAAAAAAAAACCTGCGAATGGTGTCTTGTGCTTTTCTGCTCAGAGTTGCTTTTTTTTCAACTTCAGGAGCTCAGAGCGCTCCTGCAAAAACGTGAGGCGCAGCAGGCGGCTAAAACGTGAGGCGCCCAGGGTCCATAAACAGTGCTCAAAACGCTCACTGCCAATAGAAAACAATTTAAAAAAGGCACCTTTCACTGCAAAAAAAACGTGTTCTGTCTTATCAAGGCCTTATGATGTCTCTGGGCCAAAAGCAGCTGCATGAATGTGAATGTTTGACACAAAAATTAAAACATCAACAATTGACAAAAACTGACTGCGTTTACCCCTCCATGTTTACAAACACAACACCGGGAGGCGCAGCCGTTTAGAGGTAATTTCCAGTTAATGATGTCTCATAATTTACCTGTATTTTGAAATGGATGTGTGAATGGTGCTTTACCGGTAAAAAGATGGAACGTCGTTGCATGTATGAAAAGCGCATTTTTTGTATTTACCGGTAGGTCGTTCCTGTAATTTTACGGCAATTTACTGGTATAACTGTGTGAAAGGGGCTTATAGATGTTAATATTTGCTCATAATGTGATATACTGAGTAATCAAATGGCTTTTCTGCTCAGATGGCTCAAATGTTCTGCGAGATGGTGCAAATATTTGAGTAGCTGTGTTATTTTCATTTATACTTATTTAATTTATTAATTTCAGAAACCTTCTATTTGTCCAGTGTTAACCCATAGATGACCATTGGATTTGTGATGGGTTGACTGTAGATGATGACGGTAATGCTGGGAAAGAGATCTGGGCTGATGGGGACATTGGGTTGTGGTGTGTGTGCTGCATCCCAAAGGGAGTGTTGAGTTGCTCTCTGCATTGGCATTCTGGAGCGGTGTCCAAAAACATGATACTGCTTTGCCCCCTCCCTCCCCTGCCTTTTTCTACCACATCATGTTTTTTTTTTTCCTTTTTGTTATTTACAGAGAGGCAGTAAAGGTCAGCCTTCTTCAAAATGATGCTGTGTTTGGCTGTCAGAGCACAGCCGCATGTCCATTGCTCTATGAACCATTTGTTGTTAATCACTTATAGCCTGAAAATGGGGAGACGTCTGTTCATGCTGACCCAACCTTGTAAAAATGAGATGACCCATCGCATATGTCGTGGCGTATGATGGGTTTTTTCTGCAGTAGCTGCACTTTGGGGGCATTTATACACTATCGGATAGGATTATGCCCCTCTTCTCTTAACTTGACTATAATATACACTAACATTAACGTTTGGGTTCTGGGATCCTTTCCGCCAATGTATTGCAGCGCAGCCTAAAAAATAACAAGTGTGAAACAACAAAATTAGAACGCAAGTACCATTATGTGACAAATTAACAAATCAAGCAAGTTTCCGCATAGCAAACCCTGGCCAGGGCAAAACTACTACGTATCAACCAAATGTAATCAGCTTTAAAACTTTTTTAAATAATTAACCTTTCCAATTTCAAAACTGAATATCCTGCAACATTCTGAATGACCCAAGTTTCTGGTTATATTTCTTGTTTTGTGTCCGATATTTTGCACCTTTTTCTTTGTTGTTGGCCCTGTTCCCTTCTTTTGGTTCGAGCTTCATCCGGGCGAGTTAAAGCGTCTCGTCGGTTTAGCATGCCTCTCTGACCCGTTCTATGTCAGATCATTCGCCAGACCAATTGGTGTCTTGTGTTGACTCCCTATGGTTTTTGTTTGCCTCTATATGATGTGTTTGTTCAGTCGTGTGCACTGGCCCGTCAGAGGGTTTTTGAATTTTTTTTTTTTCTCCAGCTTACACCCGATTGAAATCCCTGTCCCCCATACCCTGTGCCAAAGGCTTGTTTTACTAGCCTGTAGAACTTTCTTTTTTTTATAAGTGGGGTTGGGTTTTCCACGCGTGAGTTTTTATTTCTCTGTATGACCCTGTGACGAATGATGGGTGACGCCCCGCCCGACACTAAGACTTAGCTTTGCCTGCATAGCGTTGGTGTTGATGATGGGCTTGCTCCGTGTTACGTGTGGTTTACGTGACGATTAAGTTGTCCTGATTTGGTAGTTAAGGAGAGGTATAATTAAAAATTTTGCATTCGCGTATTTGTGCCGGACTACTGTTGCGTTTTTATCTCTAGAAGTGGCGATGCATTTATACTTACAACAGTCGAATTATAATGCATTGAATGTAACTAACCCGCCACAAACCCCCCCAGGAACGGGTTGAGGGGGCACTCAAGGTGTCTATAAAATTATTCTCATTCTGTGTGACAAGGATATGTTAGCCCAGTAGCGCTTGGGCGAGTTTTTCTTCATTTTAACGAAGAGGTTAACAGAGACGGCCCGGAATTGTGGTGTGGTCTTTATTTTACAAAAGTACAACTTTTCACTGTTATTTTGAAGGTACACAGATAAAAAATTTATCGTTTTGTATGATGTATTGCTCCTATCTGACGGATATCACATCTTTCCGCTGATGTGAGTAACCCAAGTGTTTGCGCGTGCACACAACATAATCAGTTCTAGCATTGCAAACTTTACATCGTAGCCTCTTCATCATCAAAGTAAATGAGACAACCCCCCATGTCATCGTCCATCGCGATGTTTCACTGTACACATCGTCTGATGCCAATTTGGTAGACATCGTCCAACCCTAGTTGACATAAAGAACACTCTGAGGAGCAAAATGCTTCAAAAGTCTTCCTTTGCTCCCCATTATCTCATTGCTGTCTAGAAGAAACAATTAAGATATCATTTGTGATTTTTCTCTCATCTACTATAGTGTATATCACAATGTCCAAATCAGGCCCGATTCACCATACTGTTTCAGACACAGATGGTTCAGTACACTTGCAGCAGAAGAGAAAGTAAGCGAGTCCGTTGGGCAGTTTGAGTGAGTAGTGATTGTGTTTAATGTCATTGGGAAGGTCTAGTGGTGTTGGAGATATAGCTGTTCACAGGACTCGCAGTTCACATCCTATAGCATTTCTGTCACATGGACATCGGCGGCTAAATGCACAGCCTTTAGTAACACAATAGCAGCCTAAATGGCTTTTCTGAAAGAGATCCCGCTCCGCACATTATTTATTCATACTGCTGGTCACTGCAACCTTGGGCCCCGATCAGAGAGAGCGAGTGAGAGAGAAGAACAAAGAGAAAAAGGGGGATTGGTATAGAAGTTTGAGATGAGGGGAGTAGAAGGAGGGGTCGTCTGGGTTTGGTTTCTGTCCTTGAAAGTGCAGTGCAGAAGGATCAATACACTTCTGAAAACAGAAAGATCAGATGGCAAAAAATCACTCCACACCACATTCTGATCAAGACACAAGGTCATACGACAACAGAGAGACAGAGAGCAGAAAACACAGGCCGCAGATCAGGGCCGAAACAACTATTACAACTTTTTTTTTGGAAATACATATTTGTTTTCTTGATGCATGTGTTATAGGAACCAGAAGTTTGGGCAAGATGTATCTTATCCAGCAAACGTTATTTTCATTATCTAACAAACTTTATTGTAGGCAGGGTTGCATCCATCCATCCATCCAAAAAATCTTTTAGTAAAAGAAACATATTTTGTCTTGATTTTTTTCTTATTAAAGTTACATGGATCTCCTTGACTTTCATTTCTCATTGAATTTTCCTTACATTCAAATTAGAATTTTGGTTCTGCATCCTGTTTTTACTACTGCAGTTCAAATTCAGTTTTTTTTTTAGTTGAAGGCAGTACAGTACATGGGGAAAAAGTGGAATTTCTTTTCTTTTCTTTTGTATACATCTGCCTGTATTTCAGATCATTCATATGGCCCTGTATGGAGACAGACAGGAAACAGTATAGAGGATTAGGGACGATGAGGATGAAGGTTGGGATGGTGATACAATATAGAGCAGAAGACTATTAACGCCGTTGTGGTGCAGTTGAGTTGTGTAAAGACCAGTGGGGGAGGGTTCTAGGAAAGCACAGGTCTCATTGGCACTCAGTGTGCACGGCATTTTTTTTTTAAAAAAAAAATTTTTTTTTTTTGTTTGGCCCATTTTTACACAGACGGTTGCCACAGAAACACTGTTTAACAGCCTCTGATTGGCCACGAGAGAGAATGAGTTAAAGGAGGAGGGTTAGACACGAACGTTTTAACTTGTACCAGATGTCTCGTTGTACCATTGGTAATAGCGGGAGGGAGAGGCTCGGTCATCAGAAATGTTCAATGTTTGAAAAATGTTACTGGATGAGTAAACACTGTTTTAAAGAGGTCACATTATAAAAAACATATTTTTTTGAACTAAAACAGTTTGATGAACTGTGTAGACATTTGCAACTCAGACCAGTTGTTAAAACTAGGCTCTAAAAATCTGTAATTTGAAAGCAGGTGTGTTAGTGGTTCATAGGTTAGTGAATTAGAAGTCATTTACATATTTAAATCTTAAAGGTACAGTAACATAATTCAGAGGGAGGGTGGAAAAAATAATAATTTAAAACTAATTCACAGAGTTTTTATTTCAAGAAACTGACTGGTATTTGGTATAACATGGTTTCAGTGCAAAACACTTTTGGGAGAATATGCTCTTTACGTTAACTGAGCCAATTGTTTCTTTTAAGTATCACCTTTGTCTTAGATGTTTCTTCTATCCTTGAGGAATAAAAAGTCAAGTGGGCAAATCAAATTGTTAGGTTACACTTTATTTCGATAGTCACTTTTAGACATTTAAAACATAAGTAACTTAGTAACTAACACGTCCACTACAGTCAAACTACATTCTTATTAATTTGCATTACATATCTACTAAACATAGAGAGTAGCCTGTAGGTAGGTTTCGTTAGTGAATTAAGTTGACAACAAGTGTTAGCAGATATTAGCCGTAGCTATACTAGGTACGTTAACTGTGTTGCATGTAGTTGCCTATTGTATGGGATCTCGTCATGATGTGAATATAATCGCACTCTACCGTGGACTCTCCCGCCCTCAAGTGGTACCATGCGATCCACGACTATATTTTCTGTACCAGGGGTAACTGTTTAAGATTTGCTTCTATAATTGAGTTTGAATGTGGAAATATCCCAGTTCTTTGGTCTTGGACGTCTTTGATGTCGAAAGATGTAGAAGTGATGACTGCAGACTGCTTCTTGACCCAGCTTGTTGTGATCGCATCTCTCAAACTCTAGAGGACCAGAAAGCCACATATGTGAGATTACCATGAGGGTCTTTGTTCGGGCGAACATTTGCTGGGAGCAGGAGATAAGGTGGTAGTCATTTTTAAAGTCTAACACTTGAAAAAATAAAATTAAGGTTCCAAAAGAAGGTTTTCACAGCAATTCTGTAGAAGAACCATTTGATTTCCCTAAAGAACCTTTCAAAGAACCTCATTTTTTCTTTCACTCTTAAATATACCAAAAGGCAGTGATGCCATAGAAGAATGGTTTTTGGTTCCCCAAATAACCTTTCAGTTCTTAAAAGAACATTATTTTATTAATGTGAAGAACATTTTAGTAATCTGAAAGACCTTTTTCCAATATAAAGAACCTTTTGAAAGACTCCATGGATGGAATCCGAAAGGTTCTTCTTGGAACCATCAATGCAAGCAAAGAAGCTTTATTTTTAAGAGCGTATTTAACCATTTAAAGCAGTGTTTCTCAACCCTGGTCCAGAGCGCCCCCCCAACACTGCACATTTTGTATGACTCCCTTATCTGACACACCCATTTCAAGTCCTGGAGTTTCTTTTAATGAGCTAACGAGTTGAATCAGGTGTGTTTGATTAGAAAAGCACACAAAATGTGCAGTGTGGGGGCGCCCAGGACCAGGGGTTGAGAAACACTGATTTAAAGAGTTCTCATTTGTGATTTTTTTTCCCCAGTGAAAACCAACCTTCTGAGAAGTCACTGTCAATCAATCTCATCTATCACATCTCCATTATCAGCATTCTTGATCGAACTGTAACATTACATTCTTCAGCGTTCGCGATGCCTCAGTCAGCATGACATCATCACGGTCAACTAATCGGTCCGGCAGATCATCTGCTAAGGGCACTTGTGATGCCAAGGTGGTGTTTTCAATTCCCAGGGAAAAACAAAAACCACATGATAGTCAAGGAGCGTTTGTGGAAAGCCCAATGCTAGAAAGCAGTAATTCATTGCGGTCAGTTTTTGTTCCGGGACGTTGCATTCTCAACTGATCGATATCAGATTGCTGTTGATTGCCATCCCAGCGGAATGGTCTCTCCCTGATCATGCGGCCGTGTTTACCTCAGTACGTAAGTCAGTGATAAGACTCCCAGATGCAATGAGAACTATGTGTCAGTGACCCCGTCCGTCAGGAGCCAGGACTTTTGATGTGGCTTAAATCTGACCTCACCTGCAGGTTTTTGTGGCCAAGAACGCCCACTTCGACGGCAGAACGAGCCCTTGCCCTTCCCCCTGTTTCTGCACTGTCACTGCCCGTCAGAGTGCTGCGTGCCCCGCAGGAACCAGTTTACGTTTTGTGAGGAACTTCGTTCTGAGAGAAAGCAATGTATTTGCCCTGTCCTGTTTGCTTGTGTTGTTCAGGGTGCAGCCCCCCTCATGAATCTTGTGCGGATAATGGATGTGATTAATAAATGGCCGCGCTTACGCTCCTGGGCGGCGCCGGCACACCCTGCCTCTTTTAGTTCTTTTACCAGTTCTCGTGCTTAGCTTCCTATTTGCTAGCTTTTTGTCAACTTATCTTTCGTCCGCCGGTGTTGGTTTTCCTCGTGTTTTGTCCTTCCCTCCACTCCCCCGTCGTGTTCCCATTTCCACCCCCCGTTTCACAATATTTTTTCTCTCCCTATGTCTGTTGTTTTGGTTGGTTTATTTGGACGGTCTTTTTCCATTCCCCCCCACGACGTCCTTTTCTCTCGCTTCCTCACAGTCCCCATGCTCTGTCCATTTCATTCCCTGTGAGAAATTTCTGCCCTCTATTGCTAGAGACTATTTCACGAGACGTCACCATTTAAAATAGTCTTACGAAACCTTATCGGACACACCCACATGTCGCTTTTTTGCTATGCTCTTACTATAGTATTCATATTTTATTCTCTATCTAATTCAGGTTTTTTTGTTGCCTAAAGTGTGCTCTAGAGTTTTTCCGCTACTTTGTGTATTGTGTCACTTTAAGTATAAACTATTTATCTAATTCCTGCTCCTTTCGTTTTTGTTTTAGGCTTCTGCGACCTTTGATCTCTTTTTTTGTAGGTTGGAGGCTCCGATCTCCGACTGGTATTGTATGCTTTGTGGTTGATACGCCCCGCGATTGATGTTTATTACATTGGTTTGTTTGTTAGTTGAGCTGGTTCAATGTCCATTGTTTGGGCTGACTCGTTGTACAGTAATCAGATGTTTCACAGTGTGAGGGTGGATTGGTGGCATGTGGGCCCACTAGTTGGGGTAGGGTGTTGTTGGTGTTCTTGGTCGAATGAGGACAGAAGTGGTGGACTCTCGGCAGGGTTGCACCGCAATCAAGGCACATAAGACCCAGGGAATTTTATTTTGCTGTGTACATCGTCTCTCGGACTCTACGCGAGCTGCACGTATGATTACATTCTGAGAGTCTGTACACTCTAGTTGGGCATCACATGGATGAGTGCGCAGCAAAGCAACAGCCCTACACACTCTACACACTCATTTATTACGCTCGGGTGGGAACGTTAAGAGCGCTGTTTGTGATAATAGTAGGGTTTAAATATCGCAGTGGCTGTGTGTTATTTGATTAGGATTGATTTTCAGTGAACAAGAGGTGCAGTTCAGACGAGAGAGGAGCCGGCAAAATCTGACACTGCTTTTCTTTTTTCTTTCCTGATGTTTTATGTTTCTCTTCAGGCTTGCTTTTAGTTTGCTAAACATTAGCACTGGACGTCTGGAAATTCATGTATAGATTTGGAAAGGATTGCACGCTTTATAATTATTAATAGGGTGGGAGTATCTGTTATCTGGATCTGTTGATGTTGCGGAAAGTTGTGTGCTCAAGATACTTGCATTACAAAATCTACTGAAGTAAACTAGATGTTTAAGTCTATAGACTTAATTATCGTTTCATTCAATGTTTATAAGGGTATTATGTATGATAATAACTTGTATATATATATATATATAAATATCTCTAGAATATATATATATATATATATGAAGTCTCTTCTGTTCACTGAGCCTGATTTATTTGACCAAACAAAAAAAAAAAAAAAAAACAAAAACAGTACAAACAGTAATATTATGAAATATTATTACAATTTAAAATATTTGTTTTCTATTTGAATATATTTAAAATTTTAATTTATTTCTGTGATGCAAAGCTGAATTTTTAGCAGCATTTACACCAGTCTTCAGTGTCACGTGAACAGTCAGGAATAATTCCAATATGCTGATTTGGTGCCCAAGAAACATTACATATTATAAACGTTAAAACATGTTTTTGTGAAAACCCGTACATGTATGATTGGAAGAGTACGGACAATGTGTGTAGATGTACTGTGCTTCATGTGCCCCCCCAGTCATAAAAAACTGAAATCTGATTGTTTAAACTTATCTAATTTTTTGCTTAGTAAAAACCTTCATGATAATGATAAAGACTGTTCCGCTTCACACTGGGATCTTGCTCACCGAGTCTGTGTTTATTTGACGATAATGACCTGTAATTATCCTGAGTATTGCATGGTTACTTACTGTATAAATAGCGTACACCTTTTAGGCTAATTGTACATTTTACCTTATTTATTTGACTGGTTTTGCAACACTTGAACAATACAAATGGATAGTTTCTGTCATGCCAATAAAGCTCAAGATTGAATTGAGAGAGCGAGAGCTAGAGCGAATGAGAGAGAGAGAGACAGGGAAAGAAAGGGATACGAGATTTTAGAGTAATACACAGTGTAAAGCTAAGCTGCAAACGTTGAGTTTTTGTGAGTAGTAATCACTCTTCACCGATTTAACATGCTCACACATAAAAAGCCCAGCAATGAGCATTAAATGCGCTTACAGTAGCAATAACCAGTGCTAGCGCTGAAGAGGACCACAGCCGCCCAGATTTAAGCAGGCTTGACAGGCATTAAGCAATAAACGTCTCTTTGCGGATGCTTGACTTGAATTGGTGTCACTCGCAGAGAACTTAATTTATAGAGGCAGTTATAGGATAGGCGGGCGCGCCCCCCCCTGCCGCCGGCGCCGAGGGAGCGCGGGTGTGGCACACTGCGTGCACAGCTTTGTTTATTGCCTCAGTTTGTTCCTTCACCACAACTCTTTGAATGGCCCTCCCGTGACAGTGATTTATGCAGGCCAGGCTGTCGTTCTTGGGCCGGTTTTTCGGGTCATTCTCTATACGTTCGCATACTCGTCTCGCTTTGGTTCCTCTTTTGCATTTGGACTGTTTTTTTTTGTTTTTTTTTCTTTCATTTCTGTTGTTCCTTTTCCTTTGCCAGTTTGGCTTTCCATTAAGTTACCGACTTTTGTTCCCTCAAATACCGACTTCACTTCCAATTCATCCGAATTAGTTTCGTTGTTTTCGTCCTCCCCCTAAACTTTAAGAACATGCGCAATGTCGCTTGGCAACTCGCTGCATCCCTAAAGTTTTGAACTATGTTATTTGGTTCCAGTAATGGTCCATTTATTTCAGGTTTCATTCTCCCAATTAATTTTTCTCACAATTTGTGCTTATTACTAGTTGTAAAGTAGTCATCAGTTCGATATTGCGTAGGATTAAGGATGGAGAATACGGTCATGCAGACTCGATGCTCCTCCGCCCTCGTTCCTAGTGAGCCGGTCTCGACTAAGTGTTACCATTTATGGTAGCACGTCATGCGGATTGTATTTCTTTCTTAGTGCTGGATTGCTTGTGGTTTTACTTTTTCGTTTTCGTTTACTCATGATCCCTGTTGGTCTGCCCACACCGACATTCTTTCATCCCCCATGGAGATGGGATTTGGCCCCGCTATCCGAATGTGTACGCCTCTTCTGAAGCGATTTTGCAGTAGCCTTATGTGTCATTTTTTATGCACTCAGGACACGTATGTTATTTGTGGGGTCTTTGTGTGTGTTTGTTATTGATTGCGTGAAGGCAGACAGCGTCCCCCTTTCCTGGGGCAGCCTGGTTGACGGGTCCCCCATTATGGTTCCCGACCCGTGACAGAACTCCGGCAGTTAAGGACGAGTGAAACCGACAACCCCACGGCGACGCAGACAGACAGACAGGGTTTGCGCAGTCTGTTGGGATCTCTGGAGCAGTAAAGCATGGTGATGTGTGGCAGCTGTTGATGTTGAGAAGGGCAGCGTTGTCTCTTTCTCTGGTTCATCTGTTTCATGACCAATTTCTTCCCCTGTTGCGTTTCCTGTAGCTGCAGCATTCTGGTGTCTGTTGCCATCAGCTGTCCTCTCTTTTCTGTCTCTGACGCTCTTGTCTTCGTATCGCCGAGGCTTTGAAAGTTTCTGTGCCACTGTGACTTTGCGTTGCTGTAAGTGAGCCGTCTGAGGCCGCTGTAATGATAGCCTATCCAGAGCCATCTGTCTTACATCTGCCAGCGCCGGCCCTTTGAGAGCCACGATGAATCAACACAATGATGGCAGAGTTTTGGGCTGCTGAGGAAACAAACAGGACATTTTTTGAACATTCACAACCAATGGTGGATCCTGATATAGGCGATGACGCAGATCAGAGGTTTAGCTCACTATTGCACTTGAATCGCCGGGCGTTGGGCTTCCCCTCGCCCTTTTCTCTTCGACGGTTTCCCCCAGCGTCTGCACCTGTTCTCCCACCTGTGTGTCTCCTGTCGCCGTCAGACCTTTTCACAGCAGTTTTCTTTCCTTCCCTGTTGCCCTCCTCGTCCCGGACCCCGCCGGGCGCAGCGTTTCGCCGATAGTAGCTCGTAGTAGCTCGATAGATAGCTCGCTCGTTCCGCGCTAGGGCCTTTTTTTTTGTTTTTCCCGCTCGACTCGCTGCTGATAGCGCGATAGCAATCGTCGCTGTTCCCGCGCTAGCTGCCCGCTCGATCGCTAGCTAGCTAGTGACCGCTCGCTCGCCGCTGTCCTAGCTGTCGCTCGAGCTAGCTCGCTCGCTCGCTGATTTTGATGACCGATCGATGATCGCCCGCCGCCGCTCGTCGCTAGATCGCTCGCAGCCGTGTTCCTTCAGTCAAGCTTCTGTCACTGCCCTTGCCCTGGGACTGTACGCATCTTTTCCTATGTTCATCTTTGTGTGGCATCTTGATTATCTCAGCCCTATTTATCTAGATTGAACTCTGTACCCTTTCCAGTAAGGTTTTTTTTCCGGCCTAGTTCAGTTGGAGGCTTTGGGGCCCATTTTTAACCCCCTTTGGGTGGGATCATGTTCGTCTTTCCTCTTTGATATCTATTGTTACCAGCAAAATTAGCTATCTCTATCTCTCTATTCATCATCCTCTATTATCTTCTATCTTCTCGCTATCTTCTTCTATCTCCTGGGCTCATCGCGCCGGTTTTTTCCCGCCTTTTTTTTTTTGCCCTCTATCCCCTCTTTCTCCCCTCCTCGATTCTCTACTTGTTTTCTCTTTTATGTCTTGCGGGGCGTTTCCCCTGTTGGCCGTCTGTCTGTTGTTTGTCTGCCCCTCCGGCTTTTTTCCCCCGTCCTGCCCCCCGTTCCCGCCTTTCTTTGGGTGCTCCCGGGTAGGTTCAGGAGGTATAGTGACGTTCATGCTTCTTCTCGTGTTTGTGTTTGACCTCCTTAGTACCTTGTGTTATTTGGGCATTACGTCGTGCTCTGAGGTTGGTTGGTTTTCGGACGTCTCTCTGGCGTTGTTTATTGTGTGCTATCAGTGTAGTTTTTCTGTCTAATTGCTCCCGCGACATCCGGCTCTGTTTCAGGAGGTGTCCTTTAGTCGGTTGTGCTCTTTTTATACGACTGTTGTGTGTTTTAGGTGCTGCCTGCTTCGTTTTCTGTTCCTGTGGGGTTTTTGCGCGTCTGTGTTTTTTGTGGTAATGACGTGTCTCTTCTTTTGGGTGCGGGGTTTGGGGCCACTTTTTATGTGACCCTGAGGACCCCAACGCAAGGTCTTTATCCTGTGCGAGCACATGTGTCGAATAGGGACTCAGTTGACCGACCTTATGGGATTGTGGGGTTGGTTAGCAGACAGCTGTGTCTGTTTAATGGATTTCATGGGTGTTGTGCAGCCATTTTTATCTCTTTGCGTCACTTGTTGCCAATCCCGATTTGGCCCAGGCGTTGCGCTCCCCCTAAGCTGTCCAGGCTGCTGGCCTGTTCCGCGGGCGCTCTCTTTCTTGGACCACGCAGCTTGGATTGAGTCGAAAGCGGCGGGAGCGGGGTGGGCTGACAAGGCTTTGTAGTTTTGTGCTGTTTCCCATGCTTAACTCCCTGCAAAGATTTGCCCGCGACGACGATGATTGAGCTGCGCTGAGACCCCCCCCGCTTACGGGCCGTGACGGCGGACTTTATGTTAGGGTCAACTTATGCGGGCACACTGTTCATCTGCTCATCTTTGGGTTTCTGCTGAAAGTAATTTTTAACGTTACCTTATCAGCTTTGGGTTGTGGAGAAAGAAAGTAGTTCAGGGAGGGTCGTATATTCAGATGTATCAATTTATGGGTGTATGTACATAAGCTGAATTCGGGCTTGTTATATATTGATTTCATGAATATTTCAATAACTTTTCAATACCGCCATCTTCACTACCTTTCCTACGTCTGGCTCCGTTATCTCCCATACCGTTGCCCACCTGGCAATCGTCCTCTCCGCTATATGTTTTCTTGCTTTTCCTGTGTTGTGCTCCCCCCCGTCACATCTTTCGCCCCCTCCTTGCGGCTTGCCCCCCCGACCCGGTCCCCCCCCGGGCTGTGCTCCCCGGTTCGCATCCAACTGCACATTCGTGCGTATTCGTTGAGATTTGTTCTTATGTTTTGTTAGTTGTTCCCCCCCCCCTGTGGTTTGGTTGTTGTGTTTGTGTGGGCGATGGTGTGCAAACTGTGCCATTATTTGTTTTGTTTTGTTGTTGGTCATT
This sequence comes from Sinocyclocheilus anophthalmus, assembly GCA_018155175.1. Classification (NCBI taxonomy): domain Eukaryota; kingdom Metazoa; phylum Chordata; class Actinopteri; order Cypriniformes; family Cyprinidae; genus Sinocyclocheilus; species Sinocyclocheilus anophthalmus. The sequence goes on from JADLZN010001204.1 coordinate 24,514, forward strand.
TCCCATGGTTTGGCGTCATTGTTTTTTCGGCTCGGAGTGTCACTATGGTCCTTTTGGTTCGTACAGACGCCGCCGCAGTTTTCCTTTTTTGTGGTACGCGCCGTTGCAGTTTGGACGCTTTATTGGCAGGGAAACTGTTGACTTCTTTTTGGGCGATAAAGGTGCACTCTGTCCCTCAATCCCGGCGCCTCAAGTGTCCATATGGATGGTGGCTCCATTTCGCGATGTTTTTGCCCCTTTCTTATCTTTACTCAGGTTTTTTCTTGCGGCGCCCGCAATTATTCATCGCTGGGAAACCGTTTCCGGCCACCCCTTTGCACCAATTCGTTCATTTGTGCGCCTCTGTCCCACTGGTGCTCTTGACGGAACTAAGTCTCGGTCCTGTTTTGAGGTTCGCCGTATTCCCTATCATATGGCTTACTGATCACAACCAAAAAATTGTTCTCGCTTCTATGGACCCCTCATGGTCATCTTGCGTTGTGTTGAGTTATTTCCTTCCTCACCCCACCCATCCTGCAGTTGATTGATACATTCACTTCGCCCATGGCAATCCAAAAAAACGTGATCTGAAACAATAAAGTTTAAATGGATGCCCTCCCCTTGACCCCCCCGTTATCGGTTTTGGCAAAGAATAGTTTGGAATATCCAAATTAATTTCACATCTTTTAGACCGGAGTTTTTTTGATTCTGTTACAAAAGAGTCCGTGAGCGACTCTTGCAGGCCCTTTTTTTTTTTTCTTTCAAATTTCCCGAGGTTCGTTTTCTCGCCCTCCCCTTCCCCTTGCCTCCTGTCTTTGGGTCATTTTTGGTACACAATGCAGCAAATTGCCGCCTCGCCCAGCGGATTGTCTCCCTGTCCCTGCCTTCCCTCCCGTGTCCGTCCCTGGCATGTGTTTCCTCTTTCGTCGGTCTACATGTTGTTGAGGTGTTTGGCCTTCGGTGACTCCTACTCTCGCTGCTCGGTTTGTCTTGGTCATGTGTCGCCCAGGGTCTCTAGGTGAGCGTTTTGGAATTCTGGCTCTTCTGAGAGAGAGATGTTTTCTCCACAGAGCCTGGCGGCACACACAACAGCCCCGGCAGTAACATCCTGCGTTGCCTGTCAACTTGCGGTTTGTGGTGTGAGGTTGTTGGTTGCGACAGTCAAGGGGTCAATTGACTTGATTTCTGGGCTAGCGTAGATGTGGAGTGTCATGTGACCCCTCCAGGCCGACCTCCAGAGCAAATACAACATGTTTTTGATGGAAGGCTGATACCTGGTTTGATGTGTTGCAGGAGGGAAATTAACAGTTGTGACGTCCCCAGGTCCCTTCGTCCTAAACCCCCCCGTCGTGGACTAGCCGGGTGTGGGAGGTTATGGAAAACAGGAGGGGAAACCATGCTCAGTTGAGCTGCCAAGACAAAAGAGGAAACAAATTGTAACACCCAGCAACTTTTGAGGAGATTTAATGAGCAGTGATTGATGGACATGTGGGCTGCACTGGACAGATGCGTCTGGAGAGTTCAGGTGAATGAATTGGAAGGATCTCGAGTGAGAGTTGAAGCCGTAGTTCAGGCAGGGTCACACTCTTTATGTGTGTAAGGGATTCCCTGCAGTGCTGCCCAGCACCACTGACCCACTGTCCCGTTGAGCCAAGGGTCAGGTCAGCGGCGACAGCCAGACCCCACAAAAAGCACCTACAATAGACCACTTACGCTCTCAGATCAACCTCACATTCAACACTAACAACCTTAAGGGGTATTCACTTAGAACTACTTTTGAATTTTATTTTTAAAATTTTATTATTTTTTATTGAACTGGATCTCTTCCCTAAATCATCTCTCCCTAACATTTTTGTTCGTTTTTTTAAATTTAATATAGTTTTTGTCATTCAAATGAGGTTTTTATTGCGTTAGCATCCGGTTTCTCAGCAAACAATGTAAAAAAAATTAACAGACGGAGGGACTCTTGAACTGCAAACTTGTTTCTTTAAAAATAGTAAACAAACAGAAAGCTTAAGTTTTCAGAGCGGTACATTCAACAATAACAACCGTTAAGGGTGTTACGCAGGCACTCGTTTCGAGTTTTTATTATATAATAAATTATATAACAGGTTTAAAAAGTAATAAGCAAAAATATGTACCTTATTTTATACATGTATATGTTTATATTATATAATAATAGAGTTATATTACATTTTATAGTGTTTTTATATTTTGTGATACATACTGTATATAATTATAGGCTCTATTAATAATATATTTTGAATTCAAAATTAAACTGCATCCTTTTCTACACAATTGTAAAACCAATAATGTGGTAATTTGTAGGCTTTTTACAGCTTAAATCTGTTTACTATACGGTTCAAAACTACTGTAATTTTTGTTATAACATTTTTAGATTATTTATTAGATAACATTTTAGTATTATAATTTATATAATTTCACCTTTTTTACATTTTTTCTCTAATTTACATTTACATTTTATATTAAGTATATTTGAAAAAAAAATACTGAATTAAAAAAAATATTAAAAACAAACTTTATGAAATATTCTCAAAAAAGTGTACATATATTAGACATTTTGCTTTAAAAAATGAAAACACGTATTGTATATCAGAAGTCAACAAAAAAGACAAAGGTCTTGCGTATTTTTTATGAGGCTTGCTCAGAAAAATGGACAGCAGAAAAAAACCAAACAACAGTCGAAAAAAGCGCTAATTGGGCAAAAAACGTCCGTTACTGCATGTTTAGCCCAGAGAAACAATCAACGGTTAGCAAAACAGACAATTAAGTGTGGTGGAATGCAAAAGCACGTTCTGTGTGAACTTGCCCTTATTCTTTCACCCTCACGACTTTGCACGTCTCTGTTGCAACATATTGTAACCCCTCACAGACTTTTATATGCTTAATTTACTTCCAGCCGCTAACACTAAGATTCAGTCAGCGATCTCCCTCTGCGATATTCGACAATCACGCTTCCCCCATGGCCCCTCCTTGTCCCCCAGAGGATGGATGTGTTGTTCCATAGGGTTCCCCGGGAGAGGATGATAATTGTGTAGCAGGTAAACAGGGCAGGCTGACCGGCTCCGCGCGGCTCTCCCGATGACTTTAGCACCACAACACCAGCAATTAGACTCATCCAGACCAGAGCGACGAAGGCACGGCACGGACCCACCCACCACACACACACACACACAAACACACACACAACACACACACACACACACAACCACAAACAAACACACACACACACACACACACAGGGTTGTTTTTGTGAAAAGTGGGGACATCACATAGGCGAAATGGTTTTTATACTGTACAAACATATATTCTATGGACTTATCAAACCCTACCCCCTAAACACGACCATCACAGGGAAACTTTGGTTTTAGCTTTCAATTACCACTCCATCTGTGTTGATTGATAAAGCATTTGGAAAAGCTGGGGACATGGGGTAATGTTGAAAAGTCACCGTCTCTGGTAATATATGTCATACTTTGTTATTATAACAAATTTTTCATAATTTGTCACACAAAACGCGCACACACACAGACCACACACACACACACACACACACTCACACGACGTCGCCCCTCAATCTTCTACAGCACCAAACCCTATTACTGAGAGAAAAGAGAAGTAAGAGAGCAAGTGTGAGCTGTGAGATGGAAAGGTGAGAGGTACAGAAGGTGTGAGATATAAAGATGGAAGAATTACGAAAATAAGAGCCTCGGAGTGGCCTGATTCTTTTGTCGGGCTGAATAAAAGATCCATGCCGCTTTTACGCACACGCCAGCGTTAACATACTATTCACTATATTGGGCGGGGGGGTGGGGGGGGGGGGGGCGTCCGGGGGTTCTTTTGTGACACAAGCAGAGTATTAAGATTATTTAGTTGAAAAAGTGATGACAAATCGCTCTCTTTTTCCATTACCTCATTTTCCTGTGAGGTCTCTATTGGTTCACGGCTACGTCCAGGGTCGTTTTAATTTGTTCTGTTGAAGGGACTTTGATATAACCAGTCACTGTTCCATGTGTGCTGTGCTAAAGCTGTTTGCCTGATTTTATGTCAGCATATTTAATCTATTTAACCTCAGCCTGGCACATGCTACAGAGCCAGACAGCCTTAGTTAACATCAAAGAGAGAGAGAGATGCAGGAGGAAGTGAGCGGTACAGAGCAGCGATGCTCAAAACTACATATTTTCAAAATGAAATAGTCTGCGGTTTGTCAGAATGATTATTCAAATAATTAGGTATACATTAGGCTGCGTTAGGGTTTTGCTTTAAAAACTACTGGACGAGAGGGGTTCGAGGCATATGGTCAAAAGTAATATCCGTAACTAGACAGTTGGTAAACAGAAATGTTCTACTTACATATTTTCTAATTTGTATTTTGTTTGTTTTACAGTAAAAAATATGTTAAACATAATTGCATAGGATAATGTGCTGAATAGGCCTCTCTATTATGCAAAAACTGCCATAATGTATTAGAAAGGTATTGTTCCCTCTTCTCCACGATATTGAACTTAGCGAATCAAGTTAAAACAAATTGTTATTTTAAAGTAAATGTAATTAAAAAAAATAGTTAATATAATTTTTTTATATAAATTATATTATTATGGTATTTTTCGATTTGCACAACTTTGGACTTGACTTGTAAAAATAGTTGGTAAGAGAAATTTAACATATTTGAATAATTAATGATTTTTAATAAATGTAAAAATTTTATATTGATATACATAAAAGTATGTTTTAATATATTGATTTTTATAAAATCTCGTTGTAAGGAATGAGGATCTAGCGAAGAAGAAAAAATACCCTTTTTAATTATATTATGCAATTTGTGTAATATATAAGTAAAGATATATATTATATACAGTATATATATATATACACACACAAACATATATATATATATATATATATATATATATAGATATATATAGTAGATGTTTTATGAAAAAACAAGACAAAGATATTAAGTAAGCAAATTATGTTATAAGCGTGCATTGTATTGCATTGTGGAGCGCTAATAGATCTTATAAAAAGTTTATTACTATAATTAAAGAGTAAAACTTATTTGAATATATATATATATGAAGACAAGTCTTAATATATTATGCAATTTTGCTTCTCAAGTAAATGTATCTTGTTTTAATGATTTGTAGATAGCTGATGAACAAGACAAATATTGGGATAAAGGTTTTTTTTGACAGAGTAGTCAGGTGTTGGGCGACTAGTTGATGATCCTGACCAATCCTGTGCAGCTATGCAGATATTGAGGGGAACTGGAGCCAGAGCCATTAAACACACACACACACACACACACACACACACTCAGTAGGTGTTTTTTTTTTTTTTTGTGTGGGCAGGCCAGTCTTGCCGTGGCACTTTGGCCAGTGAGACAGTGGGTAACTGTTCTGGGGTCAGCGTGCCTCTACTGTAAGGATGGACTTGGTTCAGAGACCCAGTTCTCACCCTTTCATTCATTCAGCACAGTTCAGATCACACAATCCAGCACCAGGTAAGCAAGACAAAAGCATGTGTGTAGAGCGGCTGGTTGGGTGAACTGTACACCAGACATATTTATTCACTGCAAAATGTTTTCTTTGACATTTCTTGTGTACATTTTCAGTATTTACATTTCATTCTGTCTAGATGGATTTAGTCAGGTATGTGGGCATAAGTCACTGAATCCTAAAGCAGATTACTTTCAATTAATAAACGATATGATACTGCTGTGATATTTCACACTGTTCATTTGGTAGAATATGAAATGCAATAAAAATGATATGTAAGATTATTTGTAGTTATATTAATCATTATTGCATTTTTGCCTAAGCAATGTAGTCTTGAACAGTCACCACTGGCACAAACATGTACAGTATGTAGAAACACATGGTCATTTTTACTGCCTCTTCTTTTCACACAAGTGCCACTTTCTGAAGTATTTGAATAAGATGCTATGAGCTCTTAACACATCCTGAAGATGTGAAATGTTTACACTTGCATTTGTTTCTTCCAGATGAAATTTTCATTGCTCAGTGGTTGCTCTTTCATACAGTACCTCAGGAGATGTAATGGTATTTTTTTAGGTTTAAGTATTGAATTTGTCTTAGATGTTTCTCCTAAAACTCCTTAGAGAGTTAAAAGTATGGAGCTATTAAATGAATGTAGCGAGTTTTGTCCGGGAGGATTTTGATGAGAAATGTTTGAGCTCATATTGAGATCACTGACTTTTGTATCTTGTCAAATCAATTTGAAGCATTTTTGAGTAATGCTGAAAATTCAGCTTTTGCATCACAATTACATTTCAAAATATATTCAGATAGAAAACAGTTATTTACATTTTAATAATATTTCACAATATGACTGTTTTTGCTGTATATTGGTGAGCAGAAGGGGCTCAAAAATATGAAAAAGTCTTACCGATCCCAAACTTTTGAACTTGTACATAAGACTATTATTTTTTCACTCAGGAGAAAACTCTTGAGAAGCAAGAGACTGCTCCATTTACTCTGCATTTAATCTCCTAGGAAAGATATGAAAGAAATATAATTTATGATTTTTCTTTCCATGTGGATCAGTGTGTATTTGTGATATGGGCTCGTCCGTGTGCTGAGCTGGAGTGTGTTTGGTTGTGCTGGTGGAGTGTGTTGGGGCACAGACTCGTCTTCGCTCTGATATTAGGAGAAGAGTGGTGTGTGTGTGTGTGCGACGTAGAGCGGCCTTCCGCCCCAGCCCGTCTGTGCGTGCCAGAGTCTGGCGTCACAATACAGTCCACAAAAAGCCCCCTGTGCTGAAGACACCAGAAGAGCACTGGAGGAGAATAAAAATGAACCAGTGACTCACACACATTTAAAACAGGCCTGACACTATATACGAAATCTTAGTGCGCTAATTGGAAAAACAAAGTACAAGAATTCCGCCTTCTGTCATAGGAGTTTAAGAGCTTTCTCTGTCTCTTCTCTCTCTCTCTCTCTCACACACACACACACACACACACACACACACACACTCACACACACTCTTCTGTGGTTATTGAGAAGGTACATTGTATTTGACCTTTGGGTTGTGATTGTGAAGGGTGTGGTCTAAAGGTGAGTCATTGTGCTTTTTTTGGGCCCAGACAGAAGTGTGTGTGTGTGTGAGCACCCACATATGGGTTTTCCTAAATGCCATTTTAGAGTGAAACCAAAACCAGTTAGTTCATCATAGCTCGTCTGTCTGTGTCATCTGAAAGTCTTTTAAAGGACTCAATGTAAAGAAGAGGAGTGAATGAGAGGAAATGGCAATGACAGAATGAAAGCAGATAAAGAAAAGGTGGAAGAAAAGAAGAGATGATAGAAAGGGAGAGGTGCAAGAAAAGAAGAACTACGAAAGAGTAGAGGAGAGGAATAGTGGAATGGAGAGCCTGAGAACAAAGACATGGTCATAATATTTGTCTTTTGATGAAAATGGTCCTGTCGTGATTCTAGCCAATTTTACTCTGATAATGACATTGATGTAGTTACCCTCTTAAAAATAAAGGTGCTTCAAAAGGTTCTTCACAGCGATGCCATAGAAGAACTGTTTTTGGTTCCACAAAGAACCATCTCTTTCTTACCTTTTTATAATCTGAAGAACCTTCTTTCACCACAAAGAACCTTTTGTGAAACAGAAAGGTTCTTCAGATGTTAAAGGTTCTTTATGGAACCATTTAGACAAAAAGGTTCTTCTATGGCATCGTGAAGCACCTTTAATTTTAAGAGTGTAGTAACCTTGTTCAAGTTCATTTTGCGTCATTTTGTGCAGATGCAGTTGTAATATTATGTTTATATGTTATATACACAAATGTGTATTTTTTTAATGTTACTGGAAAACACTCTCTACAAATATTACTCTGCTCAATTAATCTGCTCAAGAAACCTTTTCCTTATTATCAATGTTGAAAACTGTTGTGCTGCTTAATATTTTTGTGGAAACCATGATAGATTTTTGTCAGGATTTTTTGATGAATAGAAAGCCTTGAAACAGGACAGCATTATTTTGAAATTATAAATGTCTTACTGTCACTTTTTATCAATTTAATGCATTTAGTTTATTGGGGTCATGCACTGGTTAGCTCAAGCTAATTGATTAGTTCAAACAGCACTATTATATCTATATCTATATCTATATATATATATATTATTATATATATATATATATATAATATATTATATACATCTAAAAAATGCTGGGTGTGTCATATGGACTATATGGACTAACCAAACTGTTGGGTTTAAATTTGGTTACATTTTTAAAATTAAACTTTTTAACCCAACAGTTGGGTTAGTACATATTTGACCCAACGTTGGGTTGAAACAAACCAGCATTTTTTAGAGTGTACATATTTAACATGCTAATGCATAAAACGTGTTATATCTTGCAGTGTTGTTTTTTTCTTGTCTTATTTTGGACCGCAGCATTTAGCCTGTTACTTATTGTCACAATGCATATTTTTAGCTTTGTTATGGACTCAAACAGGCTTTGTTAATGCTGTAAGACTGTGAATGGGGACAGGTAGAGGCAGTGGAAGAGTGAGAGAGGAGATGAAAGTGATGACGAGGGTTCCAGTTCAAGATGTTAGACCGCACACTACTGGCAGGACGTCTACTTGAGCTTCGGGAGTAGAGCAATTAGGACAGCGATAGAGGAGGTGAGAGACGAACGGAGACTCGGTCATCCTTCCTTGATGAGTCTTAGCAGAGATCATGTCACACTTGACCTGAGATCAGATTCTACGATAAGTCTGATCTGTTTTCTTCTTGGTGGACTCACATCTGTTCAAAAAATTATTTTTGGTTTGAAAGAAGTATCTTATGACCTCATCAAGGCTGCAGTTATTTAAAAATAATAAAAAAACAGTAATATTGTGAAAAATTATTACAATTTAAATGAGATTTTTTCTATTTGATTACATTTTAAAAAGTAATTTATTCTTGAATTTTCAGCATCATTACTTCAGTCTTCAGTATCACATGATCTTTCAGAAATCATTCTAATATGCTGATTTGCTGCTCAAGAAACATTTATTATTATCAAAGTTGAAAACAGTTTTGCTGCTTAATATTTTTGTGGAATATTCTTTGATGAATTGAAAGTACAAAAGAACAGCAAATAGAAATCATTTGTAACATTATCTCTGTCACTTTTGATCAGTTTAATGCATGCTATTAATTTCTTTAAAAGTAAAAAAAATCACACTGACCCCAAACTTTTGAACAGTAGTGTTATGTCCTGCACTGATTAGTTCACTTCACGTCTTTGTTCTCTGGCTCGACTCGTCATCCCAAAAGCCTCTCATCTCGTCAACCAGTTGCGCTAAGCAAAGTCTTCTTCTAATTGGCTGATTTGGGTTGATGGTGTTCCCGCCCCCTTACCCTTGTCTTTGATGATGTCACCTGAAGGCATGGCCCCCCGCTCTTAAACGCTGCCTCCCTCCCGTGCGGAGCTGCCTCGGCTTCCGCCTCACGCTTGACAGCAGGCTGCTGGATGAAAGAGAATGCTTCACACCGCATGAAAATTTCATACGGCTCTAATAAATATCTGCAGGCGGTCTAACAGCCACGCGCTCCTGTTGAAATGTGTGCTGGCTTGCGTGCGGATTTCCCGAACCTGCCGTGAAGTGCTGGAAGAGCGAGCTTTAGTTTATCATTAAGATCATTTGCTGTGGAACGAATATAGGGATACTTTTTAAGGTGTCTGAACTGCTCATTTGTGTCTTTTTAAGTGCAACTGATTTGGTGGAAGTCACCCGAAGGGCAGGAGAGATTTCAAGAGTGAAAAGTGATAGGGCTTCATCTGTACTGGGTTTCGTTCAACTTTGTATTGAATAAACATTAGCAAGAGCTTCAAATGAGTGTTATACACTGAGCCACTCGTTCATTTGCAAGACGTTTCGGGCTGAAATTAGCTTGTCAGGGAGAAGAGGGATAGCCAAAATGCTATTATATGAAAACTGAGTAAGAGATAACCAACAAGAAAAGAAAATAATATACTTTTAGTCCCTCTAGACCAGTTTGTCAACCTTTTTTTCCAAACTCTTTGCAATTTCCTGTTATACTGTAAAAATGCTAGATTTGATTGGTAACAGGCTATATCCAAGTGAATTTAATTTTATTTTTATATGCATTATTTTTAAATACATTTTTTTGTTCCATTTCTGCTCTTGGGAAAAGTTTTAGGATTATCAGCCTTGAAAGCAGTAAATCCATTATCAAACACTTTTTGTGAAAAATTTTATTTTTGCCTTTATATGTTAATATGTAATAGAAGAGGCACTCTTCTGCCTTACCTTTAAAAAGATCCTTTTAAGTTTTTAAGTGCTCTGGCTTCATTAAAAAAAAAGTTTATCTTTCTATTAGATAACTATTCCAAGTCTTCAGTCACTAGGGTTTGAGATTGCTTTAATGGCAAAAGTTTCAGTATTTTAGCTTTGAATAAGTAAATAAATATAGACATAAAAATCATTATAATTTTTATTTTATTTTTATTTTATTTATTTTTAATAATTTAATTAATTATGTAATTTAATTAATTAATTTAATAATGTATTTAATTTTATTTTATATTTTATTTTGAGGAGGATGGCGTGTGATGGATATTGAAATTTGTTTTATGCGTTCTGCATTGTCGAAAACGTCCTGTTTTGGCCATTGAGATGGTGACAGCTTTTAAAAGTCATTCTTGGCTGTCTTCCTCTCTCTCTTTTCCCCAAACTTGTTTCTCTCTTAAAAACACTCTATCTTAGATGCTGTTTAACCTGTATTCAGACTTGGATTGTGTATACAAAGCCCCAAAGAGGCAGGAAAACGATTGTGACAAGGCCTCTGCATCTCTGCTCTTCCTCTATTCAGCTCACTCTCATTCTCAATAAATCCTCCGACCTTGTGCTCTTTTGCCATTTAAAGTAACACAGCAGCAGAAATGGTGCAGATTCTCTAGTGCTATTGTTCAGAAAGATATATACTGTATTTAATATATATAGATGTGAGTTTAATAAAATCTCAAATCTGATCAGTTATGAAAAAGATATTAGGCTTTAAAATTATGACAATAACATGAAATTACTTTTTCAGATAGCAAATCATTTTTGAAGAGCTGGAATTGTACTACTAAGTTTGAAAAGCCAGCCCAGCCATTATGTTTTAAAGGAATAGTTCACCCACATTTTTGTCATAATTTAGTCATTACTATTTTGTCAGTTAAAAATAGAATGTGATTTTGGCCAGAATTTTTCTAATTTGCATTTGTAATTTATACTTTCAAGCACCAAAAGAGACAAAAGAGCACAATTTTTTAAATTGCACACAAGCACAAATTACATTTGTTAGATTTTTAGTAAATAATGACTTTAATTTTGGTCTGTGTCTCACAGACCAAGCTTCTCTTTTTTACTTTCCTCGTCTGGAAGATTGCAGCTTGGACATTCTGCTTAATATTTCATTTTACGTTCCATGATGTCATATAGGTTTGGATTAACATGAGGGATTCAGGTAAATTCCCATTTAAAAGTTTTATTTTTTGGGTGAACTATTTCTTTAACGTCAGCAAAAGCGTCATATCATCTCAAGGAATATCAACCCTACCACTAAAAGAGAGCAACACTCGCTGGGAATGAGAAAACCTGTGGATCCCAGGGAATTCCAGCCCAATCGCACGGCAATTCGTACATATTTTACAAGGTGGCTAATTCGTATGACCTCACTCATACAAATACATACGATTTTGCAAAAATCGTATGAATTTTACGAATTGCACAATTCGTATGAATTTATATGAATGACCTGCACCTAACCCTGCCCCTAAAGCTACCCGTCAATGGGGTCAAATCGTACAAAATCGTACGAGTGAGGTCATACGAATTCGTATGAATTAGCCACCTCGTAAAATATGTACGAATTGGCCGTGAGATAGCGTTGGGAATTCTCTGCACTTTCCCTTTCTCAAGCTGTAACATTAATACTTCTCTCAGAAGACGATATGCTATAGGTGTGGGATATCAGTCCTTGCATCAACTCATTTTGTCTCTTATTCTTATTCAGATGAACTCTCAGATCCACATCAACATCTCGCGCACCACATACACTCACTGTGCGCTTTGTAAAGATGGTTAATAACTTTCTATCAGCTTTTTCATATATTTTTGCAGACGCATGTCTTATTGAAATGTGAAATGGGGAGCTGTAATAGGAGAGACACTCTTGAATGGAACAGACCACCTTCTGCCTTAGCTTTAAAAAGATGCTTTTGAGTGGTCTGGCTTCATTCAGCAAAAAGGTACAAAATAAAAATCAGTTTCTCTTTCCATTAGATGAATATTCCAAGGCTCTGTCTTCTCTCAATAGGATTTGAGATAGTTTTAATGGGAAAAGTTTCAGGATTTTCAGTTTTGAAAAAGCATTGAAACCATTTTTATAATTTTTTTTATTTGGTTTTTTAATAATATTATTTATTCTTACTAGTATTTTAGTTTGTTATTGGTTTTATTTATTTATTGGTGAAAATGTTTTTGAAAATGTATTTCATTTTATATTATTTATTTATTTTAGTATTTTATTTTGTTATTGTGAACTTTGTTGTAACATTGTGAACTGTTACTATATTTTATTGTTTTATGTTCTATTTAATTTTATTTTAGTATTGTTTTATTGGTTGAAAAAATGTTTTCAAACAGTTTTACTCTTTATTTTATTTTTCTCTTTTTAAAATGAATTTGTACTTCATTGTTAATTTTGTTGTTGTATTTTATTTTTTTATTTTATTTATTTACAATTTTTTTTGTTATTGTGCTTTATCTGCATGGCAAAGCAGTCAAATATATTTTCCAGTGTTTGTAATGTTTGGCTAGTTAGCACAGAATTTTTGTTTTCTCTCTTGGATTTATGTAAACTTCCAGGAAGCGCAGCTTTGTCTGAATTCTGTGTTGTTTATATCGCAGGTGCAGCCGTTATCTTGTGGCAGCTTTCTGTGCTTCTGTCTCTGCTAGTGTGTTTTTGTTAGTTAGGTCTTGTTCTCTGAGTCTCTACTTGTCAGTGTGCTTCTGGCTTTTCTATCGGTCACATGTAGCTTGACATGCACATATAAAATCATGCTCTGAAGCTGCACTCCTGCTTCAAATGCGGAGACGGTTTCCTCTTGGTGTAAATGTCAAACATTTCCCGGTCTGAATGTGTGCGGTACATGATAAAGCTGGGCTCCCACAGATGACAATAGCCAGGTGACACACAATGGTGTAAATCCTCTGATTTAAATCCTAGTGAGCTGTCTGCTGCCTACATAGGTGGAATCTTAATGGAAATGTAATTTTGTAAATGATTTAGAACATTCTACATAGCTAGGTAATAACTTAGGTAATAGGTAATAAAGTACATGGAGGGCTTGTCTTGCTGTTGATTTTAATGCAGGATGACACTAGCATGTTGCAAAGCTATCAGAGTGTTACTCTTATAACAACATGCACAGTGCATGCAAATACTGGCTTAAACCATGCAGTTTTAATTAGACTGAAATACGTTTTTTTTCAGTAAATTAATTATATTTCCGAAATCAATCAAATTGATCTTTATCACTTCATCTGCTTTTTTTTCTGCTGAGCTTGTGGCAATTCTTGGAAGGATACATATGTTGCTGCCATAGAATCTGGCAAGAACAAAGCATCTTAGAAGGCAGCATAATCATGCCTACATAGGCAGCTCACTAAGTTTTGGAACAAGGCCAAAGTGTCATTTTTTTCATCACACTGTAATGTATGAGCTAACACAGCTGTAAATTCACAGGCAGCCATTAACGATTCATGAGGATGTATTTTGTGACAGTTTGTAAGGTGACAGAGGTGATAAAATAGCATTTATAAAAGATAAATGGGTATTTGGTATCAGTGCTCACCTCAGTAATGATGTTACAAACACTAACTCATTTCCCCTCATTTTTACTGTTAAATCTATTGCATAAACATACACATGAAGCAATTCTTATTTGTCATGCTTTGTATGCCTTTTTTCAAGCCTTTTTTAGTTGTAACTAACAAAAGATTGAAAAACTTAGCAGGTTCTGTAAGTGCGTACTAACAACACACACGTTCAGACGTTAGAGGCGAGTATGATTTGCAAGATCAATGAGAAATTAACACTTTTATTCATCAAGGATGCATTAAATTGACTGACTGATCCTTAAAAGAATCCTGAAAAAAATCAGTTTCCACAAAAATATTGAAAGACTCACGCAATTGGCCCAACGGAGGTATCCAATGGTGGCTGAAGGTTTCTTGTGTGTTCGGTCTTTTCAGCGTTAAAAGTTATTTTATTTAAGTTCAATTCTACTCTTACTCCATTTTATTATCTAATCTGACTCCATTTTATTATGACCTCGAATTTAGGTTGAAATGCCAATTGGTTGTTTGTTCATTTCTTGATTTCTAATTAATATTATTCTGACATTTGATTATTCTATGTCGCTCTTTAATCGTATTGAATCTCATTGTAACACTTTGAGTCTTGGACCGGCCGGTATACGGATCTCATATTGAAAGACTCACGCAATTGGCCCAACGGAGGTATCCAATGGTGGCTGAAGGTTTCCTGCATGTTCGGTCTTTTTCGGTGTGCAAAGTTATTAAATTTAGGTTAAATTCAAATCTGACTCCATTTCATTATTTAATCTGACTCCTTTTTATTATGACCTCGAATTTAGGTTGAAATGCCAATTGGTTGTTTGTTCATCTCTAATTATTCAGTCATAGTATTCTGACATTTGATTATTCTATTTCGCTCTTTAATCGTATTGAATCTCATTGTAACACTTTGAGTCTTGGACCGGCCGGTATACGGATCTCATATTCACAAACTCGTCAGTCTTGATCATTAGACAGGCGATTGACTAATATTCTGGACGGCCACTGAATTTGCCACCGATGATTCAAACGCAAGTTTTTTTGGGCATTGTAGAGTAGCGCTTGTTTGTCATTTATCCAATCACAAATGCAGACATGGTTTATGTTTACGCAGCGCAATACGCAACGCAAAGTGTAAAAAGACAGTATGAGTCATTATAATCAGTAATTATGTCCCCACTGGATGCAACAAATGCCTCCTTTGTTATGGGTTTTATTGGTTTTGTCGCGTTGTGTCGGGACACATGGAAACACAATATGGTAAAATTTCCGTCACACGCTTGAGGTATTCAGCCAATCACAACACACTGAATAGCTGGCCAATCAGAGCACACCTCGCTTTTCAGACCGATGAGCTTTGTAAAAATCGGACGCTTTTCAGAAAGGCGGGGCATAGAGGGGAAAACTCTAATGAACCATTATGGGAAATAATGTGTTTTTTGAACCTTAAAACACAAACACACTTCATTACACAACATAATGTTCTTTTTAGAAACATCATATGACCCCTTTAAATTGTGATAATATTTCAGTGCTACTGGATCATTGAGTCAGCTATTTGAACAAAGAATCAGTCAGATTCACAAATGAATCAGTCAGATCAGGTTTGTGAACTGAATCAATTCATCAAAGATTAGAAGTACAAAACGAGTATTTGTAAAGAAGAATGTCGGAGGATTTCGATATAAGCCAAGAGGAGACTGGTTTTCCTTTGCTAAAGTAAGGAAACTTTGCTTCCTTTGCTCCTGTTAACAAACGTTGGTTTTCACGAGACTCACCGGCACATGCGCAACGCTGACCTCATACATCATGCTCCCGGAACTGCTTCTGTGTACAACTACTGGTGCAAGCTAGATTAAAGTGATTATTAAGTTTTGAATATGGATATTTTTCTTACAAAAACGCATCGATTAGCTACAGAAGGCCTTTGTTCACCCCCCGGAGCCGTGTGAGACACTTTTTTTTTATGGAAGGGTGCTTTTTATTTCACGTCTTTTGGACTGAAGCAATGCAACACCCGCTGACTGCAACGACCGAGCTTGAAATATCAAAGACAATTTTTTATATAACTCCGACTGGATTCATCTGAAAGAAGAAAGTCATATACACCTAGGATGCCTCGGGGGTGAGTAAAACGCAGCCTAATTTTAATTGTTGGGTGAACTAACCCTTTAATTCGTTCATGGATCAGACATGGAGACTTACTAAAGACGGTTCAGCCTATTGTATGACTTTAGAAGTCTTTGGATATAGTGCACGAATCCTATGAATCACTTTGAGTATGAAGCATTTTTGATTTTGATTGCCCCAGTTGTTCATGTTTATAATGACAAATAAGTCCATTATATTCCTCCACACTTTGTGTTTATTCTTGAGTGAACTGTTCCATTAACTTAGCAGCAGAGTGACACATAAAGTTTGACTTCACGTGCATGTTTATGCATATATGTGCTGGAGCTCCTGTCTGTTTTTGAATGCAGGGTAATGTGTGAGCGGCCGGCGGTCCGTGTCTCTGCATGTATCTGTTTGTGATGTATTTACGTGGATGTGTGTTGCTCTAGTTTGTTTCCTTTAATCCCCAGACTAAATAGGGCTGAGATTTATAATGGTGGGCTGTAATGAGACATTGATTGCATTGAGAATAGGCCATTTAGAGTCCACACTGCAGTATATGAGCCTCTCTCTGACGGACCCTAGAGTCCTGTGTGGGGGTGGAGGTTGGGGACACAGACACAGGTCGGCTTTGTCTGTTATCAATAGGACTTGTGTACTGTCCTGGGGGGTGTCACTCCGATGAAGGTTGTTTTTGCAAAGAACAACAGTTGTGAGTGACAGTCGATCCAACTTGATTGGTTATGACATTTTGGTTATAACACTTTAGATCATGTGTTCTTTATTTGGATCTAGAGAAATCTTGTGTATCTGTATTTTTATATGTTTTATTTAATTTTACATTTTTATTTTTTATTTATTTTGTACTTTGTGTTCTTTTCTTGGATCTAGAGACATCTTGCCCACATTTATTTTGTTAAATTTTTTGTTATTTGGTTTTATGTTGTACTTTGTGTTCTTCTCTTAGATTGACAAAAATCCTGTCCCTCTGTGTCTTTATTTATTTATTTACATTTACATTACATTTAATCAATTAGCAGACGCATGTAAAAAATGTAAAACTTACTTTTTTTACTTTTACTTGATGTTTTCCTATGTGTTCTTTTCTCAGATCTAGAGAAATCCTTTTATTGCTTTATTTTAAAATATATTTTATTGTACTTTCTTTAAAATTTTGATTTTGAACTTTGTGTTCTTCTTTCGGATCTAGAAAATGATTTTCTATCTATCTGCATCTCAATATTAAGTAGAGACAGATGTTAATTTGATTTTAAAATGAATTCTCTTAGTTAGATCTTTGCAAACTGTCAAAATAGCTTTATTTGATTTGATTTGAATTTCATTTATGTGTAATTTAATTTAATTTTATATTTTATTTATGCTTTGATTTCTCTCAGATCTAGAGAATTCTCGTTCATATTTATCAAGTATTATGTTAAGTAGGCACCGCACTACATTTTTTTTTCTCTCTATGTTT
Source organism: Sinocyclocheilus anophthalmus (assembly GCA_018155175.1). Classification (NCBI taxonomy): domain Eukaryota; kingdom Metazoa; phylum Chordata; class Actinopteri; order Cypriniformes; family Cyprinidae; genus Sinocyclocheilus; species Sinocyclocheilus anophthalmus. Next base: position 41,997 of record JADLZN010001204.1, read on the forward strand.
TTGTTTGGAGTTTTGTTAAGTTAATTTTCATAGTTATAGCTTGGCAAACTGTCAAATTATCTCTAGTTCTACTTCCCATTCATAGTCATCTGCTGTCAGATATGGTGACAGCTATAAACAGAAGAAACTTTTAGGCTAAATAGTATGTTCTGCTTTTTTTTTTACATATGGTTTCAGACTATTTTATTAATGCAATTGTGTTGGATATGACAGAAAATTGATCTGAAGGATCTGAAATGAATATTCTTCTGAATTCTTCTACTGAAAATGTATCTCGTCATTTAATTTAAGAGTCTAATTGTAATTTTATTACAGTGCAGTGCCAAGTATAGTTTTACCATCACTGGTTCATGGCCTTTATTCCTCTTTTCTCAATGGCTCATTTACCTTGATGTGATCAGGATTTGACCCAGCAGCTCTCTGGATCATGAAGACCTTGATCACTAAAACCGCCATCCTCTCAACTGAGGCATGACATCAGGAGAATAATAGAGTTTGGAGACTCTCTTCAGTCATCAGGCTAATCTGAGATAGGCCTTTTGTATCACATTTGGGCTAATTAGTGCTGTGTTTATTCCAAACCCCTCGATACCAAGAAAGTCGACCTTGGAATTATTTCTAGATATTGCACAAAAGAGGCTTGGCTGCCTTGGGCCTCCCTCCCTCTCTCCCTCTCTCCTTTTCTCTGACTTTCTCATGGTTTCACATGCTTCAGATGCATTATTTTAGCCCTCAAGCTCTGGAAAGAATAGACCCTTTCCTACGGCATGAGCCCGGGCTGCTGAATGAAATACAGCACAAGCAACATGTTGCAGCTAGAAGAGTCTTCATCAGGCTATAGATAGCAGAAAACATATGTCACATGCTTAACATATCAAACATATAATGGCAAGTGTCAATTTTAAAATTTCTTAGCTACAGTAAATGTAACGTATGCTGGGTACAACATGAAAAGAGCATTTACATAGGAACATGACATACAACAGGTTTTAAAGCAGAGACTCAATAAATAAACATGCTAATCACATTTAATAATAGAAAAGGTGAGAAGTCTTTCCATAAATCCACACCTCTAGGTGCACATTGTGTTGGTTGTATTTTTAATTTTATGGGTCTTGTTACATTCCACATGAGTCCCATGGATTTTTGTTGTTGTTGTTGTATTTTTCATCTAATTTAATTTAGATTAAATTTAAATTTAATTTATTATTACTTTTACTATTTTATTTTATCGGTGTGTGTTAGGCTGGTGTACAATCTTAAAAACAGTTCCTAAATTTGAATTTATGTAGCAAACAAGATTTTTTATTGAAATTTGAATTTAAGGAATAATATTTAAAATGGTATGAAATTCCGTATCAGGTGAAAGTAATTAGGTAACAGCACTAGCAAACCTCGTTCAAATTTAAAAAACTTCTTCCTTACAGAATTCCATAGTTTCTTCATTACCTGTTCGTCTTTTACTCCTCAGGCCCGGAGATATTTAACAGTGTGGAGGGAGAATGAAACATTTAATACTTAAACACAGACAAACTGCTGACAGCGTCGGCTCTAGTGTTTCTCTTTGTGGCTGTTATGCGATTCCTGAATTCTTCATTCGTGCCGTAGCGCCATTAATATTGAAGCGCTGATCTATAGTTCACCTCTCAGGCCTCCATTAGCGGATCACCCACGCTGCTGCGTTACCCGCTCGTGTCAAGACTAGAGGATGGGCCTAAAATTAGCCCTGCAGATTGGCACATTTGTTTCTGTTCTGCTTCGTCCTCTCTTTTTTTGTAAATGTGGAGGCAGAGAGCAAGCGTTCAGAGATGGAGCTGAAGTCAAAACAGTTAATGGTCAGATAGTGTTGAGGCCAGTGATACAGGGAAAAGCACTTTCCACAACTCCTGTAACATCTGCCAGAGAGAGATCACCTCACTAACACAAATTTGGTTTTAATTGCACATTTGATGAACAAATTATGAGCGGTGTATTGGTGCACATCAATATAATAGCTCATTCTTTTTGGTGTATGCAAACCCTGATGATAAAAAAGGAAGCTTCAAGGAAAGTATTTAGGGTTAAATACAACTTAAGCTCTATCAATTTTCACAGGCTTTACTTTCAGTTTGTAAAAACCGAATAAAAATTGAATGTACAATAATGGACAGACAGTGAAAGTCAGTGGGGGCAAGTCATTCCAACCCAAATGTGGAGCTTGCATTTTTTGTTACAGCGCCTACATTACATTTTTTCCTTATCCTTATGTGTGTTATTCCAGTTTTTCCCAATACAGATGTAATTCTTTTTAGTAGATACATTTGTTTTACAAGGTCATGACAGGAGTTTTGATCCAAAAGAGTGGTTTGGGGGTCAGTAAGACATTTTAATGTTTTAAAAAAGTATTGTATGCTCACCAAGGCTGCATTTATGTGTTCAAAATACAGTAAAACAGTACAATTATGAAATATTATTACAATTGAAAGAATATATTTTAAAATATAATTTATTTCTTTGATGCAAAGCTGAATTTTCAGCATCATTACTCAGTTTCAGAGTCACATGCTCCTTCAGAAAGCATTATAAGATGCTGATTTACCGCTTAAGAATTTTTTTCCTTATTATCAAATAAACCAAATAAACAACTTGATGTCCCCAAATGTTTGAATGCATAAACTGTAAAAAATGACAGTGAATTTAACGGTAAAAGCCTGTAAAAATGCTACAGTAAAAACCTGTTAAATGGTTGATGGTAAATTCCTGTACTATATATACTGTGAAAAACTGTATTGGACATTACATTAATTTTACGGTAGTATACCATTTTTGTAAGTGAAAAAGACCGTATAATTTACAGTGAATAAATTGACATTCCCAGAATTCCCTACGTTACATTTCAAATTTTATGTTTTTTGTTTAAATACTATGTTTCTTCTTATTTTTTCCTTATCAGTTGTCAAGTCAGTCAAGTCAAGTTTATTTGTACAGCGCTTTTCACGATACAAATCATTGCAAAGCAACTTTACAGCAAATGAAGTTTCTACAATATTTAGTGGTAGCTTATCAGTGTGACTGTCAGTTAATGTACATATGGCATAAATGTACGGAAAAATTAATTAAAGACGTGATCAAACATATGATGAACACTATTAACAGCAATTATTTATGATGCAATCAAACTTATAGCAAATTTTGGTAGTTCTGTATGTTGTTTCATGGTGGTCATCATCTGAGGTCTTCTGAGGGGTTGCATCATCTCTTCTCAGGTGTTCTGGATCCAGACTGAAGCTTGTGTAAATCCTAGTTAAAAACAGAGAAACAAATAGAGACATAATTAGCGTAGCTGCTGTTCCAACCAAGCAAAATTGATTTGTTTAACCCAAGCTAATGAATAATAATGTGCATTTGATTAGATGTAACTGCAGTACAAGATTATGAGGTGTATTATTTGAATGCTTGGCTAAAGAGATGTTTCTTTAATCTAGATTTAAACAGAGAGATTTTGTCTGAACCCCGAACGTTATCAGGATGGCTATTCCAGAGTTTGGGAGCCAAATGCGAAAAAGCTCTACCTCCTTTAGTGGACTTTGCTATCCTAGGTACTACCAAAAGTCCAGAATTTTGTGACCTTAGAGAGCGTGATGGATTGTAGCGTGGTAAGACTAGTTAGGTATGCAGGAGCTAGACCGTTAAGGGCCTTGTAGGTAAGTAATATTATTTTGTAACTGATACAGAACTTAATTGGTAGTCAGTGCAGAGACTGTAAAATTGGTGTGATGTGATATTTTCTTGACCTGGTAAGGACACTAGCCGCTGCATTTTGGACTACCTGAAGCTTGTTTATTGAAGATGCAGGACAACCACCTAACATTGCATTACAATAGTCCAGTCTAGAGGTCATGAATGCATGAACTAGCTTTTCTGCATCAGAAACAAGTAACATATTTCGTAACTTGGCAATGTTTCTGATTTTCAAAAGACAAGTTGCTATCTAATATAACACCCAGATTTTTGACTGTAGAGGAAGTATCCGTACATCCATCTAGTTGCAAATTGTAATCCAAGGTATTCTGTGTACTGTCTTTTGGTCCAAAAGTAATATCTCTGTCTTATCCGAATTTAGTAGAAAATTATTGGTCATCCAATCTTTTACATATTTAACACACTCTGTTAGCTATAATTTAGAAGTTTAATCTGGTCTTGTTGAGATACAGTATATAGTTGAGTATCATCGGCATAACAGTGGAAACTAATCCCGTTTTTTCTAATAATATTACCCATGTACAATGAAACAAGGTGTAGGAATCGACCAGGTGTATTTAACTATCTAAAGCCTGCCCTTGAATACCTGTATAGTTTTGTAATCGATCTATGAGTATGTCATGATCTATAGTGTCGAACGCAGCACTAAAATCAAGTAAAACTAGCAATGAGATTGAGATGCAGCCTTGGTCTGACGCAAGTAGCAAGTCATTTGTAATTTTAACAATTGCAGTTTCTGTGCTATGGTGGGGCCTGAAACCTGACTGAAAGTCTTCATAGAGATCATTTTTTTGCAGAAAGGAGAACAATTGAGCAGACAACTTTTTCAAAAATTTTAGACATAAACGGAATATTTTGAGATGGGTCTGTAACTTGCCAGTTCTCTAGGATCTAGTTGTGGTTTCTTAATGAGAGGCTTAATAACTGCCAGCTTGAAAGGTTTTGGGACGTGACCTAAAGACAACAACGAGTTAATAATACTGAGAAGCGGTTCTTCTGCTACAGGCAACAACTCTTTAAATAATTTAGTGGGTACAGGATCTAACAGGCATTTTGTTGGTTTAGATGCAATGATAAGTTTATTTAGCTCTTCCTGTCTTATAGTTGTAAAGCACTGCAGTTTATTTTTTGGTGCGATGAATGAAGCTAAAGTATGATACGCTGTAGAATCTACATTTGTTATTTTATTCTGATGTTATCTATTTTAGCAGTGAAGAAATTCATAAAGTCATTACTGTTAAACTGTGAGAGAATATTTAGATCGGGTGGCATCTGGATATTTGTTAATCTAGCCACTGTGATAAATAAAAACCTAGGATTGTTTTGGATATTCTCTATGAGTTTGTGGATATGCTCGGCACCTGGCAGCTTTTAGAGCCTGTCTATAAGGCCCTTGGGGAAAACATACTGTTTTTTCCACTTCAATTCTAAAAACATCCCTTGACGTTTTCCTGCCATGTTGCGCTCAAGACTATGATTTTTTTTCTTGAGAGATGGGTATTACGGTTGTACTGGCACCGTAACGTTTTTTCTCTAACCTTTTCAATTTGGATTGGGCACACTTCTAATGTAATAATGAAGATCGTTGCCCATTTTGCTTAGTTATTTCGTCTAGTTCCAGGTGTACTTATTTGTATCACAGAGCACTTGCGATATCAGGCAGGTTATTTATTCACTTTCCTCTGGTGGCTGGACCATAGTATCTGCCTAGCGGAGCCATATAGTTAATATTAGTAATACGCAGCATGCACGATACAAGGATATGGTCAGTAACATCATCACTTTGAGTTACTATATCTATATCAGTAAGATCAATTCCGTGTGATATAATTAAATCTAGCGTATGATTTAAAACGATGAGTGGGCCCTGTGACGTTTTGCTTGACTCCAAAAGAGTTTATTATGTCAGTAAACGCAAGTCCTAATGCATCATTTTTATTATCAACGTGAATGTTAAAATCTCCGGCAATTAGCGCTTTATCAACAGTAACAAATATGTCTGAGAGGAAATCTGCAAATTCTTTTAGGAAATCTTTATATGGCCCTGGTGGTCTATACACAGTAGCCAGAGGAAGAGATACGATAGATTTATTTTGCATATCTGACAGTGTAGCATTAGTATTTCGAATGAGTTAAACCTGTATCCCGTTTTCTGAGTAACATTGATAATATCACTTTATATTGTTGCAACACCGCCACCACGTCCAGTCTGACTGGGCTCATGCTTATAACAGTAGCTTGTTGGAGTAGACTCATTTAGACCAATTTAATCATTAGGTTTTAGCCAGGTTTCGGTTAAGCAGAGTACATCAAAACGATTATATGTGATAATTTCATTTACAATAACTGCTTTGGATGTGAGTAATCTAATGTTTAAGAACCCAAGCTTTAAAAAACGTTTTTATTTAACTTATTTTGTGTTTTCCTGGTTTAATCACAATCAATATTTCATCTAGATTCTGTAGTAAATTTATTATTTGACCTCACTATTCAGGAACAGACACAGTTTTTTATAGTTTGTACAGCGCAAGTACTTCTATCATTAAAGCGGGTAGAACACAAGTCATCAGGACAGTTATTTGAGATTTGACTTACTAGTCATATGGTGCGTAGCATCCTGGAGATGTTGTCCGACAGGCGTTCCGTTCCGACTCTGCTGGGGTGCAGGCCATCAGCACGAAAAAGCCTAGGACTTTTCTCCCAGAAAAGATTCCAATTATTAACAAAGAGCCGTTTGTCGTAACCTTAGGATTGTATGTTACATCTAATGTTGTTCAATTAATATTTATTGCATTATTTCAGCTTCATGTGTGTCACCGTGATGGTGTTTAGTGTTTGTGTGAATGACGCTGTGCACCTTCTATATATGTTAATATTTAAAAGCTTGGGATAGGCTTTGGTTCATCATGTGATTTTCTCATCACCACCTGCTTTTGGTGGTTATCAGTGTATTACAAAAGTACAAAACAGATTTCAGTACTTCAGTGGGTTTGTATATTAACATTATATCAATTAATGAAATTACGGTATTTAACTGTAAATTTAAGTTAAAACAGTAAAACCTAAAATGCTGCTACCGTTTTTTATGGTAAAATGTTGGCAACCACAGCTGCCGTTTTTTTACCGTAAAGTTTACGAATGTTTTTTTACAGTGTAGTGTAGCTGTACATAGACAAGCTTAGAATGTGATTTTACCACAGTAGCCTCATGTCAGCCTTTATATTGTCTAGAAAAATCATGTCTTTCTTTTAAGTCTGTATTTAATGTTTATTCTGGTCCATTTTTTTCTGTTGTAATCAACAAGTGTTAAATATAGAGCTTCACTTGTCAAGTACGTCAGCTAGTTAAGGCAATTTCTTCAGTCTGATTGGAAGTAATGGTCACTTTGACTATGCTGGTGGTGACCGGTTGAGTTAGTTGCTTGTTAGACCAGCTACCAATGATGAAGTGACAAAAGAATAGTAGGAACATAATATTACCTGAAGTATCCATGCAATGGAGTGTCTGCTTCTAGTTAGTAAAGGAAACTCACAATTGTTTTTGGAGACTCAGCAGTTTGGACAGTTGTGTCACAGCAGTAGAGTAGATGACAGCAGTATCTGGCCACGCTGTTTCAAGATGCCATCTTCAATCAAGAGCCGAATCACTCTCAGAGAGAAAAAAACCAACAACATAACATTGACATTTCACACAAGCAGTTATTCACTGCTGACAATTTTATAGTGATTCATGTGTCCCCTGCAATCACAGAGGCAGTAGAGTCATGTGAAATTCTGAATGTGTGGTACGCCGATCACTTACGTGTCAGAGGAACGCCGCTGTGTTTGAGAAAGATCACTCCCCAGAGACTGACCTTATAGACTCCCGGATACTTGTGGTTCTCTGAGAGCTCACCTCAGGACACAGAAAATCATCGATTACTTCCATCAGGGTATATGAGAGGAGTTCATACCCTCCGAACTGTAAATAGATGAATACACAGGCTGCTGAGTGTCATTGATGACTGCTTGAGCGCGTTATGGGACAGTCTCTGCTTTAATGGGACAGTAAGTTATATGGCTATTCAGAGTTGTTGTGTGTAATGATTCTTGATGGTTTCTTTCACTTCCGTGGAACAGAATTCAGAAACAGACCAAAAAGATTTGGATTTGATGTCAGATGCTGAGTCTCAGGAGTAAGTGAGTAGGTGAAATCGCATGTCTGTTTGTATCTTCTGTTGCTTACTAGCTACTTGATGTTCATCTATGAGACTCTTTATATACTCATTGGAAAGGTGGGGCTAATAGGATCAGAACTAATAGGATATTGTCTGCACTAAATAATACTGTAAGAATAATGAATCATTATTCATATTGATTTACTGTAGTGCAGAGTCCTGTAGCTAATGCGGTACAAAAATATAATCCATAATGGAATAACATGAATGAAGCAAATACATGAAAGAAAGACTATAAAAATAACACTGGTAAATGGTACATGCGATTATCTATCCATCCATCCATCCATCCGGCATTCTATCTGTCTTCCATTCTGTCATTCTGTTGCTTGTCTGTCTTTATCTGTCTCTGTCCATCCATCCATCCATCCATCCATCCATCATTCTATTTATTGGTCTGTCTACACAGCAAATTTGAAAGTGTTAAATTAACACTCACACAGTGAGAAAATTAACACTTTTTCGGTGTTTATATAAGTCCACACTAAATAGAGTTAAACTAACACTTTAAATAGTGTTACTTTTTTTTACACTTGCATTGAGTAAAAACAACATTGTAAGTGTTCACCATTAACACCATTAGTGTTTTCCCTCCCCCTCATTTACACCAAGTTAGTGTTGAAACTACACTACGCGTGTCAATATCTTAACACCAAGAGACGTATTTCCACACAAAAAAAAAAAAAAAAAAAAAAACAAAAAAACAAAAAAAAAAAAAAAAAAAAAAAAAAAAAAAAAAAAAAAAAAACAAAAAAAAAAAAAAAAAAAAAAAAAAAAAAAAACAAAAAAAAAAAAAAAAAAAAAAAAAAAAAAAAAAAAAAAAAAAAAAAAAGAAAAAAAAAAAATCCAGAAAAAAACATGACACCAACAAAAAAAAAAAAAAAAAAAAAACAAAACAAAACACAAAAAAAAAAAAAAAAAAAAAAAAAAAAAAAAAAAAAAACAAAAAAAAAAAAAAAAAAAAAAAAAAAAAAAAAAAAAAAAAAAAAAAAAACAAAAAAAAAAAAAAAAAAAAAAAAAAAAAAAAAACAAAAAAAAAAAAAAAAAAAAAAAAAAAAAAAAAAAAAAAAAAAAAAAAAAAAACAAAAAAAAAAAAAAGCACAGGATGCTCAAAAAAATCACTTTATATCTGTTCTACAACTCCTGATAAGGTAGTAAGTGTATCTGTATTCGACTAAAATGACCTGTGATTCGGTGTAACAAGAAAAGAAATTCAACACGCTGTGTCAGTTTTGAAATGTTATTTTTAACACAGATGTAACTATTACAACCAACACAAAAAAAGGTACCGTATATTCACCATCATCTGACCCATATAAACACTGCTGATCAAAAGGCCTGTAGAACAAGCTGTTGGCTTTTGACATCAGGGCTTCGTCGTAGGACAGGTTGAAGACAGTGAACTTTAAAAAGTTCAAAAGGCACTCAAGGAGCTGGTTCCAACGCAAGGGATGAGGCGCTTGTCCACAACGATGTAAAAGTGGTTGATCCTGCCTTTACTCCTTCCTGATCTCAGTAGGAATGGCTGGTGGCCCTCCCTCCTGCCGAGACGGCCTTCAATACTGGTGCAGGACTGAAGAAAAAAGCACAAACAAATTAGATTAAATAAACCAGGGAAAAAAACACTAATTACAATGTGAAATGATAAATGCATAATTAAAAATAAACACCTATATAACACATCTTAACCCAATACGTGCCAAACAAAACCAGTTGATATCATGCTTTGTGTATTACAGTGAAAGGAAAACGTCATTAAATGAATTTCCTCAACCCCCCCCGTACGTAAATCTCAATCACGTGCTTTCACGTGGAGCAGCATTTACTACACAGAGCCGTTGTTCACTGACAAGCTGTGCAAAATATGATCGTGGTTTTGCGCAGCTCGTCAGATTTACCGCTGATTACAGAACCGGCTTTACTGGCAAGATGCGCATTAAATATCGCATGCAATTTATCGTGCAGCCCTATTGTCTGTGCTTCCGTCATCTTTTGCATAACTTCAGCTTCATCAGCTGTATGGACAAGGAAAGAAGTTACCTCTCTGCATGCATCTCATTCAAGTTGTTGCACATCATCTATCCTACTTCGTCGACTTAGTCCTGCACTTTCAGTCATCTCCAAGCCAACACGTTTTGGGTTCTTCCTCAACAAAGTTTTAAGGCGCCAGGAGATGAACTCTGTTCCCTTTTCCGGAACATAGAAATGCTCCTGTCAGAAAGACGAGAACACCTTTTTGTAAGATCTGAACATTACGTTAGTCATTACATTACATTTAATAGATAAACTACTATTACATGCCACAAAAAAGGAGCACAAAACTTAATGTCCAACTAGATTGTGTTAAAAGGACATCAATACAAAAGATTCTTACATAGCCCTTTGTTGAAAACTGGTCTCTCAGGCTAGGAAAGAGAGAAATAATGCACAAGGCATAAGGGATGCCTCCTTCAATGTAAAAAAAAAAAAAAAGGTTAATGCTAAACTTAACATTGTTTCCTACACCATTGACAGCCACAAGCCTGTGTGCATTTCTAGCATCTGCCACTGGAAGTCTTACCATGATTGCAGTCATGTGAGCTGATAACAATATTTAACAAGCTACTTCGGTCGTTACAATAAGGTCTTCTTGTTTACCCTGCTAAGAATGCACAATACTTCTACAGCATTTAATAATCTTAGTTAATGTTAATCTCAACATTTCCTAATACACTATAAAAATCAAAAGTTGTATCTGTTAACATGAATGCACTATGAACTAAAATGAACAAACAGTTCTACTTTTATTAACTAATACTAAAGTTAGCCATTGTTAGTTTGCACATTAATTAATGTTAACAAATGAGACCTTATTGTAAAGTGTTAACATGCACAAGCACTGTGGGCTTATACATCAAGCATAGTTCCTATATGACTAAGTACATTTCTAAGCAGTAGAACAAGATTCTTAGCTTACCTTCAGTGAGAAAGTCTTGGAACCTACTATCGCTGTGCAGTTTTACAAATGTATTCACGCCTTGATGAACATGAAAGCTGTTGGTCAAGAAAAATGCAAATTATGAAGTTGTTAATTAAAGAAAATCCAGCGAGCCGCTTGTCAGAAGCTCCATTTGTCACCCCACAAATGTTAACGTTACATTAAAGTGAAATCGCAGCGAGTTAATTGTAAGCTAAATTATCTACTATTGCAGATGAAGCGCGCGCACGTCAAACACGTGTCTCATATGATGAGCAAATATTAGTTCAGTCATACGCTGGCAGAAAATATAAGTTTAGCAAAACGCTTCTTGCTTGATTATCTGATCATTTATCTCCGCTGCATTTTACTTTGCAGACGAGAGTAACCGCGATATATTTCATGTAAATTCCTCGGATCATCCGAAGCTGTGCGTTCAAGGCCCACGTGTAAAAAAAAAAAACGCGCATTACTGATTGCTGCTCACTTACACAGTCAGAGATTATTTGTGGAACAATGCACAGTTATACTAAAATACTGGAGACAAATGCATTACAATGTCTTATTTTGGCAACACAAATAACGTGAGCCCCAAGAAGGGGAATATGGATGCTGCGTTATTTGCGTTGATTTAACTCATTGTCAGAAATTAACAATCGGTCCCTATAGATTCTCTTTGCCACCTGGAAAATTCTCAGTCCCTTAAAGTGTATAACGGCCGGGAAGCAAGAAAACACACATCAAATTTTATTCTCAATACTTCAACTTTATTCAAAGATACAAAGATATTATATAGGCATGGTCGAGGGTAGTTTCACCCTTTAACCAGATGATAAGACACAATACATATAGGAGTTTGGCCAAGATTTGTATTAAAATGGCACATGTAAGAAAATATGGACATATTAGGATAAACTTGGCGACGGATGCTGAACTATCTCCATAGTTCATCATGAACCCCATTACCTTGGAGTCCTAGCTATCGTGTCCTCATTTGAACATTTGAACCAAGAAAAGCTAATGCATACATGTGCGAATGCGTACCTTGAATATGAGTAAGAGATATTAAAACAGAATACAAGAGAGAGAGAACAGATGGAGGAGGGGGATTCAGAGAGAGTGTGCTGTACAGGGAGGGCGAGCTGAGAGGGAGAGAAAAAAAGGAGGGGTGAAAACATCTGGAACCAATATAGACAGAGAGTGTTTTCTAACACTCATTAAACAGTGAAGTTACACAAATCACAGAAATGACCCTGTTATACCCCAGATTCTAAAATATAAGAAAACTTACGTTTAAAACGGCTAACTAACAAACAATGCCATTCTTACCTCAATTTGCTTGCTAACAAGTGGTGCAGCTAAATGGCCTCGATATCCTGTCGGTGGTCTGTCGCGTTATCTGAAAAGAAATACTGTTAGCACTCTGGCAATGTTGAGAAATTTACTAATATTATTCTGAATGGTGAGAAAGGTAAACTACACATGAACATTTGTCAATTTAAGTGGTTATAAAATATTATACCTGTTTGAACACTGTCCTCTCCTCGTGGTCGTCCGCCATTAATCAAAAAGGAAATAATGGGCAAGGACCGGAAATTGGATCAACTCATCACCAGTGTCAATTATGTCAACTCGCTGTAATTACACTGACTCCGACCACTGATTTACACCGCAAGTGTTAATGCCATTCAAATCAACACCAGAATCAACACTTTGATAAATTAACACCATAAAAACAACTCTAAACAACACTGGATATTTTGCTGTGTATATTTGACCAAAAAAAAAAACTTTTAATGAGTGTTTTATCAGTAGTTTTTATATCTATTTTTACTTCTATGTAAGTGTTAAATTATATAGTGTAATATAGTATGTACAGTATATAAATGTTTATTATATTTATGCATGCGTGTATTATACAGTCATTCTTGAGACGTGGGACAAAACAGGTCCAGCAAGGGTAACTGCTATTAGCTTTAAAAATAAAAATATTTTCAATTTTAAATGTCATGAGGGATTAATAATAAAATGTATTTAACACAATTATCCCTTCAATTTAATTTGATCATTATTATATCAAATCTATGACACTTATTGTCCTCTCACTACATCTAAAACAGTGTTTCCACAGAGAAGGGTTCAGTCATTCATATGCAATAATAACGATAAAAATGTTTTTTTAATGATGAAAAATAGCTTGTTTTATCAAAAGCAACACTTAATAATATCTCCTATCAAAGCAAGGTTGTTTTTTTAAATGACACATGCATGTTTCATAAGATTTTAAAGTTGCGTTCCCACTTTTTGTCAACACCGTCAGACATTTATTAAAATGTAATAAAATCAGGGAATATCAGGTGCAGCTGTCACTCTAAAAGACCCCCTTGCCACAGTTCACCATCTTGCAAGCTACATCAGATGTTCAACAGGCGCATAGCTATGATTTTATAGTTTTAAACGAACAATATGAATAAATCCATAATTTTAAATCTACATTCAATCCTGTGACCAAGCCATAGGTATGTCACCACACAGCTTCCATTTTTTGAAGAAATTTAGGAAATATTTTATATCATTTTTATTCTCTTGAAGCACGTTCATTTGTCATCATAGCATCAACAGAAACAAATCAAATGCTACTTACTATGAATCTACCATTGGTTTTGTGAAAGAAATCCAATATTCTGCTGTCACACCGTCATGTACCACCATAAGATTTGTGCTCCAATGATATATCAAAATACTTAAACGTGACTCTTGAATAAAAGCTTTATAAACAATAACATACTCACTGTTTGTTGTGTTTGTTTTAATACAGTACTTGACTGATTCAATGTATTTGATAGTTAAAATGATTACAAATTCAGGTTTTCGTCAACACCGTCAGATGTGTCACCTATCCTCAGTTCTTGCGTCACTTTCAGCTATCCGGTCAGTTAATATTTTATACATATGTTTCATTATGATAGATTATTATATCCATATTGGATTTGTTGTGGTCTCACAATTGAAAGAGTAATCTGTCTGCTAATACGAGAATTGTTTTGAAAATGTATTCACAACACATCTTTGATTGGTATCTGTTTAAAAGACCCAAAAAAAAAGATAAAGTTGAGATTATATTACACAGTCCAAGCTAAAAAAAAGCCAATTTTGTTTAAAAAAGAGAAAAGTTGGGAGGTTGTATCAAAGCATAGCTCAGTAGCTTAGTACTTATAAGATACATAAATGTAGTTTCATTTATCTGAGTACAAGGTTTTATTTTTTCAATTTTGCACCCTGTTTTGTCCCACTTATTGTTTTTTCCCCCCACCTACCCATCCATCCAACCCAATATTGACAGGCAGTGCTCACTATGACCATTTTCACTGTATCAAAAATAACGGCTTTGATATTTTATTATTTTGAAGCAGCATGAGGGTGGGTAGATTACAGAAATGTTGTGTGGAGAGATTACTCAATTCACTGACAATTTCGGTCAAAAATTTATTTTTTCTCATGAGAATTATCATGCAACCTTACTTTCAAAGAAATAATGAAAGTTTGCGTTTATTTGGCTCAAAAATGGCTTCAGATGTCTGTTCATAATGAAATGCTTTACTGCTGAATACTATGCAGTACTATATACTAGAGTTGGAGTCTTTAGTCTCATACTCAATCTATATGTTTGTGTCTTGTCATGTTGTCTTTTTGTCTTATGTCCCCCTTACTGAGCACAGACTGAGATTTTGAACTCCATGGGGACGTCAGGAAGCATGAACAGTTCCTTGAAATGATGATAATATTTCATGATAATATCAGTCTGATAATATTAGTGTGGACGGCTATTCTGAGCGCCCTGCAGTTTGGCAGCTCTACTCTAGAGTGGATTAGCGGTCACCCGCTGTGCATTGTGGGAGGTTTGCTCATTGTGTGCAGCTTTCCTCTGCTCCATGTGACTGAGGGATCTACCTTCTGAACTGTGAGGTTTGTCTTATAATATGTCATGTAATATTATGGTAACCAAATTTACCACACTAAACTTACTGTTGGTTTCAGTTCACAAAGCCGGCACTGACTGATCTGCGCTTGAGGAAAATGATGGATACCAGGCAACACATTTGTTATTCTAATCAGTTTCCGAGAGCGTTTAATAGCATACTGCTCTTAATCATATCTAAAGTGCTTTTAAGTGCTGTAATGCCGCTCCATTGGCCATCAAGCGCAGGTAAAAACAGCCCAGCAGGTGTGCAGCACCTGTCAACAGTAATGAGCGCCAGTTCTTTATGCAGCAGGATTTCAGGTTTTGATCCTCCTTTAATTATAGCGAAGCGCTCTGTATTTTTGAATTTATTGTAGATCCTGGAATGTATTTGATGCTCGTTGTACGAGCTTAAAACCCGTTCGCACTTCAAACGCCACGCTTAACGATTCATGTTGGCTCAGGATTGCAAGGTTACACGCGCCAATGAAGGAAACGGCATGTGAACGTCCAACCTAGCCAGAGTAAGCAGAGCGCTTCATTCAGAAGTGATCATGGAAATGAAGCATTCTCTGTGAACGCTTCACCCTCCACAGTGAGAGATGAACATGAAGCGGCATTCGCTACTCATTCTACTTTTGTAATGTGACACATTTCCTAGTGAAAATATGTGGCCCGTGACTTTATTTTATATTTCATTCATCAGGAATTGAGTGAATCGTGGAAAGTGGGTGTTATATGCCAGAAAGTAGTCAGGTGAATTGGAGTGGAATGGGAAATAAGGACTTTTTTTCATAGCGAGTATAAGTACATTTTGATCAAAGACAAACATTATTTTTAATACCATGCACTAGTGTTGGGCGATATGGTAATTTTTCAAATCGTCATATCGCCAGTCCGTGAGATCGCCGATAGACGATATTATATTATCGTACATGGGTGGGATGGGGCAAGAGAGAGACTCTCTGTACTTGTCATAGGCTTTTTCATAACTATTTGGTGTTTTAAACCGCGCGCGCACGAGAGAGAGAGAGGGAGCTTATGGAAGCACCACGAATCTAAATAATATACTTTAAAACTTATTGATAAACTAACATGTTAAATATTTAAAATATTTAAAACAGCTAGTTCATATATATTTTTTCCCCCGGAATAACATCAAACAAAAGTCATAAAGCGCTTCATTAGGACACCTAAGACCGTCCTGTGACAAAGTTTGCCGCATCGAACCATGGGACCGTTATCATCACACAAGGTCTGCACATCATCACTCGTGAAATTAAGTATAAAGTATTTAAAACGGGTAAGTTAATATATTTGGAGTAAATTTTAATTAAACAGATACGTCAGTCATACAGCGCTCCGAACTGCGCGCCCAATGATGAGCCCGACGCACCACCACAGAAACAAGAATGAGATGCGTTCTAACATAACTGTGGCATTAAACTCAGTTAGTGAGAGGCTCCGGTTTAAATAGTGCACATATATCAGGGCTCTAGACTCGTTCTTCCCACTGGTCGCTAATCTTTTTGCGACTCCCTTCCTCATTTGGTCGACGAGCACATACTTTTGTCGCAATTTGTTTTTTTTTTTTGTTGCTACAACTGTTAACATGATTAATACAATTGTATTCTGAGTGAACTTTTATCATAGTTTTACAGGTTAAATGGAACAAAAGATGTTTCAACATTCAAACCCGTTCATTTTCATCAGTATTATTTGTATTTAAATTTTGCGAACAGGAATTCCTCGTTCGTGCGCATTCTCACTTTCACTTTCAAGTTCGCGATCTTCACGTTTTACAAGAAAAGATAGTCTGTTTTGCTTTCATACATCTACACACCTTTCATTTTTAAGACTAAAACAAAAGATTCCTAATAAAATTTTTATTCCTAATTAAAAAGCACAACAACAATAAAAAAGTAAGATACAATGACAAACAAGCTTAAAAAACGTTTATTAACAAAAACGAATAACATGAGGCATGGCATACACCACATGCTGTATTATATACCGACTAATAAATTACAAAAAGTTTGGCAAACACTGAGGAATCAAATAAAAAATAATAAACACTAAAAGAGAGCCTCCATAGCGTAACGCGAGGTAAACAGCAAAGATAAGCTTTTTCAAAATGAAAACAAAAAGAAAATTAAAACTAAACTGGCTGTCGCTGACAGGACTTGCATGCTTTTTTCCACAAGAATACCAACATGTTCACCCTTTTTTTCCCCCCCCCCCCCTTTTTCTGGTTTAAGAAGTGTCTTTTACTTAGTTTGTAAACCAAATCCTCCGGTGCGCTCACGGCCCAGCGGCACGCGGATGAACCTTTCGCATTCGCTCCTCTCTATGTGCATCTACTCTTCCCCGTGATCAGTGTAAATCTGACCTCCTGCTACAATGTGCCCGCGTCGCCGTGACCACGTCAATTTTAACTCGCGACCAAGCGTGAGCACAATAAAGTGCTTTTTCGCTTTACATTCTCAAAAATTGGTCGCAGTCTAGAGCCCTGTATATAGGCCATTCAGATTACTTGTTAAAGTGTAACGAAATACCTTATATCAGCAGACAATGTAGGTCTGTGTTTGTGTTTGGAGACTCCTTCACCGGCTACAGGCTCCTCGCGCGCGCTTGTGTGTGTCTGGTGTGTGTGTGTGTGTCGTGTGAATACATGCTGAATGAAAAAGCGGGGCTATTTGATAATAATAGCCGAATTATAATGGGCCGCCTCATAATAATAATTATTATTATTATTTATACATTATTAGCAAATGACCTAATATCGTCTGGACTATCGCCACGTCCTATGGCTATCGTCGAATCTCTGACATCATCGAACACATACTATCGTGTGCTACTCGTCACAACCCTATCCATGCACTAGACCAGGCTGTTAATTGTAATTTAGTAATCATGCAATATTTTTCCTGTTATTTTTATGTAAATGTAGTATTATTCACTGAATATTCGGAAATTTAAATAATTAATATGGTACAGATAATAGAATTTTACGCGATAATTGATGGAAACCACTAACATTGTTTTAATACATGCCAAAGAGGGGCAAACGGTGTATATATAATATATATAATATATATATATATATATATATATAGCTGTAGAATTACAGAGTTTGATCAAGTACTAACAAGGTGTAATATTTTATTTTATTTTATTATTCACTGAATTCCTGGGACATTATTATTTGTACAGATAGTAGAATAAAATTTTTCTTTTTAACAGAGACTTTTATGAAACATTTCCATTGTTTAGTAAATCATTCTGGGCATTCTCACTAACTAGTTGTGTAGTTACAGATACCCAACCTGGAACAATGTTTTGTTGTAATATACGGTCCTATAACTATACAATCTTGTGTGTGGATGTTTTTCACTATTGGGGTCAAACAGGTTCATGTGCTGCTAAATCAGTGTGTGTGTGTGTGCTAACGATGTGTGTGTGTATGTATGTGTGCGGCTCCTACCATGTTTCTCCTGGTCATACATCTTCTCTCACTTTAAAGTCTCTCAGCCTCTGAAGCGTTTGAAGCCTTGCAGGCTTTCTTGCTTCAGCTTGTCGTTTTTGAATGTTTAGCTAACCTCAGATCTGGACAAGGATTTCATTAATGATAATAATCATGAAGATGTAGTTACACTGCTTAATACCAATTCAGTTTGAGGGGGGAGTCATAAATCCTCTTTGAGCAGTCACATAACATTATATATAACATTAAAAATATCACAAATCATGATACCAATGTCACTGTCACAGTGTGTTTAGTTCAGAAATGGGTTTATAGGTCTTTGAGTTACTAGTTTTTTCCATGTATTACAGTATGTTTGAATTTGCATAAAATTAGATATATAATCATTTTATTCATATTAATTAATCATGTCTTATGTGTGTGAGATTGGAGGGTGTTTACATAAAACTAAAGCAATGTAGAAGCAGGAGAACCGAATGAACCACATTTCCATATTTTATATGAAATGAAGCAAGTGTAATGATAAATGATAGGAGAAGGATATGTTTTCCAGATGTCTGAAATAGCCTAAGGCCGTTTTAGTCTGTGGCTTGGCTGGCTGAGCTGATATCGAGCGTTGAACGTGTTCAATAAAGACTGTGATCTGCTTCACCACATGGAGTCGAAAGTTTCAGAGCTTTAGTCGAGGACGGGTGGTCATACACTCTAAAAAATGCTGGGTTGTTTCAACCCAATGTTGGTCAAATATGGACTAACCCAACTGTTTGTTAAATTTTGGTTACATTTTAATTAGCTTTTTTAAACACCCAACAGGTTGGTTTTCGCATATTGACCCCAACATTGGGTGAAACAACCCACATTTTTTAGAGTGTAGATTTACAAACGTTACTACCTAACACACCGTAATGCTTGTGACCTGACTATGGTGGGAGTAGACTGGTTAAAGCTCAGAGCTGCTATTGAGAAGGTTAAATGTCTACAAGGAGCGGGACACGAGTCACACAGTCTGTCAGATATAGATATTGTTAAAAATAGGCTAGAATATCAAAACCTCTGAGAGGGGACAGGCCAAAATCATAATTTTGGTGGGCATAAGGAAAGTACCACAGATTGCACAAAACTTTTAAGCAGCACAACTATTTTCAACATTAATAACGAACATAAAAATGTTTCTTGAGCGTCAAGTCAGCATTTTAGAATGATTTCTGAAGGAACGTGTGATATTGAAGACTGGAGTAATGATGCTGAAAATTCAGCTTTGATCACAGGAATAAATAACATTTCAAAAATATATTAAAACAAACAAAAAACCCTAATTTTAAATCGTAATAATATTTCACAATATTACTGTTTTATTTATCTGATAAAATAAATGCAAATAAAATGGAAAGCATAAGACTTCTTTCAAAAAAATTAAAATGGTAGTTTATGTACTAGTGTTATTTTGAGATAAAATTATAGTTTTTATTAATTTTTTAACAGTTTTAAATTTTTTTTGTTTTAAGTTGAAGTTTTAGTAAATTTGTTGCATTTTTGTCATTTTTATTAGATTTTCTCTTTTTTAAATGTCTGTATTGTTTTCATACATTTTTATTTAAGTTTGAATTATTTTAGTTTCATTTTATTTTATTTCAGTTAAAGCTTATTTAATTTCAAATAACAAGTAACAAAATAGTTTTTATGGTTTTAGTTAACTACAGTATAATAACCTTGGTATTTCCATATGTATAATGTGATATTTTTAAACTGTTATTGATGGATACTTAAGTAGTGAATAAATATATATATACAGTATATATGGATTTTTAATTTTTTTTAAATCTTAGAAAAAGATATTCTACCTTTTGGAACAACCATCACATTTATAATGCCTTGCTATGTCGTCATCTCGCTTGATAGAGATGCCATGTATTTTAAAATGAGTAAGTGCTGCCTGGTCTATATGAATCAATATGACCAGTCTGGTTTAGAGTTTAGTTTGAATGTGTCTTATATATTGACATGTAGGTATGATGTTCTTCATATGATATTGTGAGCATCTCCAGTGCTGTAGAAAGAACTATCCTCACACACTCAGTCACTGTGACTCCAGGGAGTCAAAATACAGAAGAATAAAAGTGTCTCTGGGTGAGCCGGCGATAACATCTGTCTGAATGTCCGCATGCTTTTTTTTTTTTTTTTAATCTGAGATGTGTTTTTATCACTGGGTCCTATAGGCTTTTTCCATTCTCTGTGAAGGTTATTTTTATACAATAGACCACCAAGTCAAGACCAGCTTGACCTTTTATCTGGCTTTTGTTAACCAAAGGGGGGGTGGATAAAGAAATTCAGGGTGAATGAATCGGCATATAGACCACCAGCAGGGTGTAGTCTGGCCCGCTCACTCATTCAATCACCTCGGCCTCCATCGCCTGTTTGTTATTTCAATATCCGTGCCCGAATACCTGAAAACTGAAAGGTTGAGGCTTGTCAGAGCTGTCCGGAGTTTCAATCGTTCCCTGTGCAGACACGCTGGACTCCCTTGTTCGAAGTCTAGACTGCGTCGCCCCCTTGTCTTCTGCACCATGGCTGGGAATCTATTTCAGGGAATCTATATGAAGTCCAGCAGTATTTCATACTGAGACTTCTTTTACTTGAGACTATGATTGTATTGTTGAATGACGCCTTGCTCATTTCTGACATTTCCTTTTTTAAGATTGTTGGGTTGTCAGATGAGATGGACAAATCAGATGTTGTATCAAGCTCGATTTATTTGCTAAATTTCAATTGACAATTTTTGATTGAGGTTTCTTTCTTTAGTTGTGTTTGGGAATCCACAACTTGGGTTCGACTTATTTTTAGGCTGTTTTTTCACTCTCTGCTGCCGCAGCCCTAATAAAAATAAATATACTAAAACGTATTTGAAATGCATTTATTTTATTGCTAAGTACAAACCCGATTCCAAAAAAGTTGGGACACTGTACAAATTGTGAATAAAAACAGAATGCAATGATGTGGAAGATTCAAATTTCAATATTTTATTCAGAATACAACATAGATGACATATCAAATGTTTAAACTGAGAACATTTATAATCTTAAGGGAAAAATAAGTTGATTTTAAATTTCATGGCATCAACACTTCTCAAAAAAGTTGGGACAAGGCCATTTTTACCACTGTGTGGCATCCCCTCTTCGTTTTATAACGTTTGGGGACTGAGGAGACAAGTTGCTCAATTTTAGGAATAGGAATGTTGTCCCATTCTGGTCTAATACAGGCTTCTAGTTGCTCAACTGTCTTAGGTCTTCTTTGTCGCATCTTCCTCTTTATGATGCGCCAAATGTTTTCTATGGGTGAAAGATCTGGACTGCAGGCTGGCCATTTCAGTACCCGGATTCTTCTACGCAGCCATGATGTTGTACTTGATGCAGTATGTGGTCTGGCATTGTCATGTTGGAAAATGCAAGTTCTTCCCTGAAAGAGACGATGTCTGGATGGGAGCATATGTTGTTCTTGAACTTGGATATACCTTTCAGCATTGTTGGTGCCTTTCCAGATGTGTAAGCTGTTCATGCCACACGCACTCATGCAACCCCTTACCATCAGAGATGCAGGCTTCTGAAATGAGCTACATAACAACTTGGGTTGATAACAACTTGGGTTGTCCTTGTCTTCTTTATTCCGGATGACATGGCGTCCCATTTTTCCAAAAAGAACTTCAAATTTTGATTCGTCTGACCACAGTACAGTTTTTCCACAGTCCATTTTAAATGAGCCTTGTCCCAGAGAAAACGCCTGCGCTTCTGGTTCATGTTTAGATATGGCTTCTTTTTTTGCCTATAGAGTTTTAGCCGGCAACGGTGAATGGCACGGTGGACTGTGTTCACCAACAATGTTTTCTGGAAGTATTCCTGAGCCCGTGTTGTGATTTCCATTACAGTAGCAGTCCTGTATGTGATGCAGTGCCGTCTAAGGGAGATCACGGGCATCCAGTATGGTTTTCCGGCCTTGACCCTTTACGCACAGAGATTGTTCCAGATTCTCTGAATCTTTGGATGATATTATGCACTGTAGATGTTGATAACTTCAAACTCTTTGCAATTTTTTTTTCTCTGAGAAACTCCTTTCTGATATTGCTCCACTAGTTTTCGCCGCAGCATTGGGGGAATTGGTGATTCTCTGCCCATCTTGACTTCTGAGAGAAGCTGCCACTCTGAGAGGTTCTTTTTATACCCAATCATGTTGCCAATTGACCTAATAAGTTGCAAATTGGTCCTCCAGCTGTTCCTTATATGTACATTTAACTTTTCCGGCCTCTTATTGCTACCTGTCCCAACTTTTTTGGAATGTGTAGCTCTCATGAAATCCAAAATGAGCCAATATTTGGCATGACATTTCAAAATGTCTCACTTTCAACATTTGATATGTTATCTATAATCTATTGTGAATAAAATATAAGTTTATGAGATTGGTAAATTATTCCATTCCTTTTTTACCCACAATTTGTACAGTGTCCCAACTTTTTTGGAACTGGGTTTGTATACTACAAATACATTTACATATTTATGTGCTTAAAATACTTTTAATATACTAAACTGGCATACTTAAAGTCTGCTAAATTGGAACAACTAATTATGCACTTCAAGCACTTTATTTGTGCTGAAGTCCAACTGATGATATGTTGAAGTATACTTGATTTTGCTAAAGTGGAACTATTGCAAGTATACTTTAGGTACACTTCAAATATCTTGCATTTAAAGGCCAGCTTTATTCAAAGATCATACAATCCTCATCAATAGTGACATTAAAACACATTTTAGGCTTAATATTAAGTAGTACTCCAAATAAAGTTCAATTATAATTTTTCTATCATTAAATCTTGAGCGATATTTCAGTAAATATGTTTTGAACTATATCAAGTATGAAATAAATGTATTTTAAATATATTACTTTTTTAGCAGGGATTTTACATCTTAAATGTGCTTTTGAGCTCCAGACTGTGATGTGCTTATGTCATCAGCGTGAATTATAACTATTTATCACTTATGCTAGTTGATGACTTAGTATACGACACAAGTTTCACTGAGTTATTCAAGTATTATTGACAACACTGTCTCAGTTCTTAATATTAGTTAACATGAACAAACTATGAACAATATAGTTCTTACAGCATATATTTTCCTCTGTAAATTTTACAGTAGTTAATTAAAAATACATTAGCAAGTTGTTCATTCATATTAGTTGAAGTACATTCATTTTAAAAGATGCTAATTTCGAGTTTAAAAATATGTTGGTAATGTTTCAATATATATTAAGATCAGTAAATTCTGTAAAAATGGACTAATGTCAACAAATGGAACCTTACTGTATTATCAAATGAAAATTTTACACAGTTTTTGCGTTGTCTGCCACCGATGCATTACGTATAATAAGATTCAGTTCATAAATGTTAAAATACATTAAGTTTCATAAGCTAACGATGAATAATAACCTAAGTTAATGTTGATATATAAATGAACTGTTACTATTGCTATTTCATGTTACAACATTAACTTTTTAATGACGTGAAGAACCTTATTGCAGAATGTTACTGATGCATTGAAAGAAGTATTAAATCAAAAAGTACACAGATTACACACTTTGCAAATATAGTTAAAAATGTGGTAAATAATTTGACAAAATGAACTATTATAAGTGAAATAATCAGATTGTGTTGGGTTGCACCAGTAATAGACATTTTTAAAGGTGAAGTGTGTCATTTCTGTGCCTATGCAAATATATTGAAAATTATAACTCCCAAACAGGTAGTCCCGCCCCAGACTCACGGCATTGATTAAGAGCAATGTTTTGATAGCACCAAAGAGACAAAATTTCACATGTCTTATACTTGACTGCCATATTTGTGATGGTAAAAAAAAAGTATTTTAACATTAAACTGCACACTTTACCTTTAAGAATGTTCTTTTGCTTTGTTGTATGCCTTCCCGAAGAGTTTTCAAGGTGATATATGTGAGAAAAACAAGGAGAGTTGAGTGTTCTGAAGATGCCTTCAGATATAATGGATATGAAATGTCTCATTCTCAAGGATTTGCCACTAAATAACTGTGCACAGAGATTGAAAGCCAAGGAAAAAACCACACAGAACGAGTGAAAGCAGCCAAGAACAGAAGCGTATTCCCTGCCTGACACCTCCTCTACCTTTGGAGCAGAGCCAGTAATTGTAAAAGAAAAGCTGCCTCCAGGAAAACTAGTAAATAAAGTGGAAGGTGCGGAAAAGAATATATAAAGCGCTCTTAAAATGAAAGAGGGGCTTTATATCAAGATAATCCACAAATGCTTACATTGCATGTCCTGCCCGGGTGTGTGTATGTATGTGTGTGTGTGTACGTGTGCAATGAAATGGCTATTTTATAAAAGGTTAAACAAACAGTGGAGCGTTTCTCCTCTGTGCCCTGTGCAGCGGCCCTGCACTCCAGGAGGCCAGGGAGCGCTGGGCCTTCGTGCTGGGCACGCGCTGCTCTGCCGGGCCCCCCGGGGCCCTATTGATTTCTAGAAGTTAAGATCCCGCCTCCCACACACTCATGGATATTTGCGTCTCAGTCTGTGCTTGAGAGACGTATTGGAGTCATGAGATTTCTAAAGCAGCTTGTTTGAATGTTCAGTCTGATAGACAGTCAGTTCCTGTAGGGCTTCATGCTGTGACCGTTCAGCACACTAAACACTCGCACAGTTAAAGTCAACTTCAAATTCAGATTGACACTTTTTACTTTCCTTATGCCTGTTCCTGGCACTGCTATTTTATTATCATTGAGATACCATAATAGTTGTTTTTAATATTTTTTATATTAATTTGAATTATTAAAACATATTAATTACACTCAATTTTGACAATAATAAAATTATTCAAAAATTACATTAATAATTAAAATGAATAATTAATAATAAAATCATTAATAATTAATAAATAATCAATATAAAAGTTATTGATGGCGATTTCAAGTTTTTCCTTTCTCTTGGAGTGTTCAAGCTTCGATATTCTTTATCAAAGTTAAGACTCTGCCACGCCCCCTAAACGGCTCGTTCTAACACCCCCCACATATCTACCTCACTATGTGAAAACATTAGCATAATGCCGCCCAAATGTTCAAGCAAAGAAAGAAGGCGTGGTTTCCAGTAACCGCAGTTACGTGTTGAAGCACGATGTCAGGGAGAACCGCTGTGTGTTCACTAGCAAGCAAGCAACTGTTTTTGGCCTTCTCGAAAGATATGTCATTTAGGAATCTTTAGGAATCACTTACAACAGAACAGCAATGCAATTTATGGACGACCGTTTTGTGAACCTAGGAGGAGGTCATTCTGACTTTGCTATGACAATCTGGCGCTTCTAAATCAGCTACTTTGTTTTGTTATTAGTTTAAGTATTTTTCTATTGACTGTTCAAATGCTGAGTTTCGCGTATCGTGTGTGCGTGTGTGTGTCTGTGCGTGTGTAACGAGAAGTGCAGAAGAGAGAGACAGAGATCGAGAGACAGAGCACAAGGGTCCCATCACAGTGGAGTCTGCTGTCTTAACCGTGGCTTGTGTAATGCAAACACGTATTCATCACTGTGTCTGTCACGCGAATTTGTTCCCCTTTCAGGCTCTGTCTTTACATTGATTTTGAAAGATGAAGCTCGCGATTAAAGGTAAGGGGCGTTACATTTCCGACGAGTGCTTGCATGTTCGGCCAATCACAATGCACTGGGTCAGCTGGCGCTAGCATCAAGCAGAACTTGCTTGGCGGAAGGAGGACTTTGTTAGAAAATGAGCATTTGAGAGAGCGGGGCATTAGAGGACCTACAATAATGTACAGTATTTGATAAATAATGTGTTTTTTGATCATTTAAAGCATGTCAACATATTTTGTTACATCAAATACACAAAATAATGATCTTAAAAAAAGCATCATATGACCCCTTTAATAAATAAAGTATATATAATAAACATATACAAAATGTATTAATATTTTGGATAATATATAAGTTTAAAATATAAGATATAAATAAATAATGATTGTTTAAAGTTTTCAGTAAGTTTTCAGTTTTTGTCAATTTAGTTGCTTTTTGCTACTTTTTATTTCAGTTTTAGTTATTTTCATACATCAAATGAACTAAAAATGACAGTAAAAACTAGCTCAATAAAAAAGGTTTTTAAAAATATTTTATTGTATTATTTCAGTTATCATTTTTATTTCAAAGTAACATCTTTGTAGTGGTTTTATTTTTATTAGTGGTGTCAAACGATTAATCGCATCAAAAATAAAAGTTTTTGTTATACATAATATATGTGTGTGTACTGTTTATATTTAGTTGTAATTATCAATACACACAGGCATGCATGCGATTATGTTCAGACTCTAATGTCATGTTTATTATATTAAATATATTTATTTTATAATATACTTTTTGAATATAAACATGTAAATACATATACATATTTTCAAAATATATACTGTATGTGTGTGTACTAATATATACATAATAAATATACACAGAACACACACATATATTGTGCAAACAAAACTTTATTTTGGATGCTTTAATCGCGATTAATCATTTGACAGCACTAGTTTTAGTTAACTATAATAACACTGATCCCCGGTGGTGTAAAATTCTGATTTGACTCACTTTTAATCTCACTGTTAACTTGAATTGAATTTGTCATTCCCCACATAAATTTGAATTAGAATGCCATGAGGTGGAATATATTGAATTGCAGTTTAAAGAGAAAAGGTACTGCATTCTGGAAAACTAAGTGTTCTTCCACTTTAATCCACAAAGTTATTTTCATAAATATGTAAATTATTATAAATGATAAAACTCGAAGATTCAAAGTTTCTCTTAGTTCATATTAACAACCTTTGTTTTATTTACATTTCTAATGTATTACTTTTATGTGAAATCTTTATATTAGAAATTTTCCATATTCAAATTGCAATTCCACGTCTGGTTTGTAACCATTATTCAAATTTAGGAAAATAATTTAATGGAATTTAAAAATGTTTGTAATTGTAATCTTTTGTCAAAATGTAACAATAAAATACAAAAAACAGTTTGCTCTAGTTCAGAAATAAGTTTAGGTTTCAGTTGACATCAAATTTCTCTTATTTTTTTAAGCCTCTTCTACATTTTTTCTCATTGAAAATCCCATTGTACTCTGAAATTAATGTCATATTATGAAAGTATTATGGGTTGCAAACAGCATTTATGTTGGCTTTGTATCAACATTGTGTTGTTCTTGATCCTTTGCTTAGTGTGCACACTATACTTCATGAGTGCTGTGAGTTCTGACTGTGTCTTCAATAGACAATCATCTTACAGGATCTAAATGACTCACTTGAAGCCTAAACAATATCAAGTGCTGTTTTTCAGTGTGTGTGAACCACTGACTCCCTGAACTCAGTTGAAGGTAATTCATTCTGCTGGGATATACAGAGTAGTATCATGAATGCTTGAAAATAGCTTTGAAAGGCCACTGACTTTTGTAATATTAAAGATAATGCTTTCTGTTTTCACATTTTAATGTGCTATTCATAGGTTGACTTTCCTAAATAATGCAAATGCTGTGTTTTTGTGTCAGGGTTTTCAACATTGTTCTGTTTGTTGACTGGCACGATATAGTACATTGGCTCAGTCGGGTTTTAACTGAGACTAAACTATCTGTTTGCGAGCAGATTTCACCATCAGTTACAGTAAAATCAATTAAAGGAACAGTTGACCTAAAAATGAAAACCCATATTCTGTTATTTTTAGGGAGAATTTTGAAATAATCTTCAGTTTTAGTGCCTCTCATGCTTCATCAAGGTACAAAGTAAAAAACAAATGCATCAAAATAGTCCATATGAGTTAAACACAAGCTGCCATGTGACTTTAGAAGACTTTGATATAGCACAGTCGTATGCAATTTTCATTTTTGAGTGAACTGTTCCTTTCTCTTAAGATTTTTCTTCCTTCTTCAACCAGTTTCGAATCGATTTGCACAAACAGTTTTTGTAATAGAAAATTCTCACTCCTAAACCCAACCAAGCTCACAGTAGTGAGTGCTGATGTGGCTTTTACAGTTACCAGTATTAACAGTCTAAAGAAAGGCTGATTCAAGTATATAATTAAATTAGTCACAAACTACCATCAAATTAAAGATCACAAGATGTTCCTTTAATGGCTTGGTGGTGTATTAAATGTAAAGGATTTCTTGTCAACAACACCTAATCAATATCTGTCAATAATCAGTAAGATCAGAGAGGTCATTTTGAATGATTAGAGGTGTTGAATTGCCTCGGGTTACTCTGGGTGTTTGCTCATTATCTGATTTGAATTGCTAACTAGGTTACCCTTTCCAATTACGTCCTTCTCCAGATCACTGTAAAGAGTTTATGGTACACATGACATTTCTACATATAACAGTAAGGAAAGAGGGAGATACAGAGCTCAAGATTGAAAGAGTGACTGTGTAACTGTAGAAAGGAGGAGATAAAAGTGTTGAGTGTGTCCAAACAGCACCGTGCTGAGATAAACAGGTGGGCACAGGCGGGCAGACGGGTATTAGCGGCCACATGCATGCACAGGTTCCAAAATTAACACTCACAAATTGTCAGGTGCCAAATGTGTGGAAATCGTCTTTGGCAAATAAAACTTTACTGTAACTTGGTTCAAGTTGAATGGTAAGAATTATACTCTAATGCGAGTAAAATAAAAATATATATTTTGTTGGGAGTTTTAACCATAGTTTGCAAAATAAATCTATCTGTCACGGTCCAGGTGTGTGGAGGCAGGCAGGATGACAAGGATTCAAAAGAAGGATTTTTAATGTAGCAGCAACAACAAGGCAGAGACGCACACACTCGGGGTAACATTCACAATAACCAACCACACTATAATACAAGAGACAGGAACTTATAGGGCAGATAACGAGGGGCAGACAGGTGAACACAATGAGGGTAATTAACTAATGATTAGACGGGCTAAACCAACACAAGGGGAAGAAACCACAACAAACAGTCCACAGGGGTGTTACAGAAGAATAATAATTTGAAGAAAATTTTTTTTTAATTTCCTAAGCAGTCATTTTTTATTACCCCAATTAATTTGTTGTTTTGACACTTCCAAAAATAAATAAACAAATAAATAAATCTTGTGTAGATGTTTCTAGTTTTCTTTTCTTTTCAGGACCCTATTAAGCCGCCATCTGTTAGACTAAGGAACAGATTTACTAACAGCTTACGTCAGCGCAAACCGTCTTTTGCCGTTAAAATAGTACTGTCAGGATTAACTAAAGACACGCAGTGAAGAATTAGCGCTGAAAGGCGTGGACACAGTTTATTTTTGTGCCTGACCTTATTAAATATGTATTTGTAGGAGTTTCCCTTTCAGCTGCAAAATGTATGGGAGGAGAGTATTAAAATGAATCATGCAACTCGATTTACTAACGTTTGTGCTCATCAAATTACTGATATTTGCGCCATTATTTAATGCCCCAAAAAAGCATGTCTTAAAGCAGTAGGTAATATGCGCTGCTCTTGTAGATTTGTTCGTTCATTATGGATATGATCTGGATGGTCTTGTTCTTTAATGAGCGCATTGTATTAAATCACACCTCAGATTTTCCCTCTCATCGGCGCTTTTATGGAATTGCCCTCTAAAGCTAATTTGCCCTGTTTAGTAAATCTGGCCCCAGGTCTTACACTTACACAATAAAGGTGCTTCACGATGCCATAGAAGAACTTTTTGTGTAAATGGTTCCTTAAAGAACCTTTAACATCTGAAGAACCTTTCTGTTTCACAAAAGGTTCTTTGTGGCGAAAGAAGGTTCTTCAGATAATAAAAAGGTAAGAAAGAGATGGTTCTTTAAAGAACCTTTGACTGAATGGTTCTTTGTGGAACCAAAAATGGTTCTTCTATGGCATCGCTGTGAGACCTTTTAAAGCACCTTTATTTTTAAGAGTGTAACTTGTGCAGATTCAGATTTCTTGAAATTTGTATGGGTTATTTTGTGGGATAGTGATGGATAATGCCATATTTTACTCTATTTTTGTCATAAATCATTTTTAGTTGCTATGCACATGTAATGATAGTGTGTTTGTGCACATAAAGTATGACAACTTTTTAAAATGTAGTTTTGGAATTCACAGTAAACTTTGTTTCAGACCACATCCAAACGAATCTAGTGGTCATAAATAGAATTATGTGTTTTTCCAAGTCTAATCTGCATCCCAGAGGTCCCTTTTTATTGTTTTATGAATATGCAGTTTGTCTATTTTAAGCAGTGTGCTTTTTTCTATATCAGATTTCAAAAGATTCATATAATTACTAGCATATTGTAATGGCCAGAAGTGCAATTTCATTGCATTTTTCGATTTGTTGTATCGTTATTGTCTGAGGGGTTAGTTAGGTGCCAAAAATTTAATACTTTGGGTTATGAATTTGTTCAAATCTTTACTTTAAGTAAGAGCAAAAGTACTATTGATTCTTACCTTAGCAAACTTTATGCCGAACCACTCAATGTTTTCCCAAACCACAAGTGAAATGTTCAGTCCTGCTCTCAGTTATTAGGTGCCTAAATATTCCCAGACAGGTCGATAGCTCGTCTGGTAAGACAAATGGCATGGTTACCAAAATCTAGCTAGGGCCAAAAAACAAAAAAAAAAAACTACTTCTAACAGCAGTCATTACTCTGGGAGGCCAATTAAAAAACAGCATCACTGTACAACACCATCTGTAGCCAACAGCTACGACTGTGTATGTGTGCATGTGTAGTTTGTATTTATGTGTGCCATCGTCCCAAGAAAATCTAGGGCAATTAACAGAACAGTCAGAGCACAAGCAATTATAGAAAGTCTCTTTTTGTCTGTCCAGAGAGAGCGTCGTCCCTCGGTGCCTCTCCTCTGGAATTCTGATCCCGTTTGGAGGCGGCGACCTGGGAAGTGTTGGGAGGGTTAGTGACCCCCTCACCCAGAGGAGTTCAGCTCTCAGAGCTTTGCCTGGGGTTTTTAATTAAAACCGCACCCTAGTTCAAAGCACTCCGAAGGTTCTTGGTGCCGTGCCAGTGGGGTTGACTAAATATCTAATTTCCTGCTGCGGGGCAGAGACGAGGAAGGGCCGAGTGTAATTAGCCGATATGAGGAAGAGGAGGCTGCAGGTGTGCTGAGAGTCTGGAGGTTTGGGATCAGTACTGAAAGTCCATCCCTAATCTGCTTTCTCATTTAGAGGGTGTTTATTAAAATCGCCTGCAACCGCTGATCTCTGGACAATTTAATTGGGGCTTCTTGTAGTCGTTAAAGAAAAATCACAAATGAGATCTCTTAAATCTCAGTTGTTTCTTCTCTAAAAGTCCATGCGATTATGACAGCAAACAGACTTTCGTAATAATTGCCTTCCATTTTGTTGCACTTTGCAAAGATCTTGCAAGTCAGACTTTTTCATCTTACTTTGGCATGAAATTAAAGGTCACCCATCTTTTTTTTTTTTACTTTGTAATTCTTAAAATTCTTAAGCACAATTTCATAACTGAATATTACAGTAAAATTTTAAACTTCAAAACTTTCCAGTAGACTTCATTTTTCTTTTTCTTTCTTTTTTTTGATAATGCATTCACTTGCATGTATCTCACATCTTGACTTTAAGTTCTCTCACAACTCCCCCATCTCACGATTTAAAATCGTACTTTTTGTGAAGACCCGCATTATTTTTTCTGCGTTTATATAAATTGTAAAATAATGTTAGTTAAGCATAATTGACCCCTCATTACTTAAAAAAGTGTGAAAATAAGTACTGTATTATATATATTTTTGTTATAAACAAGTATTTTTAAATATTTTTTATCATTATGCTTTTATTCTTTTTGTACTGCATTTCATGTTTTTTATAAACCTTCATTTTGTAAATGACTGCGTTATAATGATGAGGATCTAATGAGAAGCACCATTGAGAATAATGAGAATTACAAAAAAACTCAAAAGTAAAACTTTCCAGAGGCATTGCAGTAATGAGAATTTATAGGCTAAATTGTGCTTGATTGTCATGGAAGTAATGACATAATATGAATGGTGCTAAAACAGGCTTCATTTTTTTACACAAAATATAATGCCTTTTTTCTTGTTTCTTTTTTCGGTGGGTGGGTGAAATATGACCTTGACTGGTTTTACTCATTAAATTGTTACAACAAGTTAATGCAGAGACTATTGACTTACACTCATATGACCGCTGACTTTGACCCTCACGTTTGTGACCTCTAGAGTAACCCCTGTGGATGTCAGCTGTTAGATACTGTGGATTATCTCATATTGACAGAGGATATCAGATGTCTGCTGCCTCGGGCTTTACTGTGTTATTTACCTCATTTGGGCTTAATTCAGCCACAAATCTTTCTGGTTAATGAGATATTCAAGTAATTACAATGTCTTTTATGTGCCAGGACCTGCAGGTACCTGAAATGTACCTGTTCACATTGACTGAAAATTCAACTTCCATATTTTTGAATACTAGTCAAGTCATGTATGCTGTTCCTCATTACGCATTTATGTAAAAAATCAATTATTTTAATCTTTTAGATTTATTATGCTTTTCAGTACACCTTTAGTATAGGGACCAATTCTCATTAACTAGTTGCTTATTAGCATGCATTTTATTAACATATTGGCTTTATGCTTATTAGTACTTATAAAGTACATATTCTGCATGACCATGTTCTACATCCATGGGTTCCTTCTAATGTTTTTTTTCTTGCTTGGCGAACTTTCCTATTGGGCAGAAATAAATTTGTGTGTATATCTATATAATATAGATTTATAATATATTATATATATATTAGCGAACCATGACTCTTGAGCCTAGGCCCTCTCCCCCTACCCTCGTCAGGGGAAAAACTACCAGCCTAGCTTACGGTGTTCTCTTCTAAAAGTCATCTTTGACAATTCCACCTCTGAAACAAGAGGCTATCTAGCCTTAAGGCGGTCGCACACCGGACGACATGTGCAGCCCTGCATCACGCCGTACCAAAATGAAACAACTAAATTTAAGTCAAATGCAAATCCTCATTACAAATGCATCATCACACAATATCTGCACTGCAGTGGGCAAAACGTACAGACACTCCCTCCCATCACACAAAACCAACAACAGTAATGTGTTTAAGACAACACATCATGACAGCGCAGACACAAAACAAATTAGCGACAGACACTTCATGACAAAGAAGCAGTGTTTATAATAAATAATATTATTATTGGCTCAGCGGCCTAGTAAATGTCCGCACTTACATTATTTGCAGCTTCCATCGTGACTTGAATAACAGCTAGTTAGTTTATCAGTGTATATATTTTTTATTTGAGAGATCCCGACAGTGGGCGGAACTTGTTGTAAAGTTAGTGATAACAAGGCCCACCCATTTAGAGGAGATATGATTGGTCAATTTTTCTGTCAGTCGAAATTACTCTCCCATTGATTTACTATTGCTTGGCCCTCTCTAATTTCATAGCTGGACCACCAATCACAGAGCCGCAAACGCTAGGCGGAAACATTCAGATATGGAGAAAATGGGCGGTGTTCATAAGTCCATTCACTGAATATGCAGATTTGAAGAGGTTGTTTTTTTCCCACAGAAGTTGTATTTATTTATTTAGAATTCTGTTTGGTCAAATTAGGAATTGTTAAATCAAATTCGTAATAATAATTTTTTTATTCAAAATTATTATATTTAAAAATTTTATTTAAATTTATAATATTGTTATTACCATAATAACAATATTTGAATCAATATATTGTCCCCACCCCTAGAGGCTCCTACCTGGGCGATAAAACGGTATTGATATTTATTGATGGTACTCCTTCGATAACGATATAATTTTTTTTCGATATATCGCATGAAATAGGCACGTGCTATGAGTGACGCAGAAAGCACACACAAACACGAACACATGAACTGAATTGAGTGCTGTGCCTGCCTGTAATGAGATGATTGTGAATGAAAAAAAATTAATATTAGTCTAGTTTAAAATAAACATTTGCATTTGAATGATAGGTGTGCATCAGGGAGCGTCATCAGTGGCGCACGAGATGCTGTGATAATGATGTAAGTGACGTTGTTACATTTAATGTTTTATTAGTCTAGCCCCTAGATTCGCCGCTGCTGTTTTATCGCATCAAATATTAGAGAAATTAGAAGCTCAATTGTGGAAAGATCTTGATATTTGTAAACCGAAACCAACCATTCCACCAGAACGCATATTCATGCATTTTTAGACAGGAACAAATATGACTGCTGCTCTCACGTACACAAGATTTGCCATGCAAAGTTAAAACAGTTTTAAACTTTTAGAAAACATGTCACGAATTTGTGGAGGTTTATTCCTTTTTCACTGCGTCTCTTATGTTTTTAAATGCAATCTGCGTGATGGTCGATTCGGCTCTTTGTATTAAGCAATTCATGAATACATGATGCTTGTTCATAATTGTTTATGCAATTTACGAAATTATATTTGATTTCTATTAGTTAATTTAGACGTAATGCAGGTTTTTTTATAGACATTTATTTCCTTGCATTGACAATTTAATGTGCTGCATTGCTGCATATTTTGCTCATTGCGCCCTCCTGTGGCCTCGGGACACAAAAGTTTCCTTAAGACCTATTTAATCTGCACATAAAACATTAGAAATTAGTTTGACTGTTAATATTTAGTATTGATATATATAGTTTGACTGTTACAATAAATTGGGTTAATTTAAAAATACAGTGGTTAAATTAAAAAAAAAAATTCTATTGCTCTTTGTCTTAAAAAAGGTTATAAAAATGTCAATAAATATCGATACCGAACGATATGAAACATTATATCGTTGATACGCTGATCGTTGCGCCACATTATTTCTTCTGCGCATAGAAGAAGTGCGCGACAGCTTAGAGGGAACATTGTCTACATCCCTACCAAAATACCTAAACTTACAACCTATTACAACCTTACAAACTATTAATATGCAGCAAATTAAGATTTTATTGAGGCAAATTCACAGTTAATGATTTGTTAATAGCGAGAATTAAACCATAAGATAAAATGTGACCATGCTTTCTTAATATTCTGTGCAATTAATGCACATGTAAAAGTCACTGACACAAAATTATTTCACTCATATCTGTCCTTTCACGCATATTCATTGAGAGTGAGTTGAATTATGAAAGAGATACAGAGGGTAGAGAACAGGTGCATTGTGGCCCTCAGACCATCCAGGTGGAGAGAAAGCTCATGTTTATGAGATCACAGGTTTTATGCTGTACTCTCAAACATTATGCAAATAATCCCGCAGTCCTAGCAGTAATGACACGATGGAAAAGCATGAATTACAGAATAAAGGACACGCTCGCTCACACACCATTCCTCACTGACTCTGTCCATGTAGACACTGGGGGTGCGTGTGAGAACAGCTATGAGGCAAATGTTGACACTGATTTGTAATTGATCTAAACAGAAAAATGAGCGGAAAACCTGAAAGAAGATCTTTGTAGGCTCGCAGTGCATTCTGAGCCATTCGTATGTGCTCATTATATCCAAATGTTCTACTCACACTCATGTGATGCTCCATTTCAGGCAATAAGAAGACTGCTAAATAATTCACGAGATGCTGGGATCAAACGTCTGCTTCTGCTTGTGTTCTTCTGAATGCAGAAGGGTGTGTGTTGGTGTTGGTGGGTTAGAATTTGGGGTACTGGGATATCAGTCTTTTGGTGATGTTCAGTATGTACTGTATTTTGATATATTTGGTCTAAAATGAATGTTTGTTTGTTTGTTTATTTGTTTCTCAGAGACTGAACATCCATTATAACCATTTAGTTTAGAACTTAAAGGTCACCTGAAATGCTTAGAAACACGCAGCGTTACTCTGTGTTGACGTCATTTTAACTGAAACAGGAAGGCAGGGCGGGACATATCAAGCAACCCCGCCCCTTTTTAAAATAGCCAATAGCGTTCGTTTATATCACAGCTTGGGCTAGAGCCGTTCAGAGCCGTTGAGCTCCGTAAAGCCGCATTTGACAGGGTATGCCAGCCACAATCTCATCCATATTGCTATAAAATATAGCATTCTGTGTAGAATTCAAATAGCTCCGACACATTTTGTGGTCTGCGCCGACTCGCTCATGTGATCCGCTCCGTGCTATCGTGTCTCTGGACCGGAGCAGAGTGTGTGTGTGTGCGGTGTGGTGGTTAGCGTGACACAGCGCGAAACCAGACTTCTTTTTTTCTTCAATGGAAAGCATATTTACACTGTTTGAATCATTCCCTGTCACCTATATAGTGCACTACGTGCCATTCACTGTACAGAGAATACTAATTCTGTGGACAAGTGACCGATTTCAACCGTGGCTTCAGCGTCTATTTTATAGTGTAGGGGGCGGGTGCTTCGGATTCTAGAGAGCATTTGATTGGACAGAAAGTTTGATGAGAAGCTGAAGTACGATGTGACGTCAAAAAAAAATCGTTAAGCCGTTTTGGCGGAAGTGACGATCTGCAAGCTTTGAATGCTTATATCTTCTAAATACGAATTTTGTCACGGTTTGGAGCACACTGCCTTATAGATAACCTTAAGACTAACATATTGATACTAACACCCAAAACACTTTCATTTTGATTTCATGGGGACTTTAAAAAAAAACACTTTTTATTATTTGAAAAATGTCAGAAATTTGTTTTTTTTTCTAGAGAATTTACAGTTTGTTGTTGTTTTTTTTGACACAATAATGACACAAACATATTTTTGAATCAGAGTTTTGGATTGAAATTGATTCAAACTGCTTTGGAAAGACATGAGGGCAAGTAAATGACTAAAGTATTTTCATTTTTGAGTGAACTATACCTTTAATGATTTCATATGTGTGTTAGTGAGAAAATAAATGTTTGATTGATTGATTGATTGATTGACTTTATAAACCTATTGATGTGATTGAGAAGTCTCTTATGCTCCCCAAGTCTTCATTTATTTGATCAAAATTACAGTAAAACAGTAATATTGTGAACTAGATTTTACCATAGACCATTTTTACCATATCCATAGACTTTCGTAAAACACACACACACACACACACTCACACACACCACTGCACAGAAAATCAATGTTTCTGCTCATTGGTATATTGGGTTGGGTCAGTGTGTCATGATTTTCTCCTCTGGCCTGTGGTCATCAGATTAGCTCCAGACATCTAATAAAATTGAGTGATAATTTGACACGGTCATTGTGATGTGGGTTAGTGCGCTCACCGGATTAATCTCTGTGGAATTGGCAGGGAATTCCCTACGGATCAGCAGATTTCCCAGTCAATCTCTCTCTGACGGATGTGATGTTTTCATTTGGGGCTTCTTATTGCCTTTGAATTTACTCAGGCGTTATGCTTACATTTCCATCAGAAGCTAAAATAAAGCCATTCATGCGTGCTCTCTACACACACACACACACACACAACCAACACAACACCACACACAGGACTTGTGTGTGTGTGAAGGTCTATAGCCAGATTCTGTTTAAGTCATTTGTGAATCACTGAACAGCGAGAGGTCAGAGGTCAGACTGGGTTACACAGTCACATAGATTTAACCTTCACCTCTCTTTCCTCCATATGTGATACTGTTCACTGTGTGATCTGTGTCTTTATGTGTGTGTGTGTCTGCTTTGGCACACATTGAAGTAGCCAGTGTGTGTTTATTCATGAACATTTTACTGCCATTTATTCATATTTCCATTCTTCTGTGAAACATGCAAGGAGATGCTAGATTCTCTGAGCTGTTCTTGTTCATACTGTTAAAGTTGATGGTGATATTTAATATCGAATTCCAAAAATGACTAAAAGACTAGTTTAAATACCATGCATGCCAAGTCTTCAGTCTGAAGCCAAAGACCTTTTGGTCTTTAGAGAACATTTATTGCATCATTCATTCAAACAATGAGACTCTTTGTGAAATGGCTAACCAGCTATTCAGATCCATCGAAACCTTGGTGAAATCTGTGTGTAATGGCGAAGATAGTGTGCTGACTGGTTGTTGAGTTAATTGCCACCTTCGGTACAGTGGAAATAGTGGTCTTGTCTGAGACCACGAGATCAAGACTCTGATAATTATGGGTTCTGTGAGCATTTACCTCTCAGATTACTCCATTAAAGAGATTACATTTTCCCAATCTAAGTGAATTCTCTTTCTTCCTGTCGGTTCTCCAGATCTGGATAAGCCTGTGCTCACAGTGCACCAGACGGTGGGTGATGTACGAGGCAACTACTATCAGGAGAAAACAGTGTTTTTACGCTGTACGGTAAACTCCAACCCTCCTGCTCGCTTTATCTGGAAACGAGGAAATAAACCAATCGAACAGAGCAAAGACAACGGAGTGGATATCTACGAGCCTCTGTACACACAGGTACAACATTATCATGACTTCTGTTGTTGTTGACCTGTTTTTGTTCATTCTTTTTTTTTTTTTTTTTGAGGGGGGGTGTCCTCTGGTGTCCGAAAGGGAGTTAAGTTCAGTTTTACGTTATGTGTTTAGCAAACTTTTGGAATTTTCCGGAACAGAACCAACTG
This sequence comes from Sinocyclocheilus anophthalmus, assembly GCA_018155175.1. NCBI lineage: Eukaryota > Metazoa > Chordata > Actinopteri > Cypriniformes > Cyprinidae > Sinocyclocheilus > Sinocyclocheilus anophthalmus. The sequence continues at coordinate 80,920 of JADLZN010001204.1, forward strand.
AGTAAATCCCAAACCTCTCTTAAGGCCGGCGTACACGGTGCGATTTTTGCTGTCTCGTATGAGCTCGCAGGTGATTTTTTTCTCTCGGGAGAAAATCGCAGATGCTCGCATGGTCGCGGCTTGTACCGTGTGAGAAGAATTACGGGCCGATCCGAGACGTTACGAGCACCTCCCGTCCTCCCGATAATTTTCAAACATGTAAAAAAAAATCGGATGCTGTCGGTTTAAATTCGTGGCGTATGTGCGGTTGAACGAGACGATTTGGCGATCCATCTGAAGTTGACCAATCAGAAGATGACAAAAACCATATTCTATAATAATTTTAGTTTAATTATACAGTTCTATTTTTTATTTGTTATTCCGAATGTGCCAAATTTGCTGTTCAGCTTTATGAATGAATATGCCTGTTGTATTTCCGGCAAAACAAGCAGAAATTCAGAAATGGCCTACTCCCTCGAGTTCTTTATGAAGAACAGAAAGTCCATGCTTTTCTCTGCTTTTCAGCCATTGTCTTTGCCATGTCCTTTGTCTTCGGGTTTTTTTTTTTTGGACGGCACAAGTCGCCTGCCACAAAGAAAACTATTTCGTCCTCAGAATCCATATTTTTATGAATGGCGCGAAACATAATGCTTACGTCAGAGTTTGTAAAATCATAGTAAATTCGTGTCGTGTGTGACTGCCTCCGTACGATTTTCGGATTAAACTCAATCGGGACATGTACCAAAGCTCACGACGTTCCGACCTTCAGAATCGCACTGTGTACACCCGCCTTTACCCACAGCTGGACAATATGCATGATTTCTCTATAGGCCTTATTTCCCCGAAAACAGAAAATAGTTTAATTAGAGTTAATAATCATTTGAATAGCAGATAACCACAGGAGACGCGCTCAATCACAGAGCAACGTACTCAATAAATCAGCGATCCATCAGTGATGAATTCATAATCTGAGCACTTATTATTAAAGAGCCATTTGAATAAGGTGGGATGGATGGAGATTGATGGCTTTGCTATTAATAATGAGGATTATTCATTCTCCTGATGGACGCAGTCAAAAGAATGAGATGAATGTAAAATTCCTGAATTCATTCTCTCTTTATCATGCACACAAATTGACATTGAAAAATGACATAAAGTCAGCTACTTTATATTGCAACCTTTATGAGTGTTTTTTTGTAGTATTTCGTAGTTTGCACTTCTGTTACACTCTGTGATGCCCCAGGTGGGAAAATGTGTTTTCATATTTTAAATACGAATTACTCAATAGTAGTCAAATTATACAAAAAGAAAAATTCTAAAAGCACAGATGACACTGTTTCCGGAGGATGACCGACAAACAACATTTTGTTGTCATTATGTATAAATGCCTGTTTTGACTAACAGATGTGTGAATGTGTGTGTGTTTGCAGGGTGAGACAAAGGTGCTGAAACTGAAAAACCTCCGTCCACAGGACTTTGCTAATTACACCTGTCAGGTGTCCGTCCGGAACGTGTGTGATATTCCAGACAGCTCGGTCACCTTTCGCCTTGCCAACACCACTAGTGAGTTCCCGTTTACGCTCAAACGCTCACATTCACTCTCTTTCCCTCATTATACAGCAGCTGTAGTGAGTTTTGCATATGAATTTTGTGCTTAATTTTATTTTGCTAATTTTATTACAGGGAAAAATGAACTGCGCATTGAATTTCGTTTCTGCCGTTAGTTTTACAGAAACTGTAGGAGTACCTGTCTTTTCTCCTTCAGTTCTTTTGATTATTTTTCTCCTCAAATGTTCCTTTTCCCCTGGATATGTGTTGACCTGTCAGGTTTAATTCACCTTTCTTTGATTACATCTTCACTTTTCCCTCTTTTAATCTTGCGTTCTTTCTCTCGTTCACGGTCTGTCAGCGCTGTGGAGATGTTCAGCGCAGAAAAACACAGGAACAGTCACGTGTGTCTTTGATCATGTTGGTCTGTGCACTGGTTTGTGTCTCAGGTCTCTCTGAAGGCAGACGTCACTATCACTGTGCTGTCCTGTACTGAAATTCCTCCAGGGAATCAGTGAACTGAGAGTATGTGGGATTTTTCATTGTTAGAATAGATTTATCAGAGCTGTGGCCTAGTGGTTAGCACACATTGAGCTGTGGTGCACATATGGGGGGATGTGAGATGTCCAGAACCTGTCCAGATCTCATTCCCTCCTCTTCTCGCTATCATTTTCCTGTTTTCTATTTCACTTTGAATTAAAAAAAAGTGCAATAATGGAATTTGAATGGGAAAAGATACAAAGAATATAAAGGGGACTGATATAAATAGGGTTATATAAAATAAAAGTCATAAAGGGTAGATCAGACTATATGCTTTTTGTTCCAGTGAATATTTATCAGGGTTAATTTATTGTATACAAGTCAATATACTCTGACAACGGGGACAAGTTGTCAAAACTGGAGCTTTTAAAAAACAGTATTTAAAATGTATAATCATTTTTACAGCTTTATTCAATATTATATAAACTACTGTTCAAATATTTGGAGTTTGTAAGACTTTTGAAATGTTTTTGAAAGAAGTCTTTTATGCTCGCAGAAGCTGCATTTATTTGATCAAAAAGACAGTAAAAACAGTAATAGTATAAAATATCATTACAATTTAAAAGAACTGTTTTCACTTTTGATATATTTTGAAATGTAATTTATTCCTGTGATGCAAAGCTGAATTTTCAGCATCATTACTCCAGTCTTCAATGTCACATGATCCTTCAGAAATCATTCTAATATGCTGATTTGCTGCTCAGGAAACATGGAAGAGGCACAGTGAAACCAGCGATTATATTTTTTTTTCAGGATTCCTGAATGAATAAGATCAACCTTTATTTACAATAGATTTTTCGTCAACATTATAAATGTCTCTACTGTCACTTTTTTGATCAACCTAATACATCCTAAAATATTAATGTCTTTCAAGAAAAAAAATCCTTTCAATGATTCTTTTGTCAACTTTCCCCTGTGACAACTAGCCCCAGTCTCTCTTATATATATGCTTTTTCACATGCTGTCAAGAGGTTTCATAAGGTATCTTTAGTAGATGGTATTTCACACTGAAGTCCTATGAAAGCTTTATCCTTGTTAACTAACATTTTCATCATCGTCAGAATACATTGTTTGTGTAATCCATAATGAATCGAATTCACAGAAAAATCAAAAATACGCCTGTGACTGGAAAATCATTGCTAGAACAAAAAAAAAAAATGCTACTACAATACCCAGTGAAACCCTTTATGAATTAGTCATGTAAAAAAACATGTTTGTTCGTGTTCAAATTAGCAGCATTAAGAATTCATGCTCGAGAAATAAGTTCAAAGCTCGCTGAGAAATTCTAAAAGTAGCCCAAAAGTTCCCCCCTCTCTGTGTGCGTCTTTATTTCCCTCGTTTCTCGTTCTCTCTCTTGTGATGAGTTGGAAAGGCTGTTGATTCTCCTCTTTCTGCTCTCTCCACTAGAAAGGCAGCTGTGAAATAGTCAATAGAGATGAGTGAGTCTGGAGTGACAATATCAGAAGTCTGTACCTCTCGCACAAACACACACACACACACACACACACAGACACGCTCCGCGGCGCCCCACCGGTGTCCTGCCCTGTGGAGAAACAACACACTGCTGCAAATTGGAATTTGTTTTCCGCGTGGCTCGCGAACACGCAGCTCGTCGCCGAAAGAACAAAACACTGATTAGTTTTTCTGTTGATTTTTGTTTTCTTTCCTCTGAACTGACGAGTAGGAACGGGGTGAGATGAAGTTGGAGAGAGCAGAAGAAACACGCGTCGGACGTCGTGCTGAAGTTTGAGAAGTTGGCTTCTTTAGAGGGTAGAATGAAGGAGACTGCGTCTGTGCACAGGATTCGAAGCGCTGTTTTAAATTACGGGTCGATCGTGACGTGTAACTCCAAACCTAGTTGGTCAGCATCTGCTTGTGTGAAGGTCAGAGCTCAGATCAGAGAGAAAGACCGGCTTTAACACTTTGTACACTATGGTGTTTAGTTTATGATGTTATATCCAAACAATCATGGCTGAACGTCCGTTTTTCTTTATTCTATAGGGTTTTCCTCTTATACACTACCATTCGAAAGTTTGGGGTCAGTAAGAAATGAATACTTTTATTCAATAAGGACTCATTAAATCGATCAAAAGTATTGTAGTATAGTATAATATTATAAAAGTATAATATTAAGCAGCACAACTGTATCAAATCAGCATATTAGAATGATTTCTGAAGGATCATGTGACACTGTATATTCATCGTCTGTTTTATTACGTCTTATATTGATTTTTCCGTACTGCTGGTTGTCTGGTCAGAGGAGAACTGGCCCCCCGACTGAGCCTGGTTTCTCCCAAGGTTTTTTCTCCATTCTGTCACCGATGGAGTTTTGGTTCCTTGCCGCTGTCGCCTCTGGCTTGCTTAGTTGGGGACACTTCATTTCCAGCGTTATCGTTGACATGATTGCAAAGATACTATTTAAACTGAACTGAGCTAAATGTCATAATTGAATTCAATGATGAACTGTCTTTAACCGAAAAATGAGGTTTACTATTGTCATTTTGCATTATTGACACTATTTTCCTAATTAATGCTGTTCAGTTGCTTTGTCACAATCTGTATTGTTAAAAGCGCTATATAAATAAAGGTGACTTGACTTGACTGTAGACTGGAGTCATGATGCTGAAAATTCAGCTTTGCATCACAGGAATAAATTACATTTTACAATATATTCCAATAGCAAACTGTTATTTTAAATTGAAATAATATTTCACAATATTACAGTTTTTACTGTATTGTTACTTTCAAATAAATGCCGCTTCAGTGAGCATAAGAGACTTTCAAAACATTTTAAAAATCTTGCTGATCTCAAATTTTGAGTGGTAGTATATCATTCTGGTATCTATTTATAACATTAATTTAACATCCATACGTTTATATTATATCGTATTGAAAGATTTATTAAGAAATGTTAAGTCAAAAAAGGAATAATAAGTGTCAAATATATTCATTATATTCTTGTTATATTTTTCCTTTTTGATTTAAAATTTCATGTTTCAGATTCAGATGATTGTCTGTTGAATCAGAATTTTTCAGTGAAACAAAAATTGATGCCTAGCTGTCATTTTGAAGATTTTTGCATTCTTAAATTAATTTTATAGAAAAATGTCTCAAGATATGGCGTATTATTTAATGAGATGTACAAACTGATATTTCTTTCAGTTTGTTCATCACACTGGAAATTGAAGGTCAAATCGAGCATGGGATACACTATCCCATGCACTTTCCTCTGTTGTGTACTTCACATTCTAGCAAATGCAGTAGGCCATCATTATTCTGTGTATACAAAAGTTTGCGAACTCTGCAAAGTGTGCATACTACATAGTGCAAGTACTAGTTTGTGATGTTATGATTAAATGGTAAAATCACTGCAACACACAATTTCAACTGGCTTGTTGCTTTAATAGAAATCCGAGGAGACTCAAAAGGAGTCTGTTTGCACTTGGTTCACTAGCATAAAAAATGTATCATATGCCATATTTATTTAAATCAAAGGCAATTTAATGACCTTTATCATCACTTATTACATTTTAAAAACCTTTGGGATTTCAGCTCTATGCATGTATCAGAAGATAAAAACAAATGCACATACTATACTTTTGTTAATACGTCAGTGTTTTGTGTTTAATTATATGTTTATGCACTGCATCGTTCATGTAGACGTACAGGCACCATCTGTACAGATCGTTCAAGAGGAAACAACTGATGTGACTCAATCTCGCTCAAATGAAGCTTTAATTGGATAATTGTATGGCTGGGATTGAAAGAGCTGTTGAAGATCGGGAAGAGAGAGAGAGATTGTCATTATTCAGAGAAAAGAGCCAACCTGGTGGAACATTTTTCTCTTTCAAACAGCACCCAGCCCCCCCGCCCCCTTTAACGCTTTCATATTTTCCTCTTAGCTGAATCTCACTACAGTGGCATATGATGACCTGTCAGTTTGAATGCTTTAGGAGCGTCAAAGTAAAGGAGCGGTAGAAATTAGGAGAGGGTCTATAGACAGAGTTTGAGGCATCATGCTGAAGCCCCGCTCACACTTGTAAATAAGATGTCATTCTGTTTTTGACAAGGAATTTATTTTACCTAAAAATTTATATTTGGGAGGGGGAAGTGTTGAGCGAATATAAACTGCAGCAGTGCATAAAGCATCATATCGTGAATAAGATGAACTATACAGACTCGCTCAGAATAGTGGCAGTTTCTGGTCTGGATTGATTGATTGAAGTTATTATATCCCAGCATGTGGGAATAGACAAAAAGAAGAGTGAAACCATACGTAGTAAAACTAAATATTCTTGCTAAAAATTATATTTTTGATATTTGAATATAGTATCTTATAGGATTATGTAGTTTCCTATTGATCCCATTGATAGAAACTGCCATTTACTGTGGCTCATGTCACCTGGCAAAATGTCATTTTGACATTATTTTCATGATAATTTAGCATATTTCCACGTAATTCTCGACCTTAATACAAAACAAACAAAGAAAAAATACTTTTTCATTTATAATAATTAGTATTTAGACATTTCATTACTACACACAGACACACACGAAAACACAACGCACACACACACACACACACACACACACCCCACCGCACGCACGCCACCACACACGACGCACAACAATTAAGCCACAATTCACACAATTAATACAATTTCATTAATTCACTGGATTATACCCCAAAAATATGGTGTTAAAAAACATATACATGTATATCACTATGTATGTGTATGCGTGAGCAGGTACTTGTCTTCTGTATTTCACTCGAACACAGATTGGAGAGTTATAGAGTTGCTTTTTATTTAGCTTCTGATTTGAAGTAGTTAATAATCTGCATTTAGTTAGACAAGGATGTTCTTGTGATATTTGTCTGTAGTTGGTTGAGGGCTGGAGAGAGATCATTATTTTCTGCTATCGTTTTCCAGGATTATATTTTTTGGTCAAAGCACACACACACACACACACAACACCACACACAACAGGTGCGTCCGGTAGATTGCTTTTTGTATCGTAATCCTGATGTTGTATTGAAGTTGATTCGACCTGTTAAAGACGCTACAGTAAATCGTTCTCCCTCATGCCAGTCATGCTCTGACTTCTGTTGTATGAACACACAGTGTGTCTTGTGTGTGTGTGTATCGAGCGCTGCTCACGACTGCATTGCCTAGACAATGATTTTACAAGATATGTGACATTATGGTTCTGTTAAATGCAAATCTTTATTCATTCTCTGATGTCCGCCATGACATCTCACTTTATATCACATATATATCACTAATAGTATTCTTACCGAAATTTCTTGAGAAGGATAATTTTATATACCAAATAACCATGTGGTAATGTTTTTTATAGCATTTTTTGGAGTGTAATCCAGTGAATTAAATACTTTATAAATGGAATGTGATGCACTTCATCTCATTTGATTGCTTTTTCCTTTTTTATTGGGAATGGATGGATAAGCAAATGATCAGATTATTCATACCAAATAAATGAAAAGTCTGAGTTCACATGATATAACACTTGACTTGCAGTAATGCAGATTAGTTCAACCATGTTTGAAAAAAAAAGCGATTATTAGTGCATTTTGCAACATCTTGTGTGTAGCGTGTCACCAGCCTACTTGTAGAGAATCCTCACGCTCCCACAATAATGAACGTGTCGTCGGTCATTATGGCAATGGTAGTAATTTTGACACTACTTTAGTATTACCCTAAATGATTCAGTTTGAATCATGTGTATGATATCCAAAGCCATTCCATCCATCCCGCCTCCCTCCCGCCTCCCCCACATCCCTCCTCCATCACCAGTAGCCATCCATCCATCCATCCCATCCATCCATCCATCCAAGGTTGATTGACAAAAGCGTTTATTGCATCAGCATCTTATTACTTTTTTTATTTGTTTAATCATTTATTTTGCGAAAAAAAATAGTAGTCATCAGTCGTATGTCCTTGGTGTAAAAAAAACACTGGTGTCACAAACTGCCTAATGCTTTGATGTGATGTAATGTACCTAGATTCACTCATATTTCCTTTTATTGGTAAGACTCAGAAACAACCTCATTTAAATGAATCTGTTGACAGTTTTTGTCCCTTAATTCAAACTGCCTCCCCTCAGTTAATTATAGTTTCCCTGACTGGCACTTTTGTGAGTTTATTTTACAGTGTGTTTTCTCTGAAGTGCTTTTGTAATCTCCGTAGGCTCTGTTTGTTCATATCTAGAGGGTTTTAACGCAAATGGTTTGTTTGTAGCTCAGATTACGAGGGTGAGTTTCTGGCGCCGGATATATGTTAATTAATGCAGTGTGGGTTAATGTGCACTGCTTAAAATGTGCTAGTGCTTTAGGGGTCATTGTTTCCCTGTTAGGATGAGTCTAATAAAGGGTTGGTTAAGCGTTGGTTAGCTGTGTTAATATATCTCTGTCTCAGCCTCTTTGAGCCATTAGCTGGCAGTAATTGGCTGGGCTTAATTGCACAAGCCTGGTCCCCACGGCAATAGAGACGGCGGATGTCCGATCTCTCTATACTTGTTGCTCTGGTGATTCTCTCTCCTACACACACACACACACACACTGAATGCTTCACAGGTCACTCACACATATTTCCTTCCTTCAGTCCATTTGTGTGTGAGGGAGAAACAGAGGGAGAGTGGCTGTTGAAAATAACATACTACTCTTTACATCTCGCAGTATATTATGGGATGTAGACTGTCTATAGTATGTGGATTAATGTACTGTATGCACATAAAACACCAGGAGAGACCTACTGTATATTCGACGGGACGTGCTTTAAACTACAGAGCATGCTGCATCCCATAATGCAATGCACTCGACATGCATTAAGATGAATGAACCTGAAGAAATATGGGGATTCTTACACTGCAAAAAACATGTTCTTGACAGTATTCTTGATAGTATTTTGTCTAGTTAAAATATATATAAACATGCTGATGAATAAACAAGATGAATTTACTTGAGAAGCAACACTGCGTAGGATATTAAGGCTTGTTTGCAGAAAATATATCTATCAATATAATATTTGTGTTTTGTCTTAATGCACTGGAACATTTCTTCTCCTTATTTAAGTATAAATATGTTAAAGCAACTAAAAAAAAGACATATAATAATAATACAATTATTTTCAATATACAGTGTTGTATATTGAAAATAATTATTCTAAAGAAGAATTCATATATTATAAGTAAATAGATATTGTATTGAAAAACAAGTCAAATAAAATTTATAAAAAAGTCAATTTTATGCAGTTGAACACTTATTGATTGGATCGGTTGGACACAAATATTAAGACATTTAGCTAATTACTGCTTACTACATCCTATTCGACTCATTATATTTGATCAGACACAAAAATAACTCCTTTTTTATTGCTGCATCTCACGTATCATTTTCTTTTTTACAAAGTAGGAGGCATTATAAAATGTATACTTTCCAGCATTTAGTATGTAGTTAGTATCCATTATGAACATTAATATCTTATCAATATCAATGCTCTTGCCATGTTAGAGTTGTGGTGCTCATGTGGATGATGCGGGTTTGAGTCTAGTTATGTTCTCATCTCATTTCCTTTCTCTGCTCATTCACTTTCTCTTCCCTCCAAAATAATGCTTTTTATCTAGGTATAACCAGTGGGTCTGTCTGATCCGGTGAGAAACAATGCCTATATTCCATAGGCATATGCAAGAGCACTACTGTGACTTTTCTATAGCAAAGCTGATTTGAACGCATGCCGTATGCATAGCAGAGAGCAGCTGAGGGGAAATGTGTCTGATATTGATCAGTCGGTGTCTCGCTACACACACCTGCCGTCCCTTACCATCAATACACGCCGCTAATACACCATCAGGTGTAATGAGGATGAATGGGCTGCATGTGTGTGATGTACAAACTCATTTCCCCTTGGGAGAGGACATTTGCCTGTTAAAGGGACAGTTCACCCAAAGTTACATTTCTGTCATAATTTTCTTACCTTCATGCCATTCCAGACTCTTTGCATGATTTTTCCTCCCTGGATTTTTCATACAGTGACTACGGCTCCAATGCTCCATAAAAGGCAAAAACACACCATAAATAAACCATAACAGTTGTCCAAGTCTTCTGAAGCCAAATTAAAGTATGTAGAAACTGGTGCTGACTACTGAAAAAGTTCCCTTCTCTTAAATCTCTTTTTAATTCAGCATATTTAAACTGGTGAGCCATGCTTGATATTTGGTGACAAGAGGAGTCAGCGAAAATGTTACAATTTTTAATTTAATTTAATTTAATTTCATTTTGTTTTATTTTGTTTTGTTGACATTGGCTTACATTTTAGAGAATTATTTTAAAACGCCCTTTAATAAAAGGTAAAAACAATTTGCCAACATTCTGTATTCCCATAAAAAAATAAAATAACAACATTCAGTTTTGTAATGAGGTGAGGATGATAAATTATGAAGACAAACACACCACACACACACCACAACACACACACATATTATATATATATATATAATATATATATAATATAATTCTTTTGTAATCAAACAAGGAGAAAAACTCACTGACAAATCCACATATAGGCTGATGCATTTACACAAACTAAATCACAACATTTTCTGACTTTGATAAAAGGGCAAACACACACACACACACACACACACACAAATCTATCAGACAAAAAATAAATGATATCAGTAGGCTTATTGCCATGCAGCTACGATTTATTTAACAGCACTAATTGAGACAGGCATCATTAAATCAGACAGGATAAATTGATTTAATTATGTTATTGTCGTGTCTAACATTGCTGACTACTAATTACTTTTCATCTGTTGTCACGGCAGCATGGCTCCGATAGCCTTGTTAATCTGCCGCACTTTTGCGTTATTTCTTTTTTTTCCGGTGGTGAAGCCATCAGTGATTGACGCATGTGATTGGCGCATGTGACACTGAAGTGGATGAACAGTCCTGAAAGTGACATCCTTCACAAGAGATAGAGAATGCTTTCCGAGAAGAGAAGGTTTTGCCGTGTTTGTAACGCCTAAATCCTTTAATAGAATCTTTCTAGGAGAAACTCAGTGACTGATATACGAAAACCACAGGCGCTGAAAAGTTCATGCTGCCTGCTTTGTTTTCTGAGTTATGTCTTTGAAATAATCAGTACTTATTACTTTTGGATGGAGAATCCAATAAAGAGCGCATCGTTATTTTGTCATTCTGTCTGGAAGAAAGTTGTGTTTACTGAATTGATACAGTAAGTTGAAGGAAAGTTTGACAGGTTAGCAGCATCAAAGCAAAGCAGTTTTTATTGAAGCACTAAGTAGAAGGTAACTAGATATTCCTGAGTACAGCAATATATTCTGCTTTGTTCTATCTGTGAACTAATCTGTACTTATTTCTTATGGACAGATATAGATTTGAATTGAAACATTTTACACATTTTCGGGCTTGCTTTCTGTGGTTTCAGCCATTCACTGAGACCGCTGTGCCATTATTTCAATTATTTTTTTACATGCCGCTCTGTTATTGTCGTTTAAGACTGGAAATCCACTGCTTCTTTTTTAAAACCAATAATCAAAAGCAGCTGGAGGATGATGTGTGAAATTTAATTATTTATCTGATTCCAATATAATTAATCAGACTCAATCAAATTGTTAAGAAGTAGAATCGTGTTCTTTGAAGGGAAAGCTTTCTCAGAAGCTAACAGGAAAACAGAATTTAATATGAAAGTTTAGATAGCACTGTGACTTACCAGACATGTCTCTACTATTTTTATTCTGTTTTTGAGATGCATTTCTATTGAATGAGGAATTGTGAGCTCTGGGGTCAAAAGGTCATGTTCGATCCAGATGTGAGGTGGGACTGCATGCGCGTCAGCTTGCACAGTTTTAGATAGAATCACCCTTACATGGCACATACAATCGAAACAAACTGTCGTTTGGTTGCTTATATAATGTAAACAACCTAGGAATGAGCAGTATTTCTTTATGGAGTCATTTTTACACCATTTGCCTTCAATACAGCTTCTAACCATCTTAGAATTTGGGCTGCCTCTAACAACTATTTTTATTTCGATTAATCTATCGACTAATTTATCGATTAATCTAAGCGATTAATTTCCCACACAAAAAATCTACAATTTTACTTAAGAATATTTTATTAAACCAAATGAATCCTTTTTTTAAAGCAAAAGTAAAGTGCAACACAGAGTGCAAGAAGCAAGTGTCCATCTCATAGTCCAAATCACTGAAATCAAAGAATGACAACATATCCACGTGTTCTAGTCTACTACTAATAAAATTATAATAAAAAACACTTTTTAAAGGAGTATTTACCAGAAATGTTATTTACCAGAATTTATTTAGGAGAAAAATGTAAATGTGCAGTATTTCTGAAAAAAAGACTTAAAAAAAATAAATAAAATCAATTGATTGGAGATGCTTTCGATTATTAAAATTTAATGGAACCATTCAAATGGAATCCAGAAAATAATGGAAAACAGAATTAGGTAAAGATAAAAGTGTAAAACTCAATTAATTAGACAGGCTTTTTGATTAATACAATTTAATTTAACCATTAAAACGGAGTATAGAAAAATGAAAATGGAAAAAAACTGAATTTGGAAATCAAACGGATTTCTTAGGGCCCTATAATTATAATACATTTTTTTGCGGTAATACAAATAGATGTAAGTGAACAATAGCCTTTAAAATGACTTAAAATACATAGATAATAGCAATGAGGCAATAATAATTAGTTCAAATAAAGTATCAAAAGCAAGAAATCATATGGTTTTATTGAACAAAATTGTTAAAATGCATAATGTATTATAAACAATAGAGCTAATGTATATCACGCATTACAACAAAGGCCTGCAGAGGGCGCCAACGGCCTGATGATTATTTTTACACATTACTGTGCAATCTAATACCTGTTTAATATTGGCCAAGCATCATTTAATTCAAATGTCCACTTAATCTTTAATATTTGGCCATTTCTTTAGGACAGAAATGCTATAGCCACTGTAATTAAATGAATATGTGGACATCAAAACGTGTAAACTCAGAGTGAGGGTTTGAGCTTTTATTTTGAAACCACGATGTATTCTCCTGAGTTTGCGTAGATTTTTTAATGATTTACCTTACAAATTTGATGAAATGGCGCATGTTGCGTTTCCAGATGAACGTTATAATAAACCCGAACTCACAACAACATGCAGAGATGGAGTTTGAGCCGCTCCACACATGTAAATGATAACAGTTCCTGTGGAACTACTGTGAACGGAGCCGCTGTGTGACGCATGTACTTAACCTACACGCATGTAAATAATTAAAGAGCATATACTGTATTAGAACTGCATCGTATATAATTATTTAATTAAATCGTAGTGTTTGTGAAGTCACAATTATGCTTAATTATGATTTTTAAATGGGTTTAATATATCATGCAGCCTTGGGAAACAGTCTAATAATCTGTTTTATGGATTCTCGTCCGTGAAATGCACCACTTTCCGGTATTTTGCCGGTTAGTCGACCCAAGCTAAATGAAGTCGAGGATTTTTAAAAATTTAATAGTCGAATAAAATCGACGAATCGTGACAGCCTTCTTAGAATAGATTCCTACAACTTGAATAGTCTCCAGTAGAATGCTGCCAATAAAACATCTGCCAGTTTCTTTTGGAGGAGAGAATCTCATTCTTTCAAGAAGTTTCTCATTCTTCTCTCTAAAAGTGATTTGATAATATTAAAGTCAGGTGATTTGTCTGGCCAGGGCATATGTTGAAGTTCATCTTGGTGCTCCAACTGTACAGGTTTTATGATCATGACTCCATATTTTTCACATTTTAGCATTGGCGTCTGTGATGAAAGTTTTAGTAGTTGAGGCTCTTTCATGGATGTTGGCTTTGTGAAGTTCTCTGTGGTGGGTTTTTGTGGAAACAGGCGCTTGAAGGTGAATATTGAAGTTTGCAGTCAATTTGCAGCAGTAGTTCTGTTTTGTTTCAACACAATCCCTCTCAGTGTTCAACGATCCCGATCGTTCACTTTTAGTTTTCACCCACTTTTCTTCTTCGCTGATGAACTCTTGCCATGCTTTGTTTACACTGACATAAGACTTAAGGTTGGGCAAAAATCAAAATTCACGGTTAATGTAGAAAGTGGGTAACTAAACAGTTGATGGTAGACATTGACATTCATAGCACTTTATTTTCAAACAATGGAAGTCAGTGACAACCGTCAGCTCTGTGGTCACCAACATTCTTCTAAATATATATTTTTCTGTATTCCACAGTAGAAAGAAACTCATACAGCTTTGAAATAACTTGAACATGAGTAAATTAAAGTAAATTAAGGCAGAATTAAAATTTTTGGGTGAACTTACCTCTTTATGGTAACATATAGTCGTACTCATTAATAGGCTTCCATGATTTGTCCTTTTGTGAAATCTGACATGCCACCCATTTCACCGAGTGCTTGTACCGACCACTGCTGAACACAGCTTTTACTACACTGAAAGACAAACTAGAGAATATAGACAATGAAAATATAATCACAACGTTTGCTTTTGCACTAAAACCTTGTGTTAACTCCTAGGGCTGGGACAATAAATCGATGCATCGCGAATCGAGAAATTATTCTGCATCGATTCTGAGATTTTTCGAAGGTATCGCGATTCTCTCTTGAATCGATTCTAAGCTTAGTTTTTAACAGCAGATGGCACTGCGTGCTTTAGAAATAGCCATATTCTGCTTGCTTCCAGTTCCTTACACGCGCACCATTTGAACCTCAAATAATCATTCATAAAGTTCGAAAAAGTTGAAGCGAATTACAAGGATGTTCACAGTGGGCTGTGTTTACATTAATCTTGCATCATAAAAGCATAAAAGCCGGTGTGCAAGTACATTTAACCACTTACATTACTCAGCCGAACGCACAAGCGCTCTTCTTCGTGAGCATTTGAGTGTGCGGTTAAAAACTAGCCTAGAGCACCATCTGCTGTTAAAACTAAGCTCAGAATCGATTCGAGGGAGAATCACGATGCATTCCGAAAATCTCAGAATCTATCCACGAATCGCGATGCATCGATTTATCGTCCCAGCCCTATTTAACTTCTGTAAAATGGGTTGTTCACTATGGTTACGGATACACGTATTCGACTCGAACCTTTTCGGTACGGTCGTGGTCGGTCTTACATGGTACCGCACGGGGATACAGGTTTTTTTTTTTTTTTCTTCTCAGGAAATTCAAATAATAAATGGCGTTTTGACCGTCTTTTATGTGGCATGACCGATCGCTGTATAAACGCCTTAGAGAGCTGCTTCTGGGACGGTTCAGAAACGTGCTGGTATAATCCTAACACAAGCACTGACTAGAGCGGCCGCGATCAGCTCCGGTTCCCGTGTCTGAGCCGTGAAGCCCCGCAGATTTGTGCAGAGCGGAGCGCAAGTGAACGCGATCATTCCTTCCTCTGTACTACTAGTTTTAACACGAAAACATGACGGAACAGCTCAGTCAGTAATTTGCTCAATCATTGTTTCCAACCGCGTAAAGACATCACAATAGCAGGGGAAAAAATGTTCACGTAACCTCAGCAAGTCATCAGTGTCCACAACTCGTTAGTTCACTAGAGAAATTAAGTCTAGAGAGGAGCATTTTGCGAAATATTACACCATATACTCATTATATTTTACTAAACCTGTTAGTCTTAATTACTTAATGTACAGTATGTTTAAATTACAGTATGTTTCATATGTTATGAAACATGCTATGACAGCCATTGTGTAATTGAATATATTTTAACAAATAGCTTAGAAATTGTATTATTTATAAGTTAATTTAAAAACTGCATTATGTGCAATTTACATGTTTGCATACAATTTATTTTGTAAATAAAATAAATAGCAATTAAATTTAAGTTTGGGTTAAGTTGTTAGGCCTAATTGTAACCTTATAATGTAAAAGGGCTCCCTATAGTTTTAAGCATAAGCTGAGGTAGATTTTTATCACTAAGAACATTTTAACTATAACTGAATGTATTTAAAGAAAGAGCAACTTGTTCAGTAAACCATTTAAAAAAAAAAAAGTTTAGTTTTTCCCCCTGCTGTACCGAAATCATACCGAACCGTGACGTTAAAACCGAGGTACGTACCGAACTGTCATATTTGTGTACCGTTACGCGCCTAGTGTTCACATTATTTTGTCCAACCCCTGTATGTTAACGATGCTTTTCAGTATTGAAGCAAATAAATGTATGTTTAAAATTAACACATCAGCTCTGTCTGCCATCTTGGATGCAGTTTTTCCACTGAGCTTGTGCATTCACCACAAAACCTTCATGCAAGGCTGTTTGGAAACAAAACAAGATCTCAGAAGGCAACATATTTCACTTCCTATCTTATCCTAAGTTAATGTCTGACCCTTCATTTCTTTTAACTGAAATCTATTTCTCTTTCTGATGTGTTTGTGGAGCACAGAAGTGCAGCGGTTTGTAAAAGCTGTGTAAACTCCGTAAAACACATCAGTCCCATTATCAAGAGACGACAGTGGACTGATGCTGCGCCGTCCCCCTCGTACCATTCCGGGAAATTGAAGCGATAAATTCTTTCCTCCTCAGACTTTCTTTTCCCCTCTTTCTCCATCTCTGTTTCAGTCCCTGTGATCTCTCTGTTATTTGTAGAACAAATACGATTGTTGTATGTGGCTGAGAGCTTGTAGAGCTGTTGGCAGTACAGAAGCCCAGATCCCCTCCAGTCTGGTGCTGGAGTCCATCAGGATCAACTGAGATTTCAGCAGATGTAAGTCACAAGAGCTTAGTGAAGAGATCAGACCAGTTTTGGGTCAGGTTTTTAAAATGATTTATTTAAACTCGAATACCAATAGAAATAATACTGTTTTATGCTTATGTCTTTTTAATATAATTGTGATTTTGGAGTGAAATATGGCCCAGAAATGTTCTCGACAGGTTACGTGAGATTCACCCTGTGAGAACTATCTCCTATTTTTGGGATTATCCTGGATTGTGCTGCTTGTGGGACATAAAATTTAAACCACCCTTGGATGATTGAATGTAGGTCTGAGTCATATTATATTAGCATCTCCTCTTCTCTAAAGGGTTCGTATATTTTAATCTCTGGTTGTATAAAGGAATAATTAGGGAGATATAAGTCAAAATACTTTTTGATGACCCAGACTGCACTGTGGGAAGTCATTTTCTTATTCTGTATTTTTCTTAAAAATATAAATATCTTTAAAATGTTCCGTTTACTTGAGAAGCAAAACAGTAATATTAATTTTGTTGGATTTTTTTGTAAACCCGTTCAGAATTGTTTTCTATGAAAACAAAACTTTATATTGTACCCAGTTTGGCTTCTAAATCTTGTTTTAAGGATGTTTAGATTTTTTTTTTTTTTACTGGACGACAAGTCAAAAATATAGATTAATATGACTTTAGTAATGATTCTAGCCATTTCATGATACTTTTTTTAACTGAAGATATTTTTAATCACTTCTGATGCTCTTTTATAAAATATTCAACTTTTTGGATCAGTTTTAATTGGGCTCATAGACATTGAATGAGTTTTTTTTGGCATTATATGTGGGGTGTTTTACAAGTCTATTCAGAGCTCAGATATTGCCAATGACAATTAATTTGTAGGTAGATGAAAAGCACATTGGCAGGTTTTCTGCTTTCTAATTTCAGTCATTTATTTTTAACTAATGAGTTTATGATACTTAGCAGCAGTCTGGTCTTGTTCAGGTACAGTATGACAGTTCTAGACTGCAGAGATAATGAACACAGATGGAATTGATGCCGTTCAGACAGACTGCGGGTATGTAGGTTTGAATCTGGCCTGCGTCATGTCCTCATGTCATTTCCGTGTTTCTCCCTACTTAATGACATGCAACAGATTGAGATACAGTATTCAAATCCAATGTGTTTTTGTGCCAGTGTTTGAAACACTTTGCAGCCATCAGTATAGTAGATTACGTTTTGTTTCTTTGCAGAGGCCATACAATGAAAAACTCAAAAGTTAACAAGATGATTTATTCACTGACAGTCACCCTGATGAGTAGATTGCACCGAGTCTAATGCATTTACTTATTTTCTTTAACAGTATATAAAGATACACAAAAAAGCTATTGAGTAATTTTGTTTTTACTGTTTTATTAGATGAACAGTATAGGCATAAGGGTAAAGTTTTCTTTTTAATGTGTGATTCTGACTGAGAAATTCATTTCTGGCTTAATGATCATGTGTTCAGTCATGTAGAGAGGAAAATGCAACATCTACGGTCATGTTCTTGAAATATCTCTATTTTGTGAAAGAAAATAAACTTAAGATGTAGCTGTGTTTATATAGCAAAGCATATCCACTTATTGAGAGCCAGCAGCGCTTGCTGGTTTCTTTTAAAGGGGTAATATGATGCGATTTCAATTTTTCCTTTCTCTTTGGAGTGTTACAAGCTCTTGGTGCATAAAGAAGATCTGTAAAGTTGCAAAGACTAAAGTCTCAAATCCAAAGAGATATTCTTTATAAAAGTTAAGAGTCAGCCACGCCTACCTAAAACGGCTCGTTCTAACACGACCCCACATATCTACCTCACTATGTGGGAAGATTTGCATAACGCCGCCCAAATGTTCACGCAAAGAAAGAAGAAGGCGTAACTTTTATTCTCGCTTGTAGTATTGTTGCCACTGCCGCCATACTGTGGAGACACTGTGTGCTTTGTTGTGAAAGCAAAACTACTTAGTTTGGCCTTACAAAAGAGGACGATATCAGCTTCGTCATGCCTATAGCTGATCCGTGCTGGTCGCTGAGGAAATACTTCAACTTTGCGCTGTCGATCGCCGGATCGGCTTTCACTGTGGACGAAGCGGAGTCCAGCCCGGGGTCGTCACATGTGGTTGCCGCAGGCATCACAATATGGTAAGGGACGTAACATTTCCGTCACACGCTTGAGGTATTTGGCCAATCACAACGCACTGGATAACTGGCCAATCAGGAGCACACCTCGCTTTTTCAGACTGATGTGCTTTGTAAAAATTGACGCGTTTCAGTAAGGCTGGGCATAGAGGAGAAACAATAAGGTACAGTATTTGGAAAATAATGTTTTCTTTTACCTTAAACCGCATAAAAACATTTTTTTTTAATCAACATCATATGACCCCTTTAATAACAATATGCTTCATATTGTTATTTTTAGTTCCATACATTATTTTATTACACAAAGTAACTTAAGTTAACAAAGAAAAATTACAATGTTTATTTAAAGCTAGCCTGTTTAGTCACTTGCTCGTCAGGTCTATGTATTCTTAAATATATTAGCTTAAAAATTAAAGGTTTTCAGATAGGAGTTTAGTACTCTCAGTTTAACACATCTGACCGTATTTAAATCCATTCTACAGCATTCTGCACAATTTTCCCACAATCAGCATAAAAATTAAGAAAAAAGACAGCAGATTTATAGGTGTAGGAAAAAGTGTATTACATAGTTGTATTTTTTATTTTTCATTTTTACTTACTGCAGTGGAAATCTGTCAAAAACATGTCTATGTCCAAAGTCATATTTTAAAAAAAATATGAAAAAATGACACATAGTTCTAGTGATTTTTTTTTTTGCATTGAAGCATTATTTTTATAAAACAATTATGCATATTTTCAACCCAAACTTTCATTGTAAATTATCTGTAAAAACTAACTAAATGAATGAATGAATGAATAAATAAAAAGTTATTACTATTACTAATTTTAAAATGTTTACTTAATGCTGATTTTTATATATTTTTTTGGTTTAGGGGTGTGGTTTGACAATAACATGTTTTGTGATCTGTGGTAATGAGTTATACAGTTACAGGAACTATCTAAGGTTTGAGGATAAATGATCAGCAGTTGCTGAGGCCAGATCAGCTGACAGCACACTTTGGCTTTAAAAGAGGGAATCGTTGAAGGAGATACTGTAAAAGGTCTGCCACGGGACTTGAGTTATGTGTCATGCTAAGAATAGCTGTTAGTTCTTTACCCAGAAGCAGTGAAGAAGTGATTTCGCATTAAATGTTATTATTGATCAATGGTAGTATTGACCCTCTTGTCGAAACACTTTTAGCTTCACATGTGTTCACATGTGTCCACCTGCACTTCCCTTGTTCTGTTCTATTCTGTAAATGCAAGACTCACTCATCTAGACATAAACAGGACCCACCAGCTTTAAATGATGCACACTTTTGTTTACTCATTCCCAGCACCCCCTGCTCTAAAGCTGTCTGTGAATGAGACGTACGTGGTGGACCCAGGCCAAGAGGTCACACTGTCGTGTGAGGTAACGGCAGGCTTCCCCACACCTACGGTCAGCTGGTCGCGGTACCCTGGATCCCTCCCTCAGCGGTCCATGATCCGAGGCGGGTCCCTCACTCTCCGGTCCGTCACTCCCGTTGATGCTGGCGTCTACAACTGCACAGCCGTCAACAATGTGGGAAACCCTGCGAGAAGAACCGTCAACTTCATTGTGAGAAGTAAGTGTACACGCTTTTACACATGTACTGACATTTGAATTTGAATGTAAGGAAGTAGAATTCAAATGCATTGTAAATTCATCCCACTTTAAAAGGCACCTATTATGCAAAATTTACTTTCACATGTTGCTTGGACATAAATGTGTGTTGGCAGTGTGTGTACACAACCACCCTATACTGATAAAAATCCACCCGACTCCTTTTTTTTAAAATATCATACATCAATAGCAGCGTTCTCAGAGCAAGCCGATCACAGAATCCGTTAAAGTTGTGACATCACAATTTACCAGCCCCACCCACGAGTGTTGATTGACACTGCTGTAATCTAGTCGAGACACCTCCCTGAGTGAGCCGCACACAATCCGCCCTGTTTATCTTCACGCTAGAGCATTTAAAAGCAGCATTCAAGTAAGAAATGTCTTTTTATTAAGGCTATAGACGTAATTTAGTCCAGAGCAGTAATTTATTCTCTGATTTGATTTTATTCTTTCTTCATATTAATAGCAGTGACAAACAGTATAGGTACTGTATATATGCTGATGTCACTAATACACAGATTAATATTAGAATGCGATTTCTTTCCCAGATGTTTACCTTCACAAACATAACCGACTGTGTTTTTGTAACTTATGCGTGTGTTTAACATAAACTCGTGTGGGAACGAAACCTAGTACTCCACATGCCGGTGCAGCCAATTTCTAATGTGTGCTAAGGATGTTTGCGATCCTCAGAAAATTGTATATCAGAAGTTTAAACTAATATAGTATAAATTGCATGATTTCAGCGCGATAAACATGAAAATCAAAACCGAAACAGATGTTTTTAGCAGATACGAGATGTAATGGCGCAGTTCTATTCTGGAAAATGGGGCGGGGAGCAGCAGATCATTTGCATTTAAAGAGACATGCACAAAAACAGAGTGTTTCTGCTTCCACTCAAAATAGGCATTTTCAAAATGATATAATAAATGATCTGTGGGGTATTTTGAGCTGAAATTTCACAGACCCATTCTGGGGACACCAGAGACTTATAATACATATTGTAAAAAAGGGCATAATATGTCACCTTTAAACTAGATAGCAAAGGTTTGTCAGGCACAAAGCTGTGAAGGATGGCTGGACGGACAGGCTGATAGATGAGATAGATAGATAGATGGATAAGACATAAAGGTGGGTGGGCGAGGACAGACAGCGATAGATAGGATGGAGAGAGAGAGATAGATAGAAAGACAGACAGAGGACTGATAGATGGATAGACCATACAAATAGACATGAAGGTTATGGATGGATGGGAACAGAACCAAGACAGCGAGAGATGATGGTAGACAGACAGACGGTAATAGATGGATAACTATGAATAGAAAATGAAGGGACGGAATGGCTGGATGGAAGATAGATAGATAGACATGAAGGTTGGATGGATGATAGACAAGATGGCTGGTATGGACGGAGGGCAGGATGGAGGATGAATAGATGATAGATAGCTAGAAGACAGGGAAGACAGACAGACAGACAGACAGACAGACAGACGAACAATAGATAGACAGAAAGACAGAGAGACAGACAGAAAGACAGATTAATAGATGGATAGACATACGAATAGACATGAAGGCAGATGTATGAACAGATGGATGGATGGATGGATGGATGGATAGATAGTAGACATGAAGGTGGATGGATGGATAGACAAGATAGATGGATGGACAGACGGACGGAGAGATAGATAGATAGATAGATTAGATAGATAGATAGATAGATATGAAGGTGGATGGATGATAGACAAGATGGATGGACGGATAGATAGGATAGATAGATAGATAGATAGATAATAGATAGAATAGATAGATAGATAGATAGATAGACGGATGGAGGGAGGGACATACAGAGTGATAGATACAGTAGATAGATGGATAGACAGAGATAGATAGAAAGACAGACAGATGGATTGATAGATGGATAGACATACAAATAGACATGAAAGTTTATGGATGGATGGATGGACAGACAGATGGATAGATAGATGGATAGACATAAAGGTGGGTGGCTGGATGGATGGACAGACAGACAGACAGACAGATAGATTAGATAGATAGATAGATAGATACGATGATAGATAGATAGCGGATAGACGGAGGAAAAGGGGCAGCGTGATAGATAGATGGATAGACAGAGATAGATAGAAAGACAGAGGGATGGATTGTAGAGGATAGACATACAACTAGACAGAAGGTTATGGATGGAGGATAGACAGGACAGAGGGATAGATAAATGGAAAGACATAAAAGGGGGTGTGCTGGGAGGATGGAAAGATAGACAGACTGCTAGATAGATGGATAGATAGATAGACGGATTAAAAGATGGATAGACATGCGAATAGACATGAAGGTGTATGGATGGACAAATGGATAGATAGTAGATAGATAGATAGATTAGACGATAGATAGATAGATAGATAGATAGACTTGAAGGTGGTGATGGAGGGACAAGATGGATGGATGAACAGACGGAAAGATAGATGGTTAGACATACGGATAGACATAAAGGTGGATAAATGGATGGTTAGAACGTTTATGGACCAACATGGAAGAAAACTCTATTTCCAGAATGCACTAGCTCAGTTGCATTTTATTGAATTACAACTCTTCTTTCTGTTCTTCTATTTCTAATTACAATTTAACTTCCTGTAGGGTGTGGCCAATTCAATTTACACTCGTGATTTAAAAAGGAACCAATTCAGTTCTGAATTTTACGCAACTCTGGTTTGAAACCAGTCTTCATTTCTGCAGTTCTGTTGGGTGGCACAGAAATCACTTCACCTTTAATGCCTGAAATATTAGTTACATCTCAAGCCATCAGATTCAATTTAAGTTTACATATCCCTCCAACCACTTGATTGACATGCATTTGAATGAGTTATGACTTCCTGTCTGTCCCGCGCTTAGCACAAAAATTGCAGAGCCAGATTTCTTCATATGTATGCGTGAGAGCGTGTGTTTATGTGGCGGGAGCGTGAGTTAGCAGTTGAACTGTAATTAGCTCTCTTGGCAGTGTGTGATCGTGTTAAACTCCTCAAGCCGAGCGGGTGATTCAGGAACGGCTGACCATAACGCTCTGCCGTTTATCAGGGCCTGGAGCTATTCTTAGCCTCTTTAATCATTTTTATTTACTTCAATTAATTTGAGAGGAATGGAAGTAATTAGCAGTAGAAGCGTCTTATTTCGGAATGTGCGCTGGATCCGTCTCTGTTGATGGTAATGAGCTCGCTTTGTGTCAAACGCACACGCAGGTGCCACGGATGCCTGAGCGCAGCCAATCATCCAGGTAAGGCAGCCGTCTGTTGAAATGCGGGGCGCTGAACATATGGCGCTAAACTTTCTGTCTCCACCTGCAGGGTCGTTTTTCATACTGTCAGAGCATAAACACATGGCTAAGCTGTTATAGTTATGAATTGTGCATCAGTACAACACATTAAAGCCGTAGGGCTGTGGGGGGGGGGGGGGGGTATGGAGCTCAAGCGTTATTCAGCTGTGTTCATGAATACGGCCTTTAATTTCATTATTTTCATCCTAAAAAGCCGTTTCAACTGAGTCATTACTTTTATCGTGTAAATTGTGCTTTTTTCCACATGATTAAAGCCATTGTTTGCAGTAAAGCATGAGATGGTTTCATGTACAGTACAGTGACGAAGCAGTGCACTGGAAAGCAGGACTCTATTAATGTTCCTCAAAAATGGGCTTTGTTCTAAACCTAAATTTTAAACATTTTCAAAATATTTATTTTGAATATTTTGTTGATTTTTAAAATATTTTTTCAATTATTGTTTATCATTTCCTGCCTTTTTAAAATTAATTTAGTATTTATTATTATTATATTATTTTCTACCGCTGTGGCTTGCATTAAACTGCTCCACAGGTTTGAATATTTTATCACAAATTTCATATGCATTTAGTATAACAAGGGGTCATTAGTATCCTAGTGTGGCTCTAAGACCACTAAAAAAATGTTGAATAATTCTGCAGACTTTCATAAATTATTTTTCCCTAGAAAATGTGTCAAAAAACAGGGTGATTTAAATACTCTGATATATGTTTATTAAAGATTTAAATTGGTTTTATTTTTATATATTTTGTATTCATTTTCATTTTAAAGTTTTAGTGATTTTGTTGTTTTTGTCATTTTTATTCGTTTTTTAAAATACATATTTTTTTTTACTATATAGCTTTAATGCATTTTAATTTCCATTTTAGTTTTAGCAATTTTAGTACTTAAACTTATTTTATTTCAGTTAGTTGCCAAGGCAAAAAAAGCTACATTTGAAACATTCAATTAAGTTTTAAAAATTGTTTTGGTCTAATATTTACATTTTATTTAATTTCAGGCATATTTCAGTTATTGATTTTGAACAGTTTTAGTTATCAATACAAATAAAAGTGAATACATGTGAATAAAGAATTGATAGTTCTAGGATTGGGTTTAGTCATAACCTAAATGCTTCTTCCACCGTGATCACCATGTCATCCTATCTCTCTCTCCGTTAGCCATGAAGAACTTAACGTTCCAGATCACGCCGGACTCCAACAAAGACAGTGAGAGCATACAGATGGGTCGAGACCTCAAACTTTCCTGCCACGTTGACGCCCAGCCTCAGGACAAGGTGAACTACACCTGGTACAAGAACGGAGCTCTCATCTACCCCACTGACAGCCTCATCGTGCTGCGCAGCGACCC
>JADLZN010001205.1:0-55662 GCA_018155175.1 Sinocyclocheilus anophthalmus
TAGCTTGGGTATACTGATATAAAGAGAGGTTTGTTATGGACACTCACAGGCTTGAGCAGAATGAAAGACTGCGCAAGGAGATTGCTGAGGAAATGGTCATGGGCCAATCGAATGCTCTCAAAGTCTCGTGTGGCATTGATCTGTTGTAAGAGCTGCGAAAACTGGGACTCCAGAACATCCACCTGAAGAGCAATGGAGGAAACATCTAAAATATATTCAGTGTGTGTAGTGTGCAAATTGAAAGGTAGCCAAATAGATGACTCAAGTTGTAACCTGAAGGTAATACTGAAGGTTGTCCACTAGGAAGGCCATGTGGTTGCGGAGTCTCCATTTAACGGCATCCATCTGGTTTGATTTGAGATGTTTGCGCTGCATCTGCAAGGCCCAGCAGTGCTGCAGCTCAGACTGGACGGTAAAGGACGCGACGCACACTCTAAGCAGATTAACGGAACAAAACACTACATATAATAGCTATAATCAGAGGAAATGGTTAACTGTCATATAAGGGAAAGCTGTGGTTTTCATACATGGGTTTTTAAATAGCTAACATAAACAAATGACCTACTTCTCCAAAGCACAGCAGAGTTGAAAGAATATAGGGGGGCCACTGAACCTGGTACAGCCCATCCCCTGCTGACCACACCGGCGGTAGGCGGTGAGCAATCCACGAGGAGTAAGTACTCCTTTGGGGGAGTGCGGGGGAGTGCCAGCTCATCGATCCAGAAGCTCTACGTGCAAGCATAATATACCAATTCTGTGAAGTTTATTTTACAATCTGTGTAAAGGCTGGTGAAGGATAAAAAATTCTATTCAGCATGCACCACCTTTCTTTCTTTCCTTGTATATAACTCATGCTGAGAATGCAAGGGGCAAAAGATTGATCAACGTCTAGCCTCACTTTGTGAGTCTGCTGCTGAAAAGACTCACAATGTAAGACTCTGAAACAATAGAACAAATTCATGGAAGAAATTATGAGAGAAATGAAGATATTGAAAGAGCAGTGACCTATATGTTGTTAATTATAGTGAAACGCTCTTATAGACATGTTCAGTAACAGACAGATGTGGGTTAAATTTCACAAAAAAAATGTTGAAAACGACGGGTCAATTAGACGCTGTACAGTTTCACCTCGGGCCCCCACAAGTGAAGTCCTTTCTGATCTAAAAGGACAGCCAACATATTATTGTGGAAAGCAAAGTGCACCAGCAAAAGCAATCGTAACAACTGCTTCGTATTTACCTTCAGACTTTCCTCCACAAGAATCCGATTCTTCCACCATACAATTCCATCAAATGTCTTAACAGGAACAGAAAAAAAAAAAACGAAACAAACACCAATTGCAATGAAAAGAATCAAATGGTCGATAAAAGCTGGGTTAAGTTTGGTGATCAATCATGAAAAGCGATGCACATAATTTAAGCTTAAAGAAAAGTACATGGTGCATGGCTCAATGAAATAGAATTGTTGTGAAAAGTCTTCATTTATTCAGTAATGTCACGAGCAATCGGTGAACTCGTGATAAAATAAATTGCACTGCACACGACTGAAGTAGTCTTAATAAAATCGTTGGTCCGATCTTTTAATTGTGATGATTTTGGCTCAACATTTAACAAAAACCCACCAATTCCTCTCTCACCAAATTGAAATACTTAATAAGACCAATTTTAAAAAAATTTTTAGTGAAATTGGTTGCCTTGCTGAGAAAGGCTGGATTCATTTACTGTATCATTACTCCATACGTTAGGGTGGCAATATCTTGTTTTCATAAATTATTACTATAGCCGGTCAATTCTGCAATAGTGGCATGATGTAAATGCGAGTTTGTAGGCGCACTGCGTGATGTGGTATTGAAGTCCCATCTAGTCTTTGACAAGTGGGCCTTCAGCTCAATGAACTGCATTTTTTGATTCAATCGTGTTTTTCGTCATTGTCCTCTTGACAATACACCGTCATCTATGGTCTCTAGGTCTGAGTGAGTTTTGCTGGCCCGTCAGCACACCAACCACCATGGTATTGAACCCGACTTTTGGTGCATTCGGCAAGTTGTTTTTCAGGTGCAGACCCTGCTAAGGAAATTAAATCAGGCATCTTCAACAAGCTGGTCATCAGAAGCAAGACAATTAAGTGCTGGCCTCCAAAATTTCGTGGTAAACGTGGCAGTGACTTGAGTTATTCAAAAGAAGACACAATGCCCAAAACCAGCAGAGAAGACAT
Source organism: Sinocyclocheilus anophthalmus (assembly GCA_018155175.1). NCBI lineage: Eukaryota > Metazoa > Chordata > Actinopteri > Cypriniformes > Cyprinidae > Sinocyclocheilus > Sinocyclocheilus anophthalmus. Next base: position 2,215 of record JADLZN010001205.1, read on the forward strand.
TGGCAGAGGTGTTACAGGACAACTCCAAATCATACACAGACTGTGAAAACTACAACTGGACTTCAGCAACTATGGGCTATGATCTTCTCCAACGCCTAATGCTCCAAGACTCGTAGAGACCTTGGTTGCAAGATCAACATACAAAACGTTGCTCGTCATCTGTGAAATAGGGACTTTGGCCCTAACTGGGCAACAGTCCAGTTCATTCGGTACCCTGCCCCTAGCCTCAGGTACCGCCTCGACGATGTTGTCTGTGCTTCAGGAGTGGCTTAACAAGAGGGATACGACAACTGTAGCCAAATTCCTGAACACGTCTGTGTGTGGTGGAAACGGTCGTGAGGCCTTGACCCCAGCCTCAAGGACTCCATTGACCTAGTGAAAGTCACAATCCAACGATATCATTGAAGTCGTCGTGTTGGCTCTGACAGATCCTCATAGCTGCGGTTCTCAGGTCGGTAGTGTGGTTACTGTGCATCTGGGTCTGCACAGACACTTTTTCCTTTCCACCACAACTTGCGATCACATGCTTGGATACAGCACTCTGGGAACAGCCAGCTTCTTTAGCAATGAATGTTTGTGTCTTACCCTCCTTGTGAAGGGTGTCAATGATTGTCTTCTGGAAAACTGTCAGATCAGCAGTCTTCCCATGATTGTGTAGCCTACTGACCCAAACTGAGAGACGATTTAAAGGCTCAGGAAACCTTTGCAGGTGTTTAGAGTTGATTAGCTGATTGGCATGTCACCATAGTCCTAATTTGTTGAGATAGTGATTCGGTGGGTTTTTGTTAAATGTGAGCCAAAATCTCACAATTAAAAGAACCAAAGACGGTCAAACTACTTCAGTAGCTATTGTGCATTAAATTTATTTAATACACATTTTTCACATTTGGGAGTTTGATGACGTGAAATAAACTGAACTTTTTTGCCACGACAGTTCTACTGTTTTGTGAATGCCCATATATATACATTCCGTTCCCCCGAAAAATCTTTTTTTTCTAGACTATAAAGTTGGTTTCCCCCCATTTGGGACTGTGTCCATAGTGAAATCAAAATCTAATTATGCCGGACATTTGCGACGTTCCATATTGTGGAAGCGACCAGCTTTTGTCTTAATCAAGCTTTTAGATCTCATTACCAAGAAATACAAAACAATATGTCAACTTTCAATCTTTACACCTTTGGTAAAACTGTTGCAAAATAAAAGAATTCCATTGTTTAAATTAAACAGTTTTAAAAAATTTTAATCATTACAATTAAGTATGGAAAAATACTATGGAAGTAAATGGCTACCACTGACTGTTTTGTTACCAACATTCTTCAAAATATAATTTTTTGTGTTCAACATAGGAAAGAAACTCATACAGGTTTGGACGTGGAGGGTTAGGGTTAGGGTTTTGGGTGAACAACCCCTTTAATACATTATTAAAATCAAACATTTTATCTATTAATATTGTTCAATTAATATGAGCTAACAAGACCTAACGGTGAACAGTTGTATTTTTTACAAACTAATGTTAAATATTAATAAATACTGTAAATAAATAAATATTAATGTTAACTAATGGGACTTTATTGCAAAGTGTCTTTTTTCCTTTTTTTCACATTACAGTAATACGAATAGGGGACACAATGGGGGGATCTTATTCATAAAAATAATGTTACAATATCAAAAATCCTAACTGATTAAAAATAAACTTCATCTTTTCAAATATGACCCAGAGATGTTTGAGACATGTTTCGTGGGATTCACCTTTGAATACCAATTTAGTTACAGGACAAACCTCCGCAACTGTGCTCCGAATGCCATCCACAAGATTCTCAAAGTCCACCAGACTAAAGAGAGGCTGCTGCTTGAGTCTGTGGAGCTCTGCTGCAAACATGTCCTCCTGGTGCTTCAGTATAGACCCTGAACAACCACATGAGGGCAGCGTTACCAAACGAAACCATCACAACACACCTGAACAACGCTCTTCCACTCAACCGTCTCGAGAAGGGGCTACTGGTTGTAGATTATTTCCAACATTGCACCTGTCTCATCGCGCCAACACAGAGGATTTTTCCGACTACATAGCTGAACAGTGTCGTGTAGTAGAGGAAGAAAAAAAAGCATCTCCACACGCAAGGAGAACTGCTGCAGGGATGGAGCGAGCATGTTCTCTTCCTCAATCAGTCTCTACAGAGGAACAGTAATGAACAGAAGACAATTTAAACCTAGAAAATGTATCAATCATGATAATTCACCGTCAGTAACTGCAGTAAACTGCCAAATTTTAATGAATGTACAAGCAGACAGCATTCTCTGGTATCTAACTACACCATTCTGCTGCCAGATAGCATCTTTCTCCACTGATGGCCAGACGAAATCAATAAAACAGTTGTCTTATGTATTTATTTTGCATTCGAATAGTATGTTAGATGAATTTGGGTGGAGATGAGAATGTTCATTAGAGTTTTTTTTAGGTAAGCAGTTTAGTAACTGTTAATTATGTTTAATTTTTTGTAAAAACAAACTTATTAAAGAAAACTAAATAGACATATAAAAGTAAATATCTGAAAATTAAACATTGACAGGTGAATAAAATGATCATTATAGAGGGAGAATTGTGTTTGGCGGAAGGGGACCGATTTATTTTTGGAGGCATTCTGAAAGTGAAATTTTTTTTCTTTTCATCTATTGTAGAGCCTGAAACTTCAGCAGTTTTATAATGAACTTTAAACAACATCAGCATATTTTACATCCAGAAAACGATTGGTTGCTGAGTTTTATGGGACTAGAGTATGTTGTATACGTGTTACTGGATTTAATTTGGGGGGGTTGAGCTGTTTTTTTTTCTGTAGTGAAGAAATTATCGAAAAACGTTTTTTGAATTATAAAAAGCAATAGCCAGATAAAATCCATCTTTGTGATACGCGCCGCTGAAATAGTACGAAGCAGTGAAAAATTTAAACAACGGGGCAGAAGTTAAATAATAAAAATCTTTATTTGTTGAGCCCGTACGACCTCGCCTGTATCCATATACAACAAACAACACATCACAGACCGTTAAGAGACTAAAACCCAAAGATCCACAAACAGAGAAGACCAAGGACGATAACTATAAAAATAACTATTTTAGCGTCCACACCATCGGAAATATCACTGTTTATTCATAAACACAACAGAAAAAAACGCGATGGCTGTCGCTTTAAATTCTCAGATCCATTAGTCGGCAATTTCTAAGTGGGGTGTGTCCCGCCAATAGGTGTTAATATCGTTTCTGGCAAACTAGGAAAAAAAATCGTTTTCAAGAAGAGTGATCCAGCGCTTCGTTTCGCTGTGCCTTATATACAGTTATGGCGTTGGATTCTTTATATTGATAACGATTTTTACAACTATTAGCAGATCGAGTATCGTTCTTAGAGTGGAACGAGGTCCATTAGAAAATCCCATCTCAAGGAACACAAGAGGCCCAAACCATGCCCGATTAAACGCCAGAACCTACCGGCAGTATATGTTGTAGTCGGCATCACCGAAATCCTGCAGCTCCACGAGCTGTTTTTCCACTCAAGCCTCGCGATACCCGGGGCCTCCTCCCTTCCCTCCTCTGTGCATCTGGGCTGCCGCGCTGCTCTGGGGCCACCTTCGTTGAACAAAACTCCTCCCGCTGATACACAGCAGCAACCCTGCAGGACATCCACCCGGTACCAGCTTCTTCTCATGTCACAGACGCATGGCAGACATGTGCCAAGAAGTCTCTGCAACGTCAGACAACTACACCATTAGAGCAGTAGAACAATAGATCTGGTATGGGTCTAACGTTCACCAAAACGCAACGTGGACATCGAGGGGTTCTTTAGTTGGGTTCTATCTGAGAGACCACTTACGCTAAGGCCCTCCTGACAGGAGCCGGACCTGCCACAGCTGTACTACTGTACACAGTCCTCATAGATCTGGCGTACCAGTGCATCTCTGGTGAAAGCAAAGAAATGTTTACCCAGAAATTGTATCTACTTTTCAACCGATCAGCAACTCAGTCTTCATTGACTAAGCAACCAGTGGAACCAGTCTAAAGCTACCGACCGTTCTGAGACTTGGATGGCTACGCGACAACACCACACAGAGGAAAAAAAGGCGGAAACTAAACAACGACATTAAATTGCAAGTTAGATCAAATACAGTGGGTTGAAACTTAGTGTTCATAACTAAAAATCCTGAAACTTACACTGCATTTAAAAGTTTGGGATCAAGGGTTAACAAGAAATGTGATAATGTTCAAATACTTTCTTACAGCATATCTAAAGGCATATACAGTATTGCAATTTTAAGTATACTGCTGGATTATCTATTTACAGTAAAGATACTTTAAAATATAATGATATTTGCTTGGATCAAAGCTGAGAATTCATATAGTCTCATTAACTAAAGTCGTACAGTGTACCTGAATCCTTCAGAAATCTCTAATATCGGATTTCAACTCAAATGGTTGGAACTTGTGGACTGCTTAAAATATTTTTTAATTTTAGGACAATGTTCTCCTTTGTTTCAGGTCAATGAAAGGCTTATCAGAATAAAAAGTTAATAAAAAAGAAAGTGTTTATTCAAAAGAGAAATTGTGTGTTAAAAGGTACCGTCTATTCAACAAGTGTGGTGGGGTCAGTAATGTTTTCTTATATCTTTTTCAGTCAAGAATTAGCTAGTTTTTAGTCAGAGGGCAAGTGATGTTTAAATGCGATTCAAATGACAGAAAGACCTTAGACTATTAGGAAAAGATTGCTATTTCTTTAATAAAGCTGTTCTTTTTAACACTTTTTATTCGATCAAAGAATGATGAATAGCAAACACGTATCACAGCTTCCAGCAGCACACATTTTCAACCTGATATAATCAGCACCATTAGAATGGTGTGGCTGTGAAGGATGGCATGTGATCACGGAACGACTGGAGGTATCGCTGATCTGATCAATTCAGGCATCTGCGTCACAGAACTAACTATATTTTTAACTTACTTTAAGAAGAGAAGCCAATAATATAGAAACTGCAGTGTCACAATATACTTGTATATGATTCTGGAGTGTTGAACAGAGAAGGTGACACTTGAATGAGGCATTAATAAGGGAAAAACAAAAAAAAAAAGACTCCATTAAACACGGACTGATCCCAAAGCTTTGAACATCAGATATTATTTTGATAGGATTTAAATGTAATACAACGCAATATACGACACTACTGTTCCAAGAGTTTTGAGGGTTGGTAAGGTCTTTTCATTTAATGCTGTTTAAAACAGTCTGATAGGTCGTTTACCAAGGTTGCACTTATTTAGATCAAATATACAGTAAAAAGGTTAATATTGGTGAATCTCATTACAGCAACTTTTTAGCAAAGTATTTTTTGAAAAAGTCAGTTTTTTTTTCTGGGGGTGTGATACAAAGACTGAATTTGTCCGCAGTCATCCTAGACAAGCAGAAGCGTCGGCGGTCTATCCTTCAGTATCATTCAAAGACCATTGCTTCTTATGGTTAATCGTTAAAACAGCTGTGACGGCCATTCACAGCATTTTGGAAACCATGTATGTTGTCTTTTTTAACTAAACTTATAGTACATTATAAATGTCATTTTATGTGACTTTTGAGTCTGCCCCATGTTAATGCATTCGTGCTGAATAACAGTTCAATTCATTTTATCGTTATCAGAATATATATTACTGGTCCCAAACTTTTAAAGACCGATTAGTTTTAAAGAGATCAATATCAAAAAAATTCTTGTCGAATGGGATGGTAGAGGTAAACTGTCTAAACAGTGTGATTCGTACCGTAGTCCCAGGCATGTAGTTTACTTGAGAAATGGATAGGTGGCTGGATCACCGAAGAACCTGAGGGAACTAATAAGTAAAAGTTTTAAATAGTTTAAAATGGTTTAATATTACGCTTAAATGAGGTCATAAAGCGCCAGCAAGTAGGAAAGGACTTTCAAATGTAAAACCTAATCACCATTTAATTCAAGTCCAGTACGCCTTTCGATAGGCTGCAGCATAGATCTTGCCGCCCGGAATGCAGAACGCCCGCAGGTAAATGCCATGAAGCCCAGTCTGACTCGGCTGACTGGAGTAATGCTCCTGTGAGACAAGAAGAAGAAATCACAGCCTTGATCTGATCATGTCCTTCACACACAATGCATGTAGAATACTCTCAGATTACCTGTTGGTGGACATGACCCGTGTGTTGCTCTATGAACTCTGTGAAGCGCACATAGTCAGTGCCCATTTTACAGAGCCGGTTGAGGACACTGCTTTCACTGGGGTGGAGGAACGGAAGGTCCTGGGACACCTGTGATCAGCAACACTTGATTCCCATTATACTGACACACCACCAACATAGTACCAGGGACATGCTATTTTTTTTTAATAATTCAGAATACCGTGATATTACCATGTTTTTGGGCATGCGTCATGGTAATACTTTTTATGTATTGTTATATCATGGTAACTGAATGTAACTATCACAGCCACTGTAGGGGATTTTTTAAATTTTTTATATTAATATAGTGTAAATAAAAAAATACTGCATGTCAGCTAAACATTATTGTGGTACTTCTGTACAGCCATAATGCAGTTTATCCTGTCTATAAATACAGGTATACACACAAACGTTATTAGAGGCATCACTGAAGGAGTACATACAATACCTGCAATCCATTCCGTTTATTCCAAGTAAATATTGTCCCAGGATATCCACTCAGGGCCAGCAGCAGCTCATGGATCATTTTATCAGTGCTGATAGTCAGATAGCGTACCCAAATGAAACACACGATAATAAAGATACAGATAGTAAGAGCTCATCATTCATATTTTCGCACCGCCAAAACCCCGGTCGCATGTTGATGACGCAGTCCCGAGCGCGACAGGGAAGTGCTCAGCCAGCTCCACTACACTCACATTAAATATTATATTTTTGCCACATACAGCTGATGAGGACTCGTCTGCGGAGAATATATATTTAGAGGTAAACAGTGCTTATTTTCTCTTAACGATCTGTTGTGCAGTGTTTCGTTTAATTTATATGACATATTTTGATTGCACATATAGCGACTGATTGGGTTCAATGAAGTTGAGAATAGAGTCATGTAAATCCCTGCAGGGTGAGCATAGTGCTAATGTATTACTAAAATGCGTTGGTAATTATAACGTGATAACTTATAATAATAATCTGTCCGAGCTCGAATGAAAACAAGCCGAAAACTACAATTAGCTCAGCACTGAGAGCTCTAATGTCAAATTAGAATACATATGTTTATGTGTAAACTGTTCAGTCTGCAGCATTAATATCTTGCCTACTGCTGTTGAACTGTTTGTTTGTCTGTCGCTGGGAAACATAGAAGCCTGGAATTACAGCCTTCGGGCCCTGAACCTGCTGTGTGGGATACTTTCTTTTTTATGGACTTCTCAAACTAACTTTTGATTGCTTTGCATGTTTCCAGTGATGGCGGAGGGGAGAGGAGGAGATATCGTCTCTGAGTTTCTCAGTCAGAATCCACACCTGGAGAACTGGGTGGAATCTTTAAGAGGACCCTGTGAGACAAACAAACAGTGGCACGCCAGAAGAGAATTTGTTCTGCGCAACATGGAGGTCTTTCCTACCATCCAACCTGGGATCCCAAGTTCTAGTTTGGACAGACTTCTGTCTCTGTCCATGGTTTGGGCCAACCACGTGTTTTTGGGCTGTCGGTAATTGTCTTTTTTTTCGATTTTTGTTTTCATAAGCACGAAATGCATTTCTAATTTCAGTTGGTCAATGAATCTATTTATTTTCAAAGTTTGGGGTCAGTAGGTTTTTGTTTTGTTTTTTTTAAATTAATACTTTTATTCAGCAAAAACACATGAAATGTTTTATAATGTTACTAAATATTTCCGTTTCAATTTAATACTCTTTGAATGGATACTTCAAAGTATCTTGAAAAATGTTTTTTTCTTCTTCACGTTTTTCACAACAATGCAATGGCTCCTGAAAAAGCAGCTTTGTCGTCACAGGATTAAATTAACATTTAAAATATATTAAAATATAAAGTTATTTTAAATGTGTAGTAATATTTCTCAATATTTCTGTGATCAAATGAATGTATCCTTGGTGAGAATAAGAGACTTCTTTAAAAAATAATAATTTTCTGACCCCACACTTTTGAAAGGTAGTGTACAATGCATACATAAAATATTAAAGTTATTATTGTAGTATCACTGATTATTGAGAAGTGGGACAAAACAGGGTGCCATATTAAAAAAATAAAACCTTGGACTCAGACAAATGAAACTACATTTATGTATCTTAATATGTACTAAGCTACTGAGCTATGCTTTGATTCAACTCTGCTAACTTTTCTCTTTTTTTATCAAAATGTGCTATTTACCTTGCCACCACTTAGTCAAGATGTTTGTAAGTTCAAAACACATTCTCATGTTAGCAGACAGATTACATTTTCACATGTGACCAACAATTCCTCAACAAATATAAAATATCATAAGGAAATATTATCAAAATATTCACCTGACAGAGTTGACACATGTGGTGACAAAAACCTGAATTTGTAGTCATTTTAACTCTCAAATACATTGAATCAGTCAATTACTATATTAAAACAAACAACAAGCAGTGAGTATGTTATTGTTTATAAAGCTTTTAATCAAGATTCACATGTAAGTATTTTGATATATCATTGGAACACAAATGATCTGTTTTCTCTCCTCTCAGAAAAGTATGTCTGCTGTGCATCTGCAATTGTAGCAAGGTAACTTTTAAAACAACAAACAAATAAAACAATTAGTTGTTACCTCAATAAAATTTACATTCACCAGGATCTTAATATTCACATTTAAAAATCTTAACAAATGATCCAAAAATGATCAGAACACATATTATCAGTATACAAACAAACTGTATTATGAATATATATGTTTAATCCAGTGTTATGCACTCCCCAGCCTTATGTTCCCTCAACTCTAACTCTGCTAGAAGTGATGCCTATCAATCCACAAAAGCAATATATGATGTCAGGTCAAACATTTAGTATTTATACTTTATTAGAAAGACTAAACACTATTTTATATTTAATATTAAAAATGACTTGAAAACCACAAAAATATGATGACTTCATGTTGGATATCAACTCTTCATCATTGGCCCGTCACCACCGTCAGACAGAAAATCTTACGGTGTGACATCTGACAGTGTTGACGAATTTGGCATTTCTTTTGAGTTCGTGTAGTAGCAATTTCGTTTTCTCTGTTGATGTTAGATGCTAATAGAACCTGCTTCAGGAGAATAAAATTATCAAAATATTTCAAATAATTTCCTCAGAAATTGGAAGATGGTGTTGACATATGGTTGTGACACAGGAAATATTAACATTAGAATTAAAAATTTTCGAAATCTATAAAACTTACCAGAGCTTGTCTGACATTGATGTACTCTACAGAGGTGGAATGTGGCAAGGGGGTCATTTAGAGTGACAGCTGCCACTGATATACCCTCATTTTTTTTTACATTTTAATGAATGTCTGACGGTGTTGACGAAAAGTGGGGACCCAACTTTGAAATCTTATGAAACACACGTGTATTTGAAAAACAAATTTGCTTTAATATGAGATATTATTAAGTGTTACTTTTGATAAAACATCATTAAAAATGGTGTATCAATTTTATAGCATATGAATGATTGAACCCTTCTCTGTGAACACACTGTTTTGGATGTAGTGAGAAGACAATAAGTGTCATAGATTTCATATAATAATGATCAAATTAAATTGAAGGGATAATTGTGTTAAATACATTTTATTATCAATCCCTCATAACATTTACAATTAAAAATATTTTTGTTTTAAAACTAATAGCAGTTACAATTGCTGGACATGTTTTGCGCCCACCCACGTCTCAAGAAATCACCCGCCCTGGTATACACACCACCACACGCTGTACGTTTTTGGAGTCACATGAAGTAGAAAATGTAAAGGTCATAGAACTCTCCTGATATCATAATAAAGATCAAACGGATGAAGTTCTTGAAAAGTAAACTTTTTGACAAAATCTTTTATTATTTTGGGGGAAAAGGTAGTAAAGCAGTTTGTTTGATTTGTTATTAGTATGTTAGAATTTGAAAAATGTTAGTCAAATAATTAATTAAAAAATTAATCAAATAATAGTCACACCAAGGATACTTTTCTAATAACTTGGCACATGTTTTAGACTAGACTTAAAAAAAAAAAGTTTTTTCCTTTTTACTGAGAACTCTCTTGTTTGTCACTGACACTAATGCAGGTATCCACAGCCTGTAATGGACAAGATAAATGAGATGGCAGAAGGAATCACTGTGACTGAGGCCCCTGTGCGAAAAACTAGAGATGAAATCATGGGGAAAACAAAAAGACCTGCAGTTTCAGGTAAATGGGCTATCTTTACTGCACGTCGTTGAATTAATATACACTACCATTCAAACATTTGGAGTGGGTATCTTTTTAATGCTTCAAATAAAAATCTTAATAAAAAACTGTAATATTGTGGACTATTATTACAATTTAAAATAACTGGTTTCCAGTTGAATGTATTTTAATATGTAATTTTACCCCAGTAAGATTTTAGTGTAGTAATACAGAATGATTTGATCACGGATTTACACTGGTCACTTTTAAATATATTTGTAGCAGTGGAGATTACCCCCGATTACCAGGAACAAGAAGGGTAAACAACCCCAAGAGAGTAAGACAGATGATGGGTACATAGCTAGCGTGACATGTGTGTTGGGCATCCAGCTGCCAGTGCTCTGAAATCGGGCCCTCCGCCGGGGGCTCCTGCAGAACACCAGCCCTTTTTTAATCGACTCTATAAGGCAGTTGCTTGGAAGCTTGTATCTGCTGGTGGCTTTGGCCCCAACCTGGAACACTTTGAAATCTTGCGCAGTTGTGTGGAGTCATGCAAGGCCAGTCTTAACTGTGTGTTTGTTCCACTCAAAGACATTCCTGACCTGCCTACGGGACGTACCCAGAAAGAAGGCCAGGTTTGTGAACTGCGCTGCTGCACCGTCTACATGGGTACGGGCTACGGGCGTGATGAGGTTGCCGCCAGGGCAATGGCCTCCAAAGAAGCACTCAAAGTGTTTCAAGGGCAAAAAGTGTCAGTGAAAGTTTGCCGCCGCAGATTCAGAGGACGAGACGTTGACGATTTGGCTCTGCTGGATGAACAGTCCAGGAGCCAGGTTTTCCCTCCAGCTCTCAGCTACCCCTTTCAGGAAGACCAGTAGAGCTTCATTCTGTCACCATGATATAAAGTTGTAGATTCAGTTGTGGCAACCATGGAGATGGTTCTCTTTTCACTGCAGTTCCAAAGAGTTTCATTTGTTCAGATTTCAGAATGGCACTATGGGGAAAGACTGGCAGGTTTATAGTTGTTTGTGAAAGTGACTAAGACAAAAAATAGTTTTGTGCCTTGTAAAATGCTTATGATGCTTTCGCTTTAGAGGCTTGTTTGTGGTTTAGATGGTTTAGATCTTCACGGTTGTTAAACATCCATTTACTGTGGTTATAGTTCAGTCCGACCTTAAAAAATGTTTGTGGCTTCAAAAGCTGCTAGTATTTATTTCTAAAGCATTACATTGAGAATATACTATAGTCTGTGTTGGATTTGTCCATGTCCAATATTTAAAAAGATAATATTCACAAAATAAATCTTGGATTAATACATGAATTATAACACAATTATAATGGTTAGACTCAGTTTTGATTGTTAAAAGAAAATATTACAGTAAATAATAGTACAGTAATAATAATACAGTAAATAAACGGGATCACATTGTTAGCTTGATATCCTCATTTCCTGACACTCTGTTTTTTTATATTTTTCCCTTGCTTCACATGTATTGGATAGTTTTAATTTATTAATACATGCCATAACCACTTTCTTGGTCATACACTGTGATGAGGTTTGATAATGTTGTTGCTGTTGTTGTGGACCTTTGGGCAGATTCTTTGAATGTCAAAAAAAACTGCCGTCCATTTCAGAGCAGTGTTAAATGTTCAAGCAGAAAAGTATCAATGAAGTGTAAGTGTTTGGTTAAATGTATCTCAGTCTATGATTCAGAAACTGCTAGCTTTACTTGGGGTATAACTGGGTTTATTTTCTGATTTCATAAGAAGATGTGACATGTTCATCTATCCGTATGTCTTTGTTTTGTTTTGTAGTGACATTTTAAAAATAAAAAATCTTGAATCACTAGAAATCTCAAACTTGATGGGATGGTTCGTAATCAGACACTATATGGCACAATTGCTCTGTGACTGTAAGGTCTATAATCGAAAGATTCTAGATTTACAGTTTACTTCAGGTGATTTTTCTGCGATTTTGAAATGAAAAACTCTTCCAAGGCTTTTGGTTTGATTCACATGAAACTTGGCACACATCATCCCAAGACCCTCATGACAAAAATAAATAAATAAACATTATTTTATTAAAATGTTGCAATGACGTAAGCCAGTTAAAACAGTTGGGAATTGTCAGTTTTCACTAATTGACCTTAAGATAAATGCTTCTGGATTTATGAATTTTTAATTGCAAATGAAAATGTAAATGTTTAACAAGTGTCGACACAGTTTTATAGTTTTTTTTTTTTACTTTTTCTCTTTCAGTCTAACAGTAAGAGGGAGTGATTTCCTTGAAGTCAGTTGTCTATTTTGACAACAGTATATATTGCTGTAACATTTTTCAAGATTCAGGATGGACTTTGCTGTAAAAATTAGATCAAAAGGCAAATTATATATAAACAAATTATAATTATGAAAAAATGGTTGGTCCCTAGTGATATGCCATTTGCAGCTATAACTGAAAATGATTTTTGTTAAAAAAACTTTACTTTGTGGACCATTTCAAATTTTTATCTATTAACTACAACTGTTGCCTCAATAATTCCGAAATTACTGCTTATTGATAAGTAGGTAGTGTTAAATTTAGGTGCTGGGGGTAAGTAGTAATATAGATTATATAAGTCATCATATGTGCTTTATAAGTACTAATAAACAGCAAATACGCTAGTGATATGCATGCTAATAAGCAACTAGATAAAAGTGAGAATTAAACAAATAGAAACTAAAGTGTTGATACACCCTCTTTTCATTTGCAGATTTAATCTGACTCCAATATAATAAATTGTTACATATTTGGGTTTTGTTCGGGCATAAAACAGGGCATAAAATGTTAGTTCGCAAAGTGATATTTTTATAAACACTAAAGGGATATCATTAGATTCAGCCTAAATGTGTGTTGTGTATCAATTATTTGGATCTATTCCCTATCAGGCATAATCATTTCAGTATAAAAATGTTTATGTAACCTCAGTTGTCATTTTTTGAATCTCTTATAAAAGAACAGATTAAATTATTACCTAAAGCAAATGACAGTTTTATTACACATCACATACAGCTTTGCTCATATTTACACCACATAATCTCCAGCAACCCAAATGCAATTACACAATCAAATGAATAACTTTGAATGAAGGTCAAATCATTACGATATCTAAATGTTAAATGGCTTGAGGGTGCACAATGGTTTGACTGGTGTTATATAAAATTAGACCCATCAACTGCTATTTTTATGCAGAGATGTGTTTGACCTGTTTCTCAGTGCCAGCAAGCAACAGCAGACGCATATTTCCCATCGTTCTCCACTCCTCTTCTGCTGGCAATCTGTAAAATGTTAACCATTGTAAATGAACCTAACAAGGAGTGAAAGCGCCGGCTTTGATTGACATTTGAGGGAATTTGGGTGTGTTTTTCTGCTTGGCTGCAAGCTGGACTCATCCTCTCAGGCAGAGCTAATCATGGGACAGCCTGTACTAACTGTGCACTTTTCCTCATTCTCTATGAGTCACAGGCTTTTTGTAATACAGAAAATGTCACATATTTTGAACCCTTGTTATAACTATGCTGTTAAAATCATGCATGCGGATGGAATGAGATGTGTGAGACAAACTGAACAAAATTACAAGGAACTGAAATCTTTTATAAAACACATTCTCTGAAACTCATCATTATATTGTTGTAAGGATGGAGTTTCAGGGAAAGGGTTTTATTAAACACATCACCTCGGTTTTCCATTTCTTTTAATTCTCTTAAATTTGTCTAACATCTCATTCCTGGTACTACATTTACATAGACTTGGAATGCTAAAGTAATTTCAGAAAGAATAGCTCAAATACACAAATCTGCCATTGTTTTCTTGTAATATAATATGTAGTATCTTGTAATATCTTGTATGTGAACAGTGTAAATGTCTCTTAGGCATATAATCATAATTATGTATTTGTTTTACAACCAGAAATAGTAGTATGTTTATCATAATATTCTTCAGTGATTGAATGTTACAATAACTTACTAACATAGATTCTTGTTAAGCAATTTATATTTAATTTTTGACTTTCATTTAGTTGATTTTAACTCAATTTTCTTCATCTGTAGTTCGAACTGGTTGAAAAATTCCAGGGATTTATATCTAACATATACATAGTATATACTGTTATATATATATAATTTTGTTAGTATTTTTTTTTTTGCAGATTGCCAGTTTTATATCACTAGGAAGATTGCAATTAAACATACGCTTTTTAAATTAAACTTTTAAAAAAAAAATTATTTTAATAAGTTACTTTTTTGCAGTTCAGAACAAAACATGTATTATACTAACTAGAGGAAACACACAGACTGCCTTAGAAAACAAAAGTCCACACAGTTTATTCAGGTTTAATTACACATCAAGAGCAGCAAATAATTAAACAATCTTTCAAATTCATCTGTTCTTCTCATAGCACTTCATAGTCATAAAAATAGAAATCATATAATGTATAAATATCTGCAATATCGTGTATATTTCCAACTCACAATCCATTTTTATCTTTACAAACATTTCAGCAAAAAGTAATTGCAAAACGCTCCACGTGGACAGTCGCACATTTTGCCGATTCTTGATCCTTTCCTGATGGCGCATTGCTCCCCAACATCGCACTGATGTGAAGGCAAAAGAAATCATTGTCAGTGTTTTGTTAATAGCAAATGTAAATGGTAAATGTGTGATTTTAATCTAGCCATCACAGTATTTTGCACTATTTTAAATATCAATAGCGAAAGACGCATAAATCTCATAAAACTCCTGTGTTGTGCCACTCACTGTAGGAACGCGCCCAAACTTCTTTTCCCAAAGTGAGATGCGTTTACTCTGCAGTTTCTCCAGAACGTCATGTAAAGCCCCGAGCTGTGAACATGTTCAGATCATTTCATGCAAGTAAGTAGCATTAAAATCTTTTTAAAGAAGGGAGCATCGTTTGTTTTCTATGCGCTGAGAATTGCGCAATACTTACGAGCTGCTTTTCGTTGGTCAGATTCGGGTCCTTTGGGTAAAACTCTCTCAAGGCTCTCGTTTCTAAGTCGGATTCGTTGTCAAAGTCCATTTCAGCACCCTGAATGCAGGAGACCAGCACAGCGCATGCCATCGCTGTGGTCCAGAGTTTGGAGCTCTCCATGGTCACAGACAGCCAAGACTGAACGCGTCCTCTACACTGAGATTCAAGTGAACACTCGCTTCCCGCGGTCCAATCACCTTATATCTGCTCCACTGACACACCACTCACTTCGGTCCTTCTTTTGCTCCACCTTACGCATTGATTTTTGTCCATGCGTAGTAAGGACGCCGACGATGACTCATTGCGTAAAGCTGGCGAGTTTATGTCCAAAACAAGACAGAAAAACGTCTGTGGGGAGGAAAACAAGTCTTATGCTGGAAATGTTTACAAATTATTATATATGATTCAGTTTTTGGATTGTTTTAGCAAAATGTTTGTATTCACGGTAGAAGAAAAAGATGGGGGACTACCTGTCAAAGTGATTAATTTATGACCCCAGGGGTCAAAGTGATCCTTTGATGTTCCTGTTTCTGTGCCGGTTCCTGATGTTTATGACCCACCAGAAGTGAAACCTCTGACCACCTGTGTCGATCTGACACCTCTGACCTCCCGTTCCTGTTTCTTGAAGTGATTCAAGCATTTTGTTTTACCGTGTGTTATGAAGTGTTACAGCGATCTCAGATTGGGTTGGTCCTTCAAGCGGTCTAGTTGTTTCACACCTTTGAATAAGAACAAGAATGAATGAGATAAGAGGAATCACACTCTTATGTTTTGGGATGAAAGACTCTTCCAAACATTTGTCGTTATTGTCATCAATGGTTGCTCAACAGATCGAAATGGCAAACAATTATCCAAGTCAGCAACTATATATTCCATCCATGCTACTGAAAAAAGTGTTATACCTGGGCATGTTCTTTTAGGCCCTAAGAGCTGCAGTACATTTTCCACTCATGAATGCAAATGAAGAAACAATAAAATAGTTTAAAAAATAAAACAAGAAAGTTCTAAGAGAACTTACATGATATAAAGTGAGATCCATGCAGTCCAGGTGCCTATCTGTGAATTAAGTTGTTACCAGACTTACATGCTTAGCCCTCCTGTCTGTGGACTGTGTTGCTGTGTGTATTTGGATTGCAATGTGTTACCCTGACTGGTAGTATCAAACATGTATTGAAAAGTTAGTTAGGATGTAACTTTTCACATGAATGTCCTAAATAGTCTAAAATCATCCTTTCTTCAAATGTCTCCTTCCTGACTTTTGGGTCTGTACAACAGTGTTTATGTCAACACCTCACTATGTACTGATCTATAGGCTATATGTTAATGTCTCTTACCTTGTGAGCAGGAAGGGGCCCGCTACCTTTCAGTGGTGGAAGAAAAAACTGTCATGTTTGGGGGTTGTGCTTTGTTTTAGGTTGAAAGACATCCAAACACATGTCTACCTGATATACGGGCTAAATGTTAATGGGAAAGAAAAAAAAAATCAGAGCATTCGCAAAGACCATTACTCTCCATAGTCGTAATGGTTTTTATACTGTACAAATTTCTATCACCATACCCCCCCAATGCTGTACCTAAACCTACCTCATAGGAAACTTTTGGCAGTTTCTGAAATTCATAAAACAACATTACAGGCAAAATTGTATACATTGTTGAATTTTTGTTGTTATTTAAGAAATGTATTCATTTTAATCCAGCCCACAGATAGTATGTGAAATGCAAAGTACAAATATACTTTATCACTTAAAGCTTCTCAGTAAAATAATTACACCCACACATTTTAAACATGTTTAAAATGTTAAACACATTGTGTGTCACTAAAGCAAGGCACGCGGTCTATTGCCTTTAAATGAAACTGGTTTTATACTGTAATTTCTTTCAAATAGCCTGATGACCAGCATTTTTTTTTGGGTGTTTTTAAGATCATTAATGCGGCCAAATGTTTTTCTCATATGAACAGAAAACTCTTTGGATGTGTTTGTGACAAACACATCTTTTTCTTTTTCTTTTTTTTTACTTCAGAAAACGTTTTAAATGTATGGCTGAACTTTTCTCATTTGACAGATCTACTTTTCAAATTATTTACCCCAGGTGTTTACAATCACACCGATTACATGTTGTTTTCTAATGTTCATGAAACCTTTATCTGTGTAAATTTTCATACCTTGAACACAAAACTTTGCTTTTGGGATCCAGATGAAGCTTCATGCCAACCAAGTAGTTTTACACATTCTGACTAACTGTAGGTATCATGTAATTTTAAATGATTTACTAAAAGATTAAAAGCCCCAGAATCTGGGATTTTCAACATGAAAGAGATGTACAAGCTAAGGATGTTTCAACTATTATCATCATTTCCTTTTGACCCTAATACACTGGTAATGAATTATATGGCAAGTGACACAGTATATAGTTCTCATACTATCTGTAAATAGCTGTGCTAAAACATTTGTGAGTATTTTTGCATGCCAACATATTTTTTCATCTAAAAATCACAATATTTTTTGACAGACATTTTTCATATACCCCAATAGATTTAGTCATATTATCACGATTACGGATGGCCGTTCACAGTTTTGTTTGTTGGACTGTGTATGTTTTTAGGTGAAGACTCTTAGTAGAAGAAATTTAGTAACAATCTTTCTCTTTGAGATATTTCTTTTATTGCAACTTCACGAAGTGCGATCACATGAAGCATCAACATGAAAATAAAATTTTGCTGTTTTACCCTTAAAACTATTACGGCTGAAACAAATCAAAACTATTGCACTGAAAGCTGCACATTAATTTAAGTTTGAGCATGTTAAAGTTTCCAGACTCTTGTAAAGAGTATAGATAAATTTCATCTATAACCTTTTGTACATTCAAGAGACCAAATCACATAGAAAGAGAGTACAGCAAGAAAATAAATGTTCATAATGCATATAGAATTCAGAAATCTGTTTCGTAAACAATTGTGAAAGGTTTTAAACGTGGATTTGTAAATTATATTTGTATTACTCCACTAGATGTAGTCATCTTATTGAGATAGCAGATGACACAATTCACATTAAGTTTGTTTGGCTGTATTTGTTTTAAGACTCCTCCGCAAGTTCATGCTAATCTTTGCATGGGATAGAGAGCATGACGAGCACATACCTATACATTTAAGAAAATTGTTAAACATTTGACTGAACTTTTTATTATCTTGACAAACCACCATTTCAAATTATTTCCCCTAAGGTGTTTATCCACAAAATCTTTTTCAACACAACGACATTAAACATTAAAGAATGTTATCAGTTACTATAGCCATCTTCTTTGACTAAAATAAAGCAACATCTCTGGNAAAATCATTTGACTGAACTTTTTATTATTTTGACAAAACTCTGTTTCAAATTATTTTCCCTGAGGTGTTTGTCCACAGAATCTTTTTTTCAACACAACGACATTAAACATTAAAGAATGTTATCAGTTACTATAGCCATCTTCTTTGACTCAAATAAAGCAACATCTCTGGTGTACATATGCTAAACATCTTTGTTTCTCAACTTCAGTCATATTTGTTAGATGTAATGCAAACACTTTTGAGAACTATGATGTTCCACACTTTTGTAAATGTTATAGGAAAAAAATCTAATATAATATTTACATAGGAATTATCTTTGCGCAAAACAAATTGACTAAAAATCACTGAATTACGAAATGCAAAATTGTGTACGGCATTTGGCCAAAGATAATTTTAGCTATAATGAGCACATAAGAGAAAACTTGTCCTTGTATTGATAATCGATCTGTTTGCATTCTGTTTTTGCATAGCTTTCAGGTGATGAGTTCTTTATGATTGTGGTCAAGCATGCAGTGTATGTTAATAGGAATTTATGAACAACTACAGCATCAAAATAAAAGGATAGTCCTTCTAGATGAGTGTTTAAAACTAAAAGTGTGATATCCTTTTTTGGTTGTCTTTTCCGACCTGTCTATGATCATGTCTACCTGTGTCACAAAGACACATAATAGCCCCCTACCTCAACTTGAAAATGGGTCTTGCCATTTTCTGTTATGACTGTTACACAATACAAGCCCATCTATCACACTTTAAGTTAGACATTAAAAGCCAAGGATGCCACAGACACTATTTCCTGTGTCTGCGTCTCTAAACATCACTCCAGTAAATAAATCGCAGATGATACGTAGCTAATTCATTGAAAGGGGCATGTTTTCTACCATTTTAGATGGTCTGCACCAACACACAGACACATTTAGGTATTGATCTGACCAAAAGGTTTGATCCGGGACACACGCACGACTGCAACTGCGTGTTGTCATGATTGTCTTCATGTTTATTGATGATTGTTTTTTTCTGTTTTCTTAATTCCAGAATATTTCTCATGTGCATCCAGTCCTTTGTGCCTTCTTTGCTGTACACCAATTGAGAGGGACAGAAGAGAAAGACCATACACAATGAATTGTTGCTCTTAAGTGCTCTTGAGTTGATTTTTTTTATATTGATTTAAGCATTTTGCTATGAACTTTCTAAAATCAAATCTTCATTATTTCTTACATGAGGTGGTCGTGCAAAACATGTAACTTCACTGCACTGAAAAGATCTGAACTTCTAAAACATTACTGACTGAAGCACTGGCACAGCACACAAAACCGCTCAATTCCTTGCCCTTACTCAGATTGTCCTTGTTGCTTTAGGACCTGGAGTGCCCTGCACTCTCATTTGTCCAGAGATCACAGAGAGTCATTGGACTCACAGGCCCTCCCGTTTATGTGTATTGTTTTTAATTCCGTAACCATTAACCATATAACCAATAACCATTCAGAAAAACAATACTTTGATCACATTCGAGGTAATCTAAAAAAGTACAGGTGACCTGTGTTTTACAAAATTGTGAGTACAGTGCAAATATATATTCAACTTTTGCATCTCATAAAAGCAGGAAGCATACTCCCCACTCGCTTGAACATTTCAAACCATCCATCCTTCAAAATTACTCAAACACCTGAAGATACTGAATTGATTGTTGATGAAAGTACTACATGTGAACCTGTTGTTGAGGAAGAACAAGATTTTATCAAAAATAATTAACAATAAGTTGGGTTGCCTTTTTCTTAAATTAGAAAGTGTTTACAGTGTGTCTAATAAGTGCATAGATTAAATAATAGATGAGTTACAATTTATAACATCAACTGCTTCAAGTCCAGTTATCAAACAGATTATTGAGACAACATTAAAAAGTAATGGTTGCAATGTTGATGAATCTGTAGTCTTAAACGTGGTGGAAAATCTTAACTCCCTTAATCCACTAAATGCAGCTCTTGGGGTGAATGGATCGTTCAACGCCTCATACAAAAGAGATACATTTCTGAAGGAGCAATTCTTATTGGTTGAACGGTAGGTACTACAGATCAGCGTTTTCAACCTTTTAGGACATGCCCCCCCCCCCCCCCAGTTTGTTCACTTCCACTCGTTCCCCCCCCCCAACATCAACACCCCCTCCCTTCCTTAACATAAAAGCAAATATCCATTAAAGCTATTAAAGCAGCGAACAATTTTTCTTTTGCTCTTTTTGATTAACATCATTTACATAAGAAATGCACAGATCCCTTATACTGATATACATTTGATATTTTCTTTACTGTTTACATTCACTTAAAATAACTGACTGTGCTTACAAGGATACTTGTCAAGACAGCCATTGGTATTCACCTGCTGTCTGAGAAGGCTATCTGTTTGTGCACTTCAGGTGTGTGAGCAGTGCGCATAGAAACACTCTATCACAGTGCGTGAGTACCGCATTGAGATGTCTTGGGCTTAAATGGCTTAAAATTACTTTAATGTTTAAACTGACAAGACTTAAAACACGTGAGAATGAAAAACTTCCTCGAGGAAGCAGCACTGGCCTGATGGTTAAGATAGTTTTGGGGGGCTAAGGTGACAGATAGGGGGGCTGAAACCCACCTAAAAAGGGTTTAGAACTGTCCCTGGTATAGCGTGCGTAATTATCCTCTTTTTGATTGCTCCCCAAGAAGCGGCTTCCAGATGCTACAAATACTATACCAGGGGTGGCTAACCTGTTTGGCATAATGAGCCAAAAAAAAAATGTATCACTGCAAAGAGCCACACAACAGATATGCAAACAACAGTATACCACAATAACTTATACGCCTAATTACATAACGCAATCTTTTTCATGGATTTAAATCAGCCTACCTCCTTTTACTTGACTCAGTGGGACACCTGACAGTCCTTGGTTTCCACAATCTTTTTTAGGTCTGGCTTGTATTCAGTTGTGGCTACTCATAGTAACTCTTTCACATGTGTGTCAGTAAGAACAGAGCGATGCTTTGATTTCACTTGTTTTAGTGTCGAAAAAAGTGATTCACAGATGGAAGTTGACCCAAACATTGACAGTAGCTTGAGTGCAGCCCGTTTGACATTGGGATATCTCTCAGCCGGCACAATCTTCCAAAACTCCACGGTTCCTTCCCTCAGAACACTTTTAAGTCTGTCATCCTCAGAAAGTTCGATCATTTCAAGCTGAGATGCTGCTTCATCTTCCACTAAAGGGGCTTTTAAACAGTCTGATTCAGCAGTGAATGGGTTGATCAGAAATGTAATCTGTGGTCTTTTTTGCCGTATGTTGGAGAATCTGTCCTCAAAACTTTGCTCAAGATTTTCAAGCAGTGTTACATACCGTGCAGTACTCCCTTTTACAACCTCTGCTGCTTGTCCACTTGCCTTCAACAAGGACGGAAAATGTGTGAATTCTCTCTTTTGTAGATGTGTCTTGAGCAGCTTGAGTTTGTTGATAAATGTGAAAACACTCTGCACCAGGTCAGGCAGCATCTTTAACTTCCCTTGCAGATCCACATTCAGTCCATTTAGATAATGCACCATGTCAACTAAAAAAGCCAAATCTGAAATGAAAATAATAGCAACAGCATCACTGAGGCACTTTTTAACAAATTCCCCTTCAAGGTATGGCTTTTTTGCACAAGCAATGTTCCATGCTAGCTGATATGACGCTAATGTAACCTTCTCTGAATGCTTGGTAAATTTTCGGAAAAGCTGAGTTTGCTTTTCTGACTGACATTTCAATGTCTTTACCTTGTGCTTGCGAAGTTCACTGCCTTTGGGAAATTCCCGGGCTACGGTAGAATGGAGTGAGGTGAAATGGCGCTCAAGATTTGAAGCCTTAAAATGCGACAACGAAGTCTGGCATATCAAGCAAAATGGCTTTCCATTTCTTTCAACAAAAAAATATAAATCCTCCCATTCAGATAAAAATGTTCTGTGCTCATCTTCGTATTTACGCTTAGCTGCACGCTTCCCTGACTCTGCCATGACGATTGATACTAACGAACTTCATGTCAATCGTGTGTCAACTGGCTAACGTATGTTAAATCGTGCGAGAGGTTGTGTAAAAAAAAAAAAAGAAAATAAATAATAATACATATTGAAAATCCAAATTAAATTAGGCAAATGCATTTAAATACATAACCCTTTATTGCAAAATTATGTTTTGACATTTTAAAAATAAATTGGGATTGTAAACACAGAACATGTGGATAGATTGAAGAGCCGCACAAGAGCAGTGAAAGAGCCGTGGGTTCGCCACCCCTGTACTATATGATCCAGGAGGGCGGTGGAGCGGAGGCGGAACAGGGGGAGGGACGGAGGGCCAGGTCCAAGGACAGGAAAGACCAGGGACTGAGGCAGAGTTGGCAGAGCAGAGAGCCAGGGTGAAGCCGGCAGAGCAGGTGGAGCTGAGGACCACCACAGCTGAGCAGACGGGTTTGAAGATCCTCACAACGGAGTAGAAGACCACCACGGCGGTGCAGAAGACCACCAGGCCAGAGCAGACAGAGCAGAAGACCACCACGACAGAGCAGACTGGACAGAAGCCAACCAGGGCGGAGTAGACTGGACAGAAGCCCACCAGGGTGGCGCAGAAGACCACCACGGCAGAGCAGAGAGAGCAGGAACCCACCAGAGCGGAGCAGATGGGACGGAAGCCCACCTGGGCGGAGCAGACGGGACAGAAGTCCACCTGGGCGGAGCAGAAGACCTCCACGGTGGAGCAGGAACCCGAGGCAGTAACTGGGATCTGGGTAAAATTGAAAAACAGGAAACAGACAGTGCATTCACGGTCTCAAGGACAGAGGCAGGGAGCACGATAAGTTTATCCATAGTCTCCCTGGTGACCACTGAATGGGTAGACAGTTCAAAATCTGGCTCATTGACAGAGACTGGACAGGCAGACAGTTCATAAGCAGACTCACTGACTGAGAGTGGACAGGCAGACCATTCAAAATCAGTCTCTTTGGTCGAAACGGGACTGACATATGGCTCAAAACTAGACTTCTTGACTGAAACAGGATAGGTAGACAGCTCATTAGTGGTCTCTTGGGAAATGACAGGGGTAATGGGACAGACATGGAGTGTTTTTGTGGTTTATGGGCTCATGATAGACAGAGTTAAGAGATCAAAGGTGGATCTTTGGGCTGTGACAGGGCCACCGGGTAAAGGTGGGGTGCATCGGATCTCATGACAGTTGGGATTGAGTGTTCCGAGGCGAGTTCCCTGGATGTGACAGACAGTTCAAGCTCTGAGACATGTGGGGAAATAGGACAGACAGATGGTTCATAATTTGACTCACAGATTGAATCTGGCAGAACAAATACTTTGAAACCAGACACAGTAGGCAAGACTAAGCAGACAAATAATTCAACATTAAGCTCACAGACTGAAACTGAACTGATAGACATTTCATTAGCAAAATCTGAAACTGGACGAACTAACAGTCCACACTCGGGGGTCATTGGCAGAAACTGGACAGAAAGGAACATCATCATCAGACACACTGACACACAATTCAGAATCATGAGCATTGATGGGAACTGGACTGACTAGACAAGACAGACGGTTCAACAGTTGACACATTTGGAGAGACTGAGCAAGGTGACAGCCTATAATTTGACTCACTGACAAGGATTGGCAAGACGGATGATTCAACAGAGATAATTGTGGAGACAACACGGGTAGAGAGTTCATATTTAGATTCATTGACTGGGACTGGCAAGACAGTGTGTTCACAACCAGCCTCCTCGGCTGGATCGGGACAGGACAAAAGTCTATAATTGGCCTCCATAGCCCTAACAAGGCAGGCAGGGGATTCACTAACGGCCTCCATAGCTGTTACAGGACAGGAAATGAGTTCATAGACGGCCTCCATAGCCGTGACAGGAAAGAGAGTGAGTTCACCGACGACCTCCATAGCCGTGACAGGACAGGCATGGAGTTCATAGACAGCCTCCATAGCCGTGACAGGACAGGTAGAGAGTTCACAGAAGGCCTCCTTGGCCGGAACAGAACAGGACGAGAGTTCACAAGTGGATACCACTGACACCTCTGGAGGTTCTGCAGCAGATGCTGCCATCTCTGGAGGTTCTACAGTAGTAACATCAGGTAAGGGGTTGAGTTCATTAACATCCTCCATAACAGGATAGGTACAGTATTTATCTACGGTTGCTTCGACTGTGACATGACAGGCTGAAAGTGTATTGCTGGGCGCCACCACCATGCAAGGAGCTGAAGCGAGCACCGCCGCCTCAGGAGGTTCTGTGGTAGTGTGACTCTGGATGATCCGCTGAGACGTGACGTGACTCTGGATGATCAGCTGAGACGTGACGTGACTCTGGATGTCAGCGGAGATATGGGCGAGAATAATAGAGTATCACCTGAGATGTGATGAGACTCTGGACAAACAGCTGAGATGTGACAAAGCTCTGGGAGATCAGTTGTGATGTGACGAGGCTCTGGGAGATCAGCTGAGACTTGACTGACCTCAGCAATGAAAGCTGGACTGGACTTGATCGAAGATCAGCTGTGGCTGACTTGCCTCAGGAAGATCAGATAGGGCTGAACTTGCCTCATGAAGATCCAGTGTTGACTTGACCTGACTCATGAAATTAGCTGTGACTGACTTGGACTTCATGGAAAACACGCTGTGACTTGACTGACTCAGTTGAATTCAACTTGTGCCTTCTTGAATCATGAAGCCGTCAATTGTGACTTGACTTGATTCAGGATGGGCAGCTGTGACTTAAAGGGGCGCTGTTGTATCCGCCATTTTGTGAGCGTGCTCTAGAGTCAATATCACATTTGCAATCGAGCTGATATTCAGGAAAACGGCACTTTTGCTTTGGGCATTCTTTGCCCACTTATCTTGAATGTTCAGAAGTAAATCTCAATTTACTCAGTAACTGTCGGGTTCAGCTCAGCTACCAAATCTGACTACTGAAGACTACAGAGGGTGTCCGGACCCGGCCTGAGCGAATCATTGGTACAACAAATCACCTTATTCTCCAAAGAAATCTGTACTTCATTCAGAGTGAGCCAAATGGGCTGCGAAGCACTAGTACCCATCCCATCCAGCCCACATCAACTCGTGCACGTGCCATTGGTCGATGCTACAGAGCTCTGAGCATCCAGAACGGCCAGACCACAGGAACAGTTTCTGTCCTCAGGGCCATCCATTTCATGAACACTTTGACAATACCCATGCCTAGGTAGAAAACAACTATTTATCACTCATACACTTATTATCTAACAAATACTAGTCTACATTTTCAGTTTGCACCATAATTTACTTGTACTACAAACTGTCTATCTGTTTCTATACCTGTACATACAATGTAGATTTGTATATTTTTTATTCTTCTTTACTTGTTCTATTTGTAGTTATTTTTATTTTTTATTATTATCTGTGCTTTTTTGTTCTGTCACTGTCATTCTTTTGCACTATGGAAGCTTCTGTCACAAAAAAACAAATTTCTCGTATGTGTGGAAAACATACTGTGGCCTGCAATTAAGAGCCTCATTCGGATTATTGAATTCTGATTCTGAATGTTAGGCACATTCTAACTGCATTCAGGCTACATCAGGCTACATCACAGTGAACTGTTGCCTTCCATCATGTTCATCACTAAGCAACTGCATGCAATGTAAGATAGCATACAGTTCTGGGCTGGGGTGCATTAAATGCATTTATCAATTCAACATTTTTTCCCCATAATTAATCACACCAATTTAACATGTTAAATCAATAGCCTTTGTTAAAACATTATCAGAATTTGGCAAAAAACTATGCACATGTCCCCCCTGTTATGGAAGGCTTGGTGACAGGGTGGACATATTTGGTTAAAGTTAGCATTTAATAAACACATGGTGTACCTTCAGTCAGCAAAGTGGTTCATTGTTGAAGCTGAATATGTACTGCTTAAAATATATATTTTGAATTTCTGAAAAACTTTTATGTAAATTTATATTTTACTATGACAGGGTGGACATGTTAAGCTTGGCAACATGCAACTACAAACACAATATGATCAAAATTAGGAAATGTAAGTGTAGATACTTAGTGTACTTGCAGCAGATGTTTTAACCTCCACTGAAGAAAGGCAAAATGGGGCTGGAGATCAGAGGGTTTCTTAAAGGGGCATTTACAACATCATGACAGGGTGGACAGCAATTTCAGGGACATGTACAAAATGCTTAATATTATTATGAAAATATAATATAAATCAGCTAATGGACCAAATCATTGTTTTATAACAATCTGGCTGGAGGGCAATAGGAATATTAAAAAAAATAATTCAATATTGGTTTATTTACTACCTTTACACTCATTGAAGTTTTCTGAGCTGCGTGACGGGTACATGCCAAATCACACACCCTCCAATCAAAAGAAGAACTTGGTATAATCCGAGAAAAATACATTTCAAGAGACTGTAGTTGTAGTTATATGTGTGCAAATGTTTGGTCATTTATCATATAATTTCAGAATTTCATTATGTTGTATTATGTTCATGATGACTGAGTGATTCTGATGAGGACACCCAAAGGCACTTTATAGTGATTTTGACCCAGCTGCTTAACATCACCTCAGTAACGTTAATATGCCGGATGCTTTACGACATGTAACAAATGTACAAAGTAACAAATACAGTAACAAATACACCGCATCTCTTTTCTCTCCTTTTTTCTTGGGGATATCTATCGTAGCATCAACAACAATTTAAAAGGTAAGACAACCATTAAAAGTAAGCACACTGTAACACGTACCTCCACGTCGAGTAAGATGTGACAGTATGCTGAAAATGTTGAATACGAGGGCTCCGACATTCATTTGCCAAACAAGCCAGACAGCAACTAAGTTAACATTATAGTTTGTTACATTTAACAAAAAATAATTTACCATGGAAGTGTAAGAACGGTTCCCCAAACCCGAAATCCAACTTTAAAATGACATTTTGACCGAGACTATCTCCGTGAATAATGGTGCCTGCTCAAGCACTGTTTTCGCGCCGATAATCGACCCACAATGCAAAGTGTATTTAAAAAATACGGAAAAAAAAGAAAAAACACATGTAAAAACCAAATACGGAAAATTTCTTCAAATTATTACGGTACATTGTACTGTATTTTTACAGACTTTTTTTACAGTGTAGATAGATAGATAGATAGATAGATAGATAGATAGATAGATAGATAGATAGATAGATAGATAGAAACCTTGGGCATGTGAAATGCAAAGTAAATTGAGGTTTCATAGAATTTGAGTCATCGCAAGAGAAAGTTCTGGATAAACAAACTACTTTTAAGAATATGGAATATATATCAGTACACCCCCACGCCTGCTAATGGCATTGACAATCTGCACACAAGTAAAGGCTGGAACACACTACACAACTTTTAAAATTTAAACAGATTTTAAAATACTAGACATTATACACTTGCTGAATTTAGAAATGGTTTCTGGGCATCAAACATGGAGAAAATGGAGAAAACTGGGCATCATACACTGAACAGCTAAAAATCACACACTACCAGATTTTCATTCCAAAGACAACAAACTCACACAGAAACATGTGCCTCTGTGCTAGGAGACGCATGACAAATGTAACAATATGAGTTTTAAAAAATGGCTAAAAAAAAATCAAACATGTTTTTATATAGGATAGATTGGATGGATTTTTATGGCAAAAATTTGCAGAGTAGTTATGACTTCCAGCAACGCTCCAGCTCTAAATGTTGTGAGGCTTATTTTCTTCCACACTGTAAAATGTAATAAGTTGACCTTACTTATAAAAGTGAGGAAACGGATTGCCTTATATTCATAAGTAAAATAACATATTAATTTTATGTTGGCAAAACTTAACAATATTTGTAGAGTAAACTTATTCATCAAGTGTAATTAAGTTCTCATGAATCAAAATCATTAGTTGGGTTAACTTCTAATTTAGTGTTCACTCTACTAGAAAATTTAAGGAAACCGATTGCCTTAAACTAAAAAAAGTAAGTTAAACTAACAAAAATGAGTAAAGACAAAAAGTAACTAAATGAGGTCAAAACATTTATTTATGGTAACACAATGTACCAAAACATTTGTAACATGGATGGACGGACGGACAAGATAGATAGATAGATAGATAGATAGATAGATAGATAGATAGATAGATAGATAGATAGATAGATAGATGGATGGATGGATGTCAGGCTGGTCCACCCAGATAGTGGCTAGTTATGCAGCCTGGCAGGGATTCCCGCATCCAAAACACAACATATGCTATTTTTTAGCAGGGTATGTCAATATTCATGGTCCAGCTGTCAAAGATTCTGTTGAATCTCAGTAAGTCAAGCTGTAACTCCCTGTTATAGCTGTTAGAGGGTGGTTTCATTGGATGAAAGTGTCATCCAACACTCAGTGCATAATGCAGAGTATGTCAAAATTATAGTGTAACAAATAAGTGACCGAGATAGAGAATTTTCCTCCTAATGGGGCTGCCTAGAATGTGATCCAGATGCACATGCACATTACTGTTTGAAGGGCAATAAAAGGGGGATTCTTGATGGTAGTCTCAGGCAAGGAGAGAACATTATTAGTCTTGGTTCTTTCAGATGTGAAGAGAGTTTGTTCCTTATTTATCTCCTTTCGGCTACATCTGGATCTCCGGCAAGTCGACTTCTTGAGATAATACATTTCCAACATTCGTAATACCACCTTAAGTGCCTCTAGAGTAAATTAATAGGCTGCATACCACAATCTCAGGCAATTACATTACCCACTGATTTATGAAACAACAGACACAAATGGGACAGTAACCTTGGGCATGTGAAATGCAAAGTGAATTGAGTTTTCATAGAATCTGAGTCATTGCAAGAGAAAGTTCTGAAAAAGCAAACTACTCTTAAGAGTATGGAATATATATCAGTACACCCCCACGTCCAATAATGGCATTGACAATCTGCACACAAGTAAAGGCTGGAACACACTACACAACTTTTAAAATGTAAACAGATTTTAAAATTCTAGACATTATACACTTGCCGAATTTAGAAATGGTTTCTGGGCATCAAACATGGAGAAAATGGAGAAAACTGGGCATCATACACTGAACAGCTAAAAATCATACACAGACTTTCATTCCAAAGACAACAAACTCACACAGAAACATGTGCCTCTGTGCTAGGAGACGCATGACAAATTAAACAATATGAGTTTTAAAAATGGCTAAAAAAATCAAACGTTATTATATTGGATAGATTGGATGGATTTTTCTGGCTAAAATTTGTAGAGTAGTTATGACTTCCAGCAACGCTCCAGCTCTAAATGTTGTGAGGCTTATTTTCTTGATTTATTAGTTTGTATTTAAAAATATATTAAAATTAAACTCAATTGTAACTAAGACACATTTTAAGCTGCTCAATGAAATGTGCTAATCAGGTAACTGAGCTTTATCTGATAAATAACTGCTGTCTTTTTCAACAGAAAAATTTAAACAAATGTTTCTTTTAAATAAATTCCAGCAAAATGTGCAAATTGTAATTGTGCAAGGCATATTATAAGTTTATTGAATAAACTGCAATCTATAATAAGATTAATTTGCATAGAAAGAAGGTGTTTGTGCTGACAAAAATGACAATGTCAAATGTAAATACTCACAGGGCAGCATTACAAACTAGATTGTAGGTGGTTTGTGAATAAGAGGCAGGGTTTGGTGCTGAAATACAGATCATTTTGTCCCTGAGCATTTAAGATCATCTTTTAGCCAACAGCAACATTGTTTCCAAATCACAATGTCTATTCTTAAATTCTTTCACCTCTTGAACACAAACTCCCCAGATGGTATTCAGAGGCCACTTCCATTGTCAATATTTAATCAGCTATGACTTGTTGTGATCAGCTCACTGGCCTTACAACTCTGGGGATCTGAAATTGAGGAACAACAAATGCATCTGATGGACACTTTGAATGATTTGCTTGTCCCCAATAACAGATTAAAGCCATGCCTGTTTTTGTTCAAAGCCTAAACAGCTAGTGACAGCTTGTTTTCTCAAGAGGCTGAAAAGGACCACCCGAGTTAGCATCACTGGACTTGTCACCGCGGCGTGTCAAAATTCTGACAAATCTGCCATGATGCGTTCATCGTAAACATTATCCTTAGCTCTTGTGCGTGGCAGGGCAAGAGGCTGGCAAATCTTGGACTATCTGGTGCTGTGCCATTTCTATTACAAAAGGTAATGAGGAGAGGCTGGAGGTGAGATTTCTCATCCACCCGCAGTAATTCCCTAGAGCGTGTTGTGCTGCATTTGGAATCTCACAGTGGATGACTGCACGCCGCCTGTATTCGACAGCTGTTAAGTCCTTGCTCTGTTTCAGCAAGTGCTAGGGGAGTATGCTGCTAAAACTTATCAGGACAAACAAGCCTGAATGCACATGGCATATTAATGACTATTACTAAAGTGCAGGTGAACCATTTTGCCCTTGAGAAACTCAACCCAGACTTGTGGGAGGGGGGTTGGAATGTGGAGAAGTCGTTTTTGCTAGTCACTTTGGCAACAGGATCCCTGTTGAGTGACAAAACACTTAAGGGGGTTTCACACTGCAAGCGTGAGCAGCGCGTGAGCGTAACTACATCGTCACTGCAGCTGCAGATGTGCCACAGTACAGCGTCACAGCAGCAGTTCAAAAGCTACATATTTCTTTACAACGACAACTATAAATTTGTTTTTAGAGGTTGGTCAGTTATAAACTTGAATGTTTTGAAGTCTTGAAAGTTTGTTAACACGGGGATTCGCGTGTAAATGGTAAACAACAAAAACAGCTCCCATCATGTCGTTTCATTCATACTCAAATATAGAACGTGCTGTTTATACTGAATTTTTATTTTTTTATAATACATACTTTTACCCATAGGCGCTTACCCAGATGTGCGCTATTAACCAAGTTATAGCTCAGTGTGTGTCCATAATCTCCATGTTCATTTCTTATAGAAGCTGTCAATACTTTATGTAAATTACTTGTGATTAAGCTCCGTTTTTGTAACTGATCAGGAGAAATGTGAATTATTCGTTGGATTTTAACAAATCGTTAGGCTAAGTAAGAATGTCAAAATGTTTTAAGTTATTATTTATGTAGAGCTGAATAAAAAAAAGTAGGCTTTGCGTTTCTAGCCAATCGTAATTTAAAGCTTAATATTTTTCTTAGAAGCTGTCAATAAGATTTATACGATTTTTGTGTGTGTCTGTGTTCGTCTTGTTTCCTTGTTTGTAATTTGTGCCTTGTTGTCCGTTTTTGTAACTGAAGAACTGAAAATAAATAGAAGGCAAGTTTGTCACGTCAATCATAAGTGAACACGTGCAATATTTACAGAATACAATATTTACAGAAGCTGTCAATTAGGGTTGGGCCGATAGACGATGCAATCGTCCATCACCGATGATATCTTTGGGTAGGCTAAGTATAGGCGACTGTATATAAATTGCGGGCATCAGGGAGCCGCTATTGAAACTGCTTTCGATTGCGTGCTCTCATTTTACTTGCACTTTTGAGATTCGCGATCACAAGGACTCTATACTATGGAGCAGCAGTACTTACCACACATTTGACAGGTTAAGAGTTTGTCATGGGTGCCAGGATCTGCAAATCATTCGCCCATCGGCCTCATCAGACATTGCTCCTTACTCTGTGGTAGTGGTAG
This sequence comes from Sinocyclocheilus anophthalmus, assembly GCA_018155175.1. Classification (NCBI taxonomy): domain Eukaryota; kingdom Metazoa; phylum Chordata; class Actinopteri; order Cypriniformes; family Cyprinidae; genus Sinocyclocheilus; species Sinocyclocheilus anophthalmus. The sequence continues at coordinate 34,658 of JADLZN010001205.1, forward strand.
TGAACTTAATGTACTGTAATGCAACAGGCTAACCTTTTAGTGGCTCCATATAACGCGTTATTTGTTTCACCTTCGGGCACACCCCAAAAGTGTGCTGTCACTTTAATTGAAATCTAAACTGTCACAAAAATAGACTTGCCGCCGAAACCAGCGCTGCTCACGAGACGCTCCTGCTCCCGGTGTCTTTATTAATATAAATATATATCTAAATTACGACCTATTCTCTCTATTGTCAAATGCAGAAATGTTAATCCATGAGTTTATGGCCTCAAGGTTAGATTATTGTAATGCTCTATTGGGTGGTTGTTCTGCATGCTTAAAATAAACAAACTCCAGCTGGTCCAAAAAGCAGCAGCTAGAGTTCTTACTAGAACAAGGAAGTCGGACAATATTAGTCCGGTTCTGTCAACACTGCTGTCACGAATCCGGTCCACGAACTTTCCATTTCATTGACTCTCGCACCACAAAAACTGTTGCATAGCACCCCGGACTAAATTTCCCATCATGCATTACTGATTGCACTAATTGCACACACCTGTTTACATTGATTGCACCCAGCTGTTTCATATCACTCCTTCACTATTTAACACTCACTCTTATCCCTTTCCTCTGCCGAGTATTGTTTCAGCATTTTTCACTCTCCTAGAGATAGCTACCTTACGGAGCACTTGTCATTGCCTTAGCCCTAGTCATTTGCCGAGTCATTAGATGAGTCCATAGCATTAGCCTTAGCCCCAGTCATGCTTAGTCATTAGCCTTAGCCTTACCTTAGCTTAGCCTAGTTTAGCTTAGCCTTAGCCCTCGCCCTAGCCCTAGCCTAGCTGTTTTCCCGGTTTCTGGATCTTCGACTGGTTCCTGGATTTCTGCGCATAGGGTCTTGCCTCTTCTGACTCTGTTCCATCGTCGACCACGCTAGCCCTAGGACTGTCTTGTGTCTTGCCCACACCATCTACCTGTCTGCCTCATGTTAACCCTGCTGCTTCATGACACGTCTCTGTCGTATCCACAATAAGCCTTGCAGATGGTATCCGCACGTCTCACCAGTCTCGTCAGTTCTGTCAATACTGCACTGGCTACCTATTAAACATCTTATAGATTTTAAAATCTTGCTTATTAATTATAAAGCCCTGAATGGTTTAGCACCTCAGTATTTGAACAAACTCTTGTTACATTATAGTCCTCCACATCTGCTGCGTTCTCAAAACTCTGGCCATTTGATAATACCTAGAATATCAAAATCAACTGCAGGTGGCAGATCCTTTGCCTATTTAGCGCCCAAACTCTGGAATAACCTACCTAACATTGTTCGGGAGGCAGACACACTCTGTCAGTTTAAATCTAGATTAAAGACCCATCTCTTTAACCTGGCTTACACATAAAACACTAACACATTTCTAATATTCAAATATGTTAAAGGATTTTTAGGCTCTACTTGCTACATCGTTAGAAGAATGACATCTACGCTAATATTAGTCTGTTTCTCTCTTATTCCGAGGTCACCGTAGCCACCAGATCCAGTCTGTATCCAGATCAGATGGTCACTGCAGTCACCCGGATCCAGTACATATCCAGCCCAGATGGTGGATCAGCACCTAGAGAGGACCTCTACAGCCCTGAAAGACAGCGGAGACCAGGACAACTAGATGAGCCCCAGATACAGATACCCTGTAAAGACCTTGTCTCAGACGACCACTGGGACAAGACCACAGGAACCAGATGAGTCCTCTGCACAATGTGACTTTGCTACAGCCTGAAATTGAACTGCTGGTTTGGTCTGGCCAGAAGAGAACTGGCCCCCGACTGAGCCTGGTTTCTCCCAAGGTTTTTTCTCCATTCTCTCACCGATGGAGTTTTGGTTCCTTGCCGCTGTCGCCTCTGGCTTGCTTAGTTGGGGACACTTCATTTCCAGCGATATCGTTAACTTGATTGCAAATTATTGCAAAGATACTATTTAAACTGAACTGAGCTGGATGATGACATCACTGAATTCAATGATGAACTGCCTTTAACTGAAAAAGGAGTGTTTACTATTGTCATTTTGCATTATTGACACACTATTTTCCTAATTAATGCTGTTCAGTTGCTTTGACACAATCTGTATTGTTAAAAGCGCTATATAAATAAAGGTGACTTGATTTGACTTGACTTGTGAATGCACTAATTAACATGCGCGCCAAAAAAAAAACGTGCTGCTCACGCTTACACAGTGTGAAATCAGCGTCAAATTCTCTGCTGCAGTATACACTAAAAATGCTGTTGCCATTAGACATGGGAGAGATCAATTTAAGGGTGTCAAAATGGGCCTTTAGAAGTAAAGTGCTATTCTGAAATGGTTGACACCATTCAATTTGGCAGCTATGAGGTAAGGTCTTGTTTTTATGAGACTTAAAGATAACTGACTCCATAAAGATCAGATAAAGTTCAAGAACCTATTCCCTCATGCTACATACAACACACAGTACGGCACATGATATGATGCTTCTAAGGACACAATGCATATGTTCCTATTTAGAAACTTCTGTTCCAAGCAAATCTCATTTATGCTGGGAAAAGTGTTTCTCTAGGTTTTTTTTCTGCTGTTGTTGAAATATTTGCTCAGTTGTGACAAGAAATCGTTAAGAGTATTTCAGCCAGATCCTGCACAGGCAACAAAATGCAGCATTACTTTGTTGGAGCGTTTACACAATGTGGCGAGAATGGAAGACAGGCACAGCAGGATTACAGAGATGTGACTTTAACAAGCTTTTATTTGACAAAATAAAATGCACATAAAAGGAACTGGAAGGGTGTAAAGAGTCCAGCAGGGGGCTGTGTAAGCCCTTGCTTCAAAGAGATGGTTCACCTATATATGAAAATTCTGTCATCATTTACTTAACCACATGTTGTTCCAAAACCGTATACTGTCAGAAAAAAAGTGTGAAAAATGTTACTTTTAGGGGTACAAAAGCTTGGCACCGGGGTGGTACACTGCATTACCTGGTACTAAAAAATGCATAGTGATCTCATTAAGCACTTTTGTTTAGCTACAACTCAACAAGATACCACAATAAGATAATACTTTTTTAAAAATTAAATTCTTGTGATTTAAACTAAAATGTAGAAATCCATGGTGAAGCCACAATTCTTAAACACTGGTGTTCCTTCGGTTTTGTACTGTTACATGATTTAACTACATTATAATCTACTGTTGTTCATCAAATTAGACCATGCACAAAAAGAAAAAGTAAGCAAAGCAATGAAACTGCTTTTGGGTGTTAGTTTAGCTCAGCTGCACCATGAAAGCAGTATAATTCAGTGTGCTCAGATATAAACTCGTACATTGCCACTTTGACAAAGCAATTAATATCTTGAAATGTCCTACGATGGATGATGACAAAGAAGGACAAAGACAGTTGGCAAATATCCTGTTGTCCAAGTCACAAAGATTAGAATATATGCATGAGTAAACTGCAGTCCACCCAGAGGGCAGAACTGTTTATGATAAACTTGATAAATGAACATTAGCACATACACAGGGGTCAAGTGTGTGTGGGTCACAGATTAATTATCACAGACAGGCTAAAAGGGGATGCAACTGTCTGGCCAAAGGTCCATAAAGATGAGTAGAGTGGGCTGATAGGGTGGTTCTTACTACATTTACTTGATTTGCAGATACACTAATGCAAGTTAAGGGCTACATTCATGATTAACTTATTCACTCTGGTCCTAGGGAAAGTGTCTTTGACTCAACCTTTGTATTGATTAATGAAAATGGATAGGGACAGTTACATTGAGTGCTTAAATAATTACTATGAAGTCATTCTTATATGCATGCAATTAAATTATATATGTCAGTGGTTTAAAGAGATAGTTCACCAAAAATTCCTTTTTTCAAAAGATCCTTTTGCTGTACAGAAGAAATTCTGGTTTTCAAAAGATCTTTTTGCTCTACAAAAGAAAGAAAGTCATACAGGTTTGTAATGACTAGTAATGATGATGACAGAATTTACATTTTTGGGTGAAAACTGTATTATTTAAAGAAGGATGGACTAAAAACTAGCATTTCATTCATTTATTTGTCAAGTCAAGTCAAGTCACCTTTATTTATATAGCGCTTTTAACAATACAGAATGTCAAAGCAACTGAACAGCATTAATAGGAAAATAGTGCAAGAATGCAAAATGCAATAGTAAACACTCATTTTTCAGTTAAAGACGTTCATCATTGAATTCAGTGATGTCAAAATCCAGCTCATTTTAAATAGTATCTTTGCAATCAAGTCAAATGTATCGCTGGAAATGAAGTGTCCCCAAATAAGCAAGCCAGAGGCGACAGCGGCAAGGAACCAAAACTCCTCGGTGACAGAATGGAGAAAAAACCTAGGGAGAAACCAGGCTCAGTCGGGGGGCAGTTCTCCTCTGACCAGACGAACCAGCAGAACGGAAAAATCAATATAAGACGTAATAAAAAAGACGATGAACAATATTAACAGCAATAATTATATGATGCAATCAAACTTATAGAAAAAATTGGTAGTTCTGTATGTTGTTTCATGTTTGGCATCATCAGAGGTCCTCTGAGGGGTTTGCATCATCTCTTCTCAGTTGTTCTGGATCCAAACTGAAGCTTGTTTAAATCCTAGTTACCACGGGATGTTAATCCCGTGGCAAAAGACAGAGGAACAAATACAAACATAATTAGCGTAGCTACTGTTCCAAACCAAGCAAAATTGATTTGTTTAACCCAAACTAACGAATAATAATGTGCATTTGATTAGATAAAACTGCAGTAAAAGATTATGACTGCAGTAAAAGAAAAAAAGGGGGGAAATTTTTTTTTTTTTTTTTTTTAAAAATGAGAGCATTATTTGATGCTGGCAAAGCGAGGTGTCTTAATCTCGATTAAAAGAGCGAGGGTGTTCTGAACCCGAACGGTCAGGAAGGCTATTCCAGAGTTTGGGGGCCAAATGTGAAAAAGCTCTTCCTCCTTTATTGGACTTTGCTATCTTAGGTACTACCAAAAGTCCAGAGTTTTGTGACTTTAGGGAGCGTGATGGATTGTAGCGTGTTAGAAGACTAGTTAGGTATGCAGGAGTTAAACCATTAAGGGCCTTATAGGTAATTAATAATATTTTGTAACTGATACGGAAATTAATAGGTCGCCAGTGCAGAGACTGTAAAATTGGGTAATATGATCATATTTTCTTGACACGGTAAGGACTCTAGCCGCTGCATTTGGACTACCTGTAGCTTGTTTATTAAAGATGCAGGAAAACCACCTAGCAGTGTGCAATAGGTCCAGTCAGAGGTCTGCATGATTGAACGAGCTTTCTGCATCCAGAAACAGGTATAGTTTCGCAACTGGGCCAATGTTTCAAGATGGAAAGAATGCGTTTGACATGGGGCAAATATGATTTTCAAAAGACAAGTTGCTATCTAATATAACACCCAGATTTTTGACTGTAGAGGAAGTAACGGCTATAGGTTAGATTTTGATCAATGTGAGAAAAGTCCAATTTTATATTCTGATAAGGCATACAGCAAGTAGAATGTGTCACCCCTCCTACAACAGCACCGCGGCCCTGCTGCTGTGTCGTTTTTTTTTTTTTAATCCAAAGTCCAGCCAACAAGCTCGGTGAAACCTCTGAGATGATCTTGCTTGTAAATATTTACGACTAGGCTTCAGCATTTTGAAAAAGTGCTCATCATAAATGTCCTCCTTGTATATAAACGATGCCTGGTGTCTCCTGTGTGTTTGTGCACACTGCCCCATATGTCATGTTGATCAAAGGTGTGTGTCAGAGAGGGGAGTTGGATCAATCTGAGTGTTTTACTCAGGGCTTTCTTCAACCTTGAGCTCTGTAAATCACCTGCCTTAATGATGCCCAAGAGTCGTCACCGTGTAGCCTTGACTCCGTCCTGGCACTTGGCTAGTCAACAGCTGTGTCCTTACTGCTTCATGAGCAGTCATGTCCCTGAAATTCTCACCTTGTGTTGCTCGTTCGTACATAGGGAATAGAAAGGTTTTATATGCAAAGAATTTACAATTCAAGTGAGCCATTTTAGCAACAGGGACTTTGAATGTGCACTTGTAATGTACATCAGATCTTAAAAGTATATTTTTTAAAAATGGTACTTGCAGATAATATAATGAATAATTCATTTAAAAAAGGCCATTTATTTGTGCTTAAAAAGAGTACACTTTCATGACTGTGTTTCTTAACACATCTTATAGGTGCACTTTATCATAATATCAAATTAAAAGTTTAGTTTATTTTTTACTTTATTTTGATGGGTTGAACATACTAAAGAACATGTAAAGTACTTGATATAAATTTTAACTGTAGTGTTTTTTTATATATTTAAAGTTAATATATACACTATATATATGTTAGCGCTGAAGAGTGTGAGACGTGCGGATCCAAGTACAAAGCTTATAATAGGACAGTCGGTAACGAATCGCTCATGGGAAATATGAATACTTAATCATAAACTAGTTATAATTAATATGAATATTTTAGATCCGCTGTAGATATTTAGGTGACCTCTCAGGGTCAACTGTCTTGTCAATTTTAAGAATGTTAATTTCCTGGTTAAGGAAATAACTTTCTTACTGTACAATTCTACAAAAGCTTGTAGCATAAATCGGCATGATTAAGTGACTCCAGTTATAAGAAAACAATGAACCACATCAAGTGTGATACAAGTAAGGTTTATTAACTACATAAACACTTAAACTAGTCTAACATACTACATAAACACATAAAAGTTAACTCGACATAAAACACATAATGGTCTAACATACACATTACCACACACAAACGCACACACATACAGTTGTTATAGGAAAGGTTTAAAGTTTAACTCAGTACAGAAAGAGCCATAAGGAATGACATTTATGGAACCAATTTGCATATTCAGCAGATCTAAAACCTTAGGGAAAACGTCAGATTCTTAGTTCAAACAACCTTTGTAAAAGGTGTAATTTTTATACTTACTGTATCAATATAACATAGGTTTGTACTATCGTCTGTCTGAAAGAGATTCTGATGCAATCTTAAGTTTCCAATTGATCTTTGCTGAATTTGGGTCGATGAAAGAACCAGTTTTGAGTCAGAGAAACTTGATTGAAATGGAAAGGACGAGGCCGAAGCCTGGCACAAGCTTAAGGTTTCCGGGTGCGTTTTTCTCACATCCTCTCAGAATTAAAACAAACCACCAACTGGGTGGGTCCCTGGAGCGGGGCCTTTAAGTTCGGAGAAGATCCCCGCCTTTCAAGAAGGGCTTGTCCAATGAGAGAGATGGAAATTCAGAGCGGGAGGTGGCAATTGCTGGAGGGTTTTACGACCCTTTGTCTCTAAGCACGGTAATTTGCAAATGGACTTGAATCGAAAATACTAAAGATTCCCAGGACACTAATATATATTGCCTATGCACCAACATATAATATACAATCTTGTTTAGATAATCAGAAGGCGAATTCATAGATACTAAACAAAGTAGGATTACATATAGTGAAAGGATGACAGTAATGGGTTCCCTCATAAGCATGCCTAAAATAGTCTAAAAAATATCAAAGACAAAATACACAAATGACCGAAGGCTACACTGTTCATTCAAAGAAGTTTTCTATGAATTAATTAGTAGAACGTCAATTTCTACTGTGCATTGTGCCTCTTGCTTATGGAAAATGCAGTGAGAGTCTCTCTGCTCACATTCCATTAGGTCGTAAATGTATCTGGTGTCAGGGTTACCATGGAACCAGGGTCCTTTTCGGCTTCCTGGGGTGTTACAGAGTGTTTGTTAAATATAGCTAACAAAATATATAATGTGTGTTTGAGTGGTCCAGACGCTACATGACGATCAACTGTGACTTGACTAACCCCATGACGATCAACTGTGACTTGACTTAACCCTTTAGGCGCCAGGTTTTCTTTGGAAAAATGCTGGATTTTGACATCAAAATTTCAAAAGCTTGTAGCTTGAAAGGACTTAAAGATAGAGATCTAATGTAAATCAGAAAAATGTTGGGCATGACCGAAAGATTATGTGGGTGTAAATATACTAATCTAATTTGCATATCATGACGTCATCATGGGCGGCCATCTTGAATTTCATAATATTCAGAAAATAGTAGATATTGAATTGATGTTTGAACATTTTTTTTTTGTCTTTTTATCCTCATTAAAAATGATCAGAAAAGAGGAAACCAACAAAAAAACAGGAGAAAGTACTAAATCTCGTATATATACTGTACTATATAGTAGTAAAAAGCATGTGCATAGTAGCTATTTTTGATTGTCTATCATAATATTCTGGAAATAATAGATATTGAATTTATGTTTGAACCTATTTGTTTTTTTTTCTTTTTATCCTCATTTCAAATTATCAGAAAAGAGGAAACCAACAATAAAAAAAGAGAAAGTACTAAATTAGACTATATTACTGTACATATAGTAGTCAACGCATGGAATAGTAGCCTACTTTTGACATTCATCAGTAATATTCAGGAAATATAGATATGCCCTGCACACGTTGGGCAAAGAGGTCGCAATCATCCTCGGTGTGCTTTGGGAGTGAACCTCTAGGGTCGCGCGGCCCATTGCACTGCAAGATGTACGGGAGAAGCGCGATTAGTAGACGACGATCGTCATCCAAAAGGACAAAGGGAGTTACCCGAGAATGCTAGCAGAGTTTATGTGCGAACAGCCACCATAACATTTGCCAACCTCATGTGTACAACTTTTGTAGCCATTTGCGATTATTTTCTCTCACCAATCTCACAGCTACTGCACAGCTTTTCTTGACCAGATGCCTCACATTACGTGCAACGGAGATCATCAATGACACGAAAGCTCAATTGCTCTGCTCTTTCCTCGAACACTTTGAATAGGAAAGTGATGCAATTTTGGTCCAGAATCGAAGTACTACATGTCCGTCATTTAGTGGTAGGGAATACAAATGAGATAGTACACCATATTAGGAACTACAATCTATTTGATTAAGTATGACGTCTTGACGCAATTTTGCGACTTTGGCGCTAAGAGGGTTAACTCAGGAAGATCAACTGTGACTAGATTTGACTCGGGAAGATTAGCTGTGACTATACTTGACTCATGAAGATCTGTTGTGATTTGACTCGTGACGGTCAACTGTGACTTGACTTGCCTCAAGAAGATCTGCTGTGAGTTGACTTGACTCACGACGATCAACTGTGACCTGACTTGACTCATGAAGATCAATTGTGACTTGACTTGACTCAGGAAGATCAATTGTGACTTGACTCATGACGATCAACTGTGAATAGACTTGACTCAGGAAGATCAAGTGTGACTAGACTTGACTCATGAAGATCGGTTGTGACTTGACTTGACTCATGAAGATCTGTTGTGACTTGACTTGACTCATGAAGATCATCTGTGACTTGACTTGACTGAGGAAGATCAGCGGTGACTTGACTTGACTCGTGAAGATCTGTTGTGACTTGACTTGACTCATGATAATGTAGCGAATCAGCTCAAGAGGGAAATATGAACAATTAATCATAACTAGTTATAATTAAATATAAATATTTAAATCCGCTGTAAGCATTCATTTGACCTCTCAGTGTAAATTGTTTGTTAATTCTAAGAACGTTAATTTCCTGGTTAACACAGAATCGACCACAGAGTCCAATGTTTATATTTTTTCTACGAATCTTTGAGTTAACGTACTAAACATGAGTGGAATTTGCACCGCAGCGTCCCACACCTTGATGCTCATGATAAGAATAGCATGTATAGTTATCTTTAATGAAGTGAATTAGGTTTAAATCGCCGTCATGCTTGAATGAATTATATTTTTGCAATTTACACATGATAATCCACGATGATCACATTACACAAAAAATTGCGCGTCAAAATAACACATTGTCAATATTATTTTGAGACCCCCAAAATTTCACAAATCAAGTTTTCAGGGGAGCCCATGTCTTATTAAGGGTAGCCGAGCTCCCCCTAGCTCCCCCATAGTTCGCACCCTGCCTGTACCCGTCACTACGCAACAAATAATGGCGTGGCGGGCGCACTGGTTTCCTTTGCATTGAAGAAATAACGAAAAATAAAAAAATGCCTGAAGACTCGCACCGTGTCTACACAAGATGCGACAAAATACTATAGAACCCATTACAATTTGGTGAGCGGCTACACTGGAGTGGCGCAGCACAGCATGAACAAATCCCGACAGTATACGGATGATGTTCTATTTAGAATAGGCCTCGTTGACAAAGTACAATTAGTTGCAATGGTTACTTGTGCATCCCAGGGTGGACAGCCTCAAGCTGGGGGCTTACCTCGGCCTTTTTTTTCATATTCTGTTAATTTTTTGGCGGGGGGGTTTTGGGGGTGGGATAGTAGAAGTTTTGAATGGCCGGTAATTTAAAAATGTAGTAGCCAAATTGGCTGGTGAGTGAAAAAGTTAATTTCAAACCCTGCTCCACAGTTTACTATTGGATAATGTTTAAATAAACCTTGTGGGTTGCATCAGACTGCTCCATTTTGTTTGCATTTATTTTTGTCTTATATTAAGTATCCCGATATCCATAATGTTATGCATAAACCCCATTTTAAAGGCATATTAAAATGTTCACTGTATAAGGAATAATTTTTGTGGTTATTTATATAACATTATTACATATGTTATATAAAGCTTGAAGCATCAGAATCGGCACCTGTATCGGCCAATCACCATGACAAGAAATCGGTACTCAGTATCGGCAGCAAAAATCCTGATCGGAGCATCCCTAGTAACAGAGTTATAGGTTGATTAATCAGATAATTATAATTTATATTTATGGTAAAAAGATAGGCCTAATTGAACAATAGCCTTTAAAAATTACCTGAAATACATACATAATAGCAATGAGGCAATAATAATTAGTTCAAATAAAGTATCAAAAGAAAGTAACAATATGGTTCTGTTAAACAAAACTTAAAGGGGTGGTTCATTGTGATTTTAAATTTTTTAACAAAAGTTAGTGTGTAAATGTTGCTGTTTGAGCATAAACAATATCAAAGTTACGAAGCTGAAAGTTCAATGCAAGCGGAGATGTCGTCTTTTAAAATTCTGCAGTTTAATGCCTACAAAAATGGCTAGTAGGGACTACAACAAGTTACTTCCCAGGTCCGTTACGTCACAAACCCAGATAAACCCCACCCCCGGGAAAAGACAGCAAAGGGGGCGAGGCCATGCTGCGCAGCTTTAGAGAAGAGGAAGAGAAAACTAGAGGTGCACGTAAAAATATATGAATCGCGATTCTGTCTTCTAAAAATTCTAATGGATTCACAAGATTCAAAACCAATGTTCTAAAGCAGCAGTTCTTAATACTGTTCCTCGCGTCCACGCGCTCTGCATCTTTCTCTTTCTCTCTCTCTCTCTCTCATTCAGATCTTCAGCTCAGTTCTGTTCCATTTATACATTTATTTTCACATAGCTATGATAAGCGTTAAACATGGACACGCGTGCAGTTGCCGTACTGTATTAAAGCTTTAAACAGGATAAAACAGTATATTAAAAGCTAACATAAGCAGTAGCATTTACACATAAACAGCGGATCTAAAAGTATGAGACAATAACAAACAAAAAACATAGGCCTACCATTAAAAGCCGTGCTTGCACAGGTTCTGCACGATCTTCAATAATATCCTCTGCTTCTCAACCGGGCTCAAACTGATAAGCGATATTAACGATGCCGTTGTTTACAATACAACCGGATCACATGCCGCTGAGATGAGGGGCGGGATGTTAGAGGTGGTTTAGCCAATCACAACACACTTGGCTAGCTAACCAATCAGAGCCCATCAACTGTTTCTGAGGGCGGGGCTTCATAAAAGAAGGAAATGATCAGCCCGTTTCTCAGAGAAAGGACAGAGAGGTGTGGAATAAAGGTAAATTATTTGAAAAATAATGTGTTTTTTTTTAAAACAAAGGATTAACACATGTTAGACTGCACCCCATAAACACAATCAAGCCTAGAAAAAAAACTGTGAACCGCCCCTTTAACATAATGTATTATAAACATGCGCATTGTATCAAAAGCCTACAGAGGGCACCAGTGGCCCGACAATCGTTTCTACGTGTCACTGTGCGATCTAATCGTTTGGCTAAACAACATTTAATTAAAATGTCCACTTAATCTTTAATATTTGGCCATTTCTTTATGACAAAAATTGTAAATCCTTGAATGTGGACATCAAAAGTTGCCAGTTTTTCATTACTTTCAGCCGTTTCACTGAAATAATCTGTTTAGCTTTCCCCCATAGGCGGCGTGAATTAAACGAGGGTTCATGATCAGCCCTATCGATGCCCCGCCTTCTCAGTTTCGCATTAGCCCATTGGAATGGCTACTAGGAAAATTCTGGGGTAAGAAATGTCTTCTAATCGAACTGTCAGCTCCGCATACCTCCCCGTTTTCAAGCATAAACACCTTGATTCCTCTTGACGAATTCTCTGTCAATAGTAGGACATTGATCATGCAATCAATATGATAAAATCATGGGTCTTAGCACTTGGCTGGCAAAAGTCGAGGCTTACCTGTTCAATGTCCTGAACGATCTCCTCGATCTTCCATCGGATGCTGCGAGAGCCCTCCCAGTCGGGTTTTCCTTTTCTCTCTCCCCGCCCAGCGAGACTTACCCGTCTGATGCCGTGAGTCTTGATCTCCCGTCGGATGTTGCGAGAGTCCTCCTTGCCAAACGTCCCAAAGTCTTTTTACCTTGCCAAGCCGATAGGACCCACTCGTCCGACGTCCTGAGTCTTGATCTCCAGCCAGAGGCTTCCTGGGCCCTCTCGGTCAGTCACTCGCCCCCTGTCCATCGATCAGCAGGGGCTTGCCGGCCAGTAGAGCTCATCCACCGACGCCACGAACTGCTCCCGCCAAAGGCAACTCAGGCCCTCCTGGTCAGGCTACAATCACGCTGCTCCTCCTTCAACAGCCGGTAGGGCTCACCCATTCCAACGACGTGAGCTCCCGTTGAGCATCGGAGCAGCCCTCCCGACCGGGCGCCCCAAACCACGTAGTCCAATACCAGCAGCCGGTAGGGCCTACCCATCCGACACCATAAGCCACTCCCATCGGAATTACGTAGGCTCTTCCGGCCTGCCAACCAGGCGTCTTCTCGAAGCACCGGCCCCAGCCAAATCAGTGCTTATTTTGGGGGGGCGTCCTTAGTCTGGCTGCTGTCCTTCGCTCATTTGCTTTTTGGGGAGTACTCTGGGTTCGGGCCATTCCCAAGCTCGGAGCCCTTCCCCGGACAGCACGCCAAATACGCATTACTATTCATGCTTATTATATGTAAGTGTGAACTCGTGAAAATATGTTTTAGTAACCAATTCGGGAGGAGCACGTAAGAAATAGCTTAATTAACAGGGAGAGCACTAAGTTATCAACCCAAGAGGTATAAATACAGCAGACTTACCTCTATCCATCGACGGTTTATCAGCATCCCTCCACCGCCCCATCTCCTCACTTCGAGTTCTAACTACACTTATACGGGGGGAGTACTCTGGGTTCGGGCCATTCCCGAGCTCGGAGCCCTTCCCCGGACAGCACACCAAATACGCATTACTATAGCTAATTATATGTAAGTGTGAACTAGTGAATAACAGGAGAAGCCATTACTCACCGTGATTGTTGAATGATTCTGACTTACTACTGTTGTTTGATGAACTTGTGAAAAATGGAGCGAGAGAGAGAGAGAGAAAGAAACGGTAGGTGCGATTGACAAGCTAACAGGCTAACGGAATGCTAATTCGCTGCACTCGCGGTTTAGATTAAAAAGCAAATGATATCAATTTAGTATGCTAGATAATGTCAGAAGTATGGTGATAATTAAGTTATATTTTAACAGTTTAAACAACAGAAAGTGATAGTAAGATAGAGATTACAACATAGAAACAGAGAGATAACGGTTGCATCATTAGAGGTTCATATAGAAATCCCCTTAAAATAATAAAATATTAAAGGAGAAAATATTATTGAGCTAAAAATTTCCACAAAAGCACAAAATATATTAAGTTATTATTACTGCTGTTAATTTGTATGTCATCTATAAGTGTTGGGCCGTTAACTATAGGATTTGTTAAAATCACCCACTGCAGCCCGCCCCAGATAAAGATATTCCAGGGATATGGGTAGGTCTCTGACTAAATACGGATCCTTAGTGGTCAAGTAATAGGCAGTATTATTAAACTGCTGACAAAGATTTTGGAGAACTAGGTTTGCTTGTATGTTTGGTGCGGTAGGTGGCCCAACCTCATTTTCTTTCATAGGGCCCAAAATTGCTAGTGGCGCCCCTGCCTCGCGGTCTTCCTCTGAGTCAACACTTTCGTAACGTAAGCCGCGTGATGTTGGGTAGAAGTCTGCTGCAGAGCTCGCCACAGTGCGGGCTCAGCAGAAGTGTACATCAAGGGTGCATAGCGGGCGCAGAGGGGGCACTCACGAGCACCCTTCTGAAAGCTAAAATGACGAATGCAACACCCCTAAATTCTTGTGGACTTAACGGACATGCGCACGCAGCGGCCATTGTAAGTCCACAATACCGCAAGTGCACATGAAGTGTGCCACTTGGGACAGGGCCATTAGTGTTTCTCAACGGGGGCTTTTGGATGTCATCAGGGGCACTGGAAGCAGTGTTTTTAAAAGGGGGGCGCTGAGGTGTTCTTTGGGGGCATTTGGTTAAGGCGAGTTTATTCCAAAGATTTATGATCTGAAATTTGCAAATGAAAATGATCTGCAACGTCACGATGCCATCTCTAGACTAGAAGCATCAAACTTTCCATATGTAGGCCTATTTGTAGTTAGCGGGGTACCGCAAGCGTGTGGAGTTCATCAAATAGAACGCAGTATCCGTTTACTGTATAGCATGTTCAATGACAGAAATTCAGGCACGATAAAGCACGATACGCTTTTTCTTGTTCACTCATAAATATAATTAACTTTTTTGCTCTTTGAGAAACTAATGATAATGATATTTGAAGTCCAGTCAAATCAAATGTCATATGGCATTCAATTATATGTTTTTATATATGGGTTAATGTGGGCTGTTATATGGGCTAAATACATGCTTTGAAAATATATTTTAATATATTGTAAATAAAATATGTTATATACACCACCATTCAAAAAGGGGTCAGTAAGGGTCAAAGGGTTTAAAAGAAATCTCTTCTGCTCCGCAAGGCTGCATTTATGTAAATGTATAATATACAAAAATACAGTAAAAACAGTCAATCTACCATTTGAAAGAACTGCTTTCTATTTGAATACATTTTAAATTGTAGTTTTCTTGTCATGCTAAAGCTTCATCAATCCAGCTTTCAGTGTCACATGATCCTTCAGAACTCATGCTGATTGCTGCTCAAGAAACATTTCATCTTATATTACTAAGCTGTAGATTACTGGAAATGTAATGCCGCTCAATAATTGTGGGGAGGTGTTATTTTTTCGATAAACAGAAAGAATGAAATATGAATATCAAATGGAAAACAGAAACGTGAATTTTTTTAATTATTTAAAATAGAAATCTTTATTAACAATGTATTTTCTGTCATTTTAAAAAATGTTCATTGCAAGAGAGGGAACATAACTTCATAAGACACACCACACTGACATACACTAAAAAAGCAAGATTTGAAATGTAATGTACGGAAGTTCTAAGCGGCCATACATTATTTTTTTTTTCCTTCTTGTTTTCTCATTATAACGACTTATTTTCTCGTTATATCGACATAACTAGAGTTGTTTTCTCGTTCTAACGACTTAATTTTCTCGCTATATATCCACATAAAGAGAGTTGTTTTCTCGTTATAACAACATTAATTTTCTCGTTATATCGACATAACGACAGTTGTTTTCTCATTATAACAAATTACGACAGAAAAAATGATTTTTCCCCCTCGTTATAATCGACATACGATATTTTTTTCCCTGCGTTTAGTAAAAACGACTTAATTTTCTCGTTATCTTGACAAAGTTTTTTTTTTTTTACAATGATTGTTTGATCTACTGTTGTTACAGTAACGAACTCAATCTGATGGACAGATAAACCATGCGCTCTTACTGTAGCCTGTCGTGGATATTTCAGCTAATTTTGCTTTGCCTATTAATAACGTCTACAATACAAAAATAAAAGCTGATCAATCACGGTTGATATTTCCAGAGACAGTACGCTAAACATTTTTGTTTGTGTAATTAGCATGTTTAAATTGTCAAAGCAACACCGCAAACACAGGCAGAACACCTTCAGAAGGATGCAGAGAACTATTCTAAAATATTTTAGAGCTGCTTGGATTCAACTCACTTTCAATTTTCCTTTTATTTGAAAGAAAATTATATATAAATTGTAATTTTTAGTAGTCATTATATGCTTTCTTGTGATTGATATCACTGTGTTTACAACTTTGTTTGAAAAGTCGTTCATGGTTATCTATGGGTATATGTGTGTTTGTGTGTGTGTGTGCTTGTGTGGTTTCCACAAAGAAATGTAGGAAACGCAAAAGATTACAACACTGTAGAACATCACTGAATTAAATTTGCCTATACACTTTACATATAAATCACTTTTCTTATCAATATACATTTAATGATTAATAATAAGGAAAAGAGGCATATTACAAATAGCCTACGTTGTTGAAGTCTGTCCTACTGTAGATAAACAGAACACCTCCGCTTATTAACTAACAATAATGTACCTCAAAGAAGCACAAATAAGATATAGGTGCAAACAGAATACAGTGAAATCAACCTTGGTTTTAATAAGCAGTTATTTTATGACAGAACGCGTTGGTGAAACTCATGCATTTAGCAAGAACTTAATACACAAAATAGTCGTATTGATTCAAGCACTTAACATTTATGAATGAATTAAATGTCAGTAGCCTAATGAACAATACTGTACAAATTATAGCGATCACGAGGTAGTTCATATTATATCCCAAACGCGTACAGTAATGTGGACATACAGTATAGCCTACAACACCCCATCAGTTATATTCAGGTCAATAGTGCCACCTGTTTTGTAACTTAGAGAACAACTTTTTTTTATGTCGATATAACGAGAAAATAAGTAGTTTATAACGAGAAAACAACTCTCGTTATTTCGATATAACGAAAACATAAGTCGTTATAACGAGAAAACAACTCATTATGTCGAGATAACGAGAAAATTAGAGTTCTTTTATAATGAGAAAACAACTCTCAGTTAATGTCGATATATACGAGAAAAATTAAGTCGTTTAAGAGAAAAACAACCTCCTCGCCGGTTACACTTGGTCGGATTAGAACGAGATAAACCTATCTGGTTATAACGAGAAAACGACTCTCGTTATGTCGATATAACGAGTAAATTAAGTCGTTATAACGAGAAAACGAGAAGGAAAAAAATTATATTGCATGGCCGCTTAGAACTTCCGTAGTAATGGACTCATGACTATAACAAATATATAAATCCGGACAGCTCTAAAATAGTAACTGACGAGGAGCATATGTTTCCAATCTCAAGCATTTGAAAGCACTTTGGAATATTCTCACAAAATCCAAGAAATATAATAAAGGAGGGTTTATATTTCTTCCATTTACATGTCATGTGCAAATGTGATATTGACCCACCAAAATTACCATGTTTAGTCAGAAAACACAGAATTCAATATATTAGAAAAAAACATGGTATTTTCTATAAATAACTAAAGGATAAACATTATAATTTTCACTGAAAGCCAATTAAAAACATCCACCCAAAATTTAGAGGTAAAATCACAACAGTTAAGGGTGTTCAAGAGTTCCAGGAAAGGAAGAACAAACTGAAATTTCTTCAGTAAAAATTTCTTGTGGATCTATTCTAAACAGGAATTTTTAAATTCTCTTTAACCTTTGGGGCAACAGGCTCAGTGTCAGACAGTTTGTCAGATACAGTGTGAAGAACGCAACATCGCCACGTAATAAAAACAGTTACTCACACTTGGTGTGGTGCAACATTACTGTCGGCAGTCGGCACAGCATCGTCATTTAGTTTCAATTTTTCTGAAAATCCTGCGTCAAATTGTGCCTTGTTTGTAAACGAATCCGCAGTAAAATGAAGTGAGCAAAGGACCAAGTTCATACTGACACAGTCGCGAACTTCATTAAAAATTAGGTTCACTCTTTCCTAATGATTAGGGAAAAACCACAAGAAAGGTAAAACAATGCAACGCCTGTGTTTTTTTTTTTTTTCCACCCCCACAACTTGGCACTGAACTGCGTCTTGTTGTATTGGGAGCCATATTTATCGTGTTGAATTTCGTGCCGATCTGCTTTGCCTTTCACTCCGTTATTCATATTTTCCAGTCACGTGACTGGCTCGAAGAGGCAGCCAAAACATCCATAGAACTGCAGCACAAGCCTGTCAATTTCCTTCTGTTTCCAATCCACAAATATTTAGATCACCTCTTAAAAGACAAAGATATGTGAACAAAATGCAAGTTTTGGCCATTTCCAATACACCCGTGGCAATATTTCAGCGTGACATTCTAAAACATTTAATGTGAAAACACTTAAAGTGCCTTTAAAACAGTGATATTAAAAGATCAAATTCAGTGCACACCTGTCTAATGATGTGTACTTTATACAGGCAAGCAGATGAGCTTGGAATATGATCGCAATGCACTAAATGGTTAAGTGTTTTCTTTATAATGGTTTGCTATGGGAAAACATTTAATGTGAAACTTTGCGCATTGTGTTTATATTCTGGGTTCATCTTCTTCCCTGTGTATGCATCATCAATAAGGTGTATACTGAATTTGGCCTTTAAATATCACCATCTACATTACTACTTAATGCGAACCTTGTAAAAATAACTGCCGGTCAGCGGAGGAAAGCCTTGTTTTGCCCTCCATGTGGGTGTGTCTGTAAGGGTGTGACGTCACATGAGCCGTTGAATACCAGAGCTGCGACACTCCCATAGGCTTCAATCCATTGGGACCATGTGACGTCACAGTGCGTTATCGCCGCCATGTTTGTGTCCGAGTCACAGCTGCGTGACCTGTTTCAGTCATTGATCACAGCAGCCACAACTACCAGAGGAAGATCAACGAAATACTCCTGGAAGGTTCCCAACAAGGTTACAATATGCTCGATATGTTGTGCTGTTAGCTGTATAACAGTCGTCAGAGAAACTACAATTTTATTTGATCCCAAAGGAGTTAGATCAGCGGAATAAATGGTTGACTTCAATCAGAAGAGACCACTGGCAGCTAGGATTTCCAACTTCAAGAAAGGAAAATATGGGACAGATTATTTATAGCAGAATAAGGGACAGAATAAAGGAATAAAGTCTGAAACATCAGTCAGTAAAGCATTTTTAAAACAATTTGAACTAAAATATTATTGCAGCCATATAGCCTATGAATGAATGAAAATACATATTTTAATTAAAGAGAACTTAAGAGTGTGGGCTGATTTTGCTGCTTGAATTTGTGCTTCAATAATGAGATCCAAGTTTAAGATACACCGGAGGTGAAAGACGTCTTCCCTAAGGTAGATTGTTTTCATGTTTTCTTGCCTTGCTGGAAGTATGGCTCATGATCAATAATCACGTTGTTTGCATTCGCCCAAACTAATTTGCTGAAATCAAAACGCGGACAGTAAAGGGAATTGCAGTGCGAATTGAAGAAGCGCGATCAACCAGCCGGCAATACTTTAACAAAAAGAATGATTAATTATCAATCATGCTAATGTTAGCTAAATTATCATTACATAAAGTTTGTGTAGTAAGCTAGCTAACGTTATCTTGTTACACTATCATTGACTCAAAATTGCTTGGAGCTGATGTCAGTTTTAAATGTACAAGTAATCAGCACCTTACATTATTATGGCCTAACTGTTACACTTGCTGTACCCATGTTACTGTCCTAAAAATACAATCAAGTGCAAAGCTCAGTGTGGGAAATGGTAGTAAAAAAGTAAAAGTAAATTCTGAGAATTGTTTCTAAACGCATTATAAATGTTACAAATGTATTGCTGAAACACATTACAAAGACTGTGAATTCTGTAGTACTGAATAGTGGAGTTAGACCATTAAACAGTTTTTCACCAATTCGTGTTCAGGATTTTTCGGGCGGGGCTAAAACGGTGGCTCGATGACGCACTGGTGCCACCAATCAAGGCCCCTCCCCTAACACTGTAGGTGTGTTCGACTTCATGTGGCGCTGCGCAGACCAATCGGCGAGAGTAGCCACTTGCAGTCGGGGGCGGAATTGAAAGCGGAGACGTCAAGTCGGACACTTTCTGCTCCCGATAGTGATGCTCTCGCCGTGTTTGCATACTCTATCATAGATGAAGTGAATAACTTGCAATATTTGTCAAATACACAGATGTTTCAGAAATGTTTTCATGAGCAACAGAAACACTTTTTATATACTGCTTGATACAGCGCCATCTGTTCAAGAATAAAATTCAATGTAAATATATACTATTTAAACACTAATAAAGTGGGGGTATACTCTTGGTTTATCAGTGTTTTTTTGATAAACGTGACTCCATATAACATTGCGACTACAGTAAACTTTTACTGTTCTAAAAACACAGATTTGTGAGCAGTATTGGAATTGAAGATGTTAGAACACACGTCTTGTTGGCATTGGTTAAATTTGGCCAATCGTGAAACAGCTGTCGTCAATCAGTGCTCCCTGCAGTTCGCTCCTGAAAAGCAGCAGCCATCATCCAAGCCGTTTTAGCATTTAAAACTTTGGTTTGACTATCCATAAAATATATTTCAGATAGTTACAATTGTAATTCGACTAGTCATAATTATAATTTGACTAGTCAGAATGATAATTAGAGATCTGCAATTATAATTTCACTAGTTAGAAATTTGATTAGAGATATCTCTAAATACTTTATGACTGGTCAAAACTCCATTTAAGATATCTGTAATTACGTCATAGATATCTTCAATAGATGCGTCACTCATACGCAAAGGTAATTAGAGATATCTCTAATTCCGTTTCGACTAGTCACAA
>JADLZN010001206.1:0-46200 GCA_018155175.1 Sinocyclocheilus anophthalmus
GGGAGGTTCCGAAAACCAGTCAGTATCTGGTGTGGACACCATTTGCCTCACGCAGTGCAACAAATCTCCTTCGCATAGAGTTGATCAGGATGTTGATTGTGGCCTGTGGAATGTTGATCCACTCCTCTTCAATGGCTGTGCGAAGTTGATGGATATTGGCAGGAACTGGAACACCCCCCCTCCCCCCCTGCTGTCTTATACGCGATCAGAGATCCAAAACATGTCACTGGGTGGATATGTCAGTGAGTATGATGGCCATGCAAGCGAGCTGGGTGTTTCAGCTTCCAGGAATTGTGTACAGATCCTTGCAACATGAGGTGATGGTCGTGGATGAATGGCATAACAATGGGCCTCAGGATCTCGTCACTGTATCTCTGTGCATTCAAAATGCCATTAATAAAATGCACCCGTGTTCGTTGTCCATAACATACGCCTGCCCATACCATAACCCCACCTCCACCATGGGCCACTCGATCCTCAACGTTGACATCAGCAAACCGCTCACCCACACGACACCAAACACGCTGTCTGCCATCTGCCCTGTAAACCGGGATTCATCTGTGAAGAGAACACCTATCCAAAGTGCCAGACGCCATCAAATGAGAGCATTCGCCCACTCAAGTCGGTTACGACGACGAACTTGCAGTCAGGTCGAGACCTCTATGAGGACGATGAGCATGCAGATGAGCTTCCCTGAGATGGTTTCTGACAGTTTGTGCAGAAATGCTTTGGTTATGCAAACCGATTGTTGCAGCAGCTGTCCGGGTGGCTGGTCTCAGACGATCTTGGAGGTGAAGATGCTGGATGTGGAGGTCCTGGGCTGGTGTGGTTACACGTGGTCTGCGGTTGTGAGGCCGGATGGATGTACTGCCAAATTCTTTGAGACGCCTTTGGAGACGGCTTATGGTAGAGAAATGAACATTCAATTCACGGGCAACAGCTCTGGTGGACATTCCTGCAGTCAGCATGCCAATTGCACGCTCCCTCAAAACTTGCGACATCTGTGGCATTGTGCTGTGTGATAAAACTGCACATTTTAGAGTGGCCTTTTATTACCTTTTATTACCTTATTTTATTACCTTTTAACCATGGTGTAGTCACAATGGACAAGGTGTGTTTTGCTCTTATACGACGTGCTTCACTTTACCTGGATTTCCCCAATCACATGATCATGTGGAATGCTTTCTAATTCCAATGCACTCTGATTTCCTATTATGTCTGAATGAAACTCAAGTAGGAGATGCCTATTTGACTATTTTTTGTTACATTCATTTTTTTAATGTTCATTTTTATGTTTATGAAACATGTAGATAAACTAGGCTACACACTGATTTTAATGTAGATTACAGAAACATTGTTTACATTGATTTAACCAGAGAAGTGTTACATTGTTTAACCATCCAAATAAGAAAGATCTCTGCAGGTTCCCAGAACCTTGTAGGCAGATTTGTATTATTTTTATTTTTATTTATTTATTTTAATTACCTACAGAGAACCTATAGGCATACAGTACGTTCTATAATGGTTATTTTTATTTTTAGCTTCCCAAAACGTTTTGGGATCCAAAAATGGTTGACTGCGTAAAATAGCCTATAAACGACATTTATTTATTTATTTAGCCTATTTAAAATATAAATGAATAAATGTAAGCTGTTTCATATCTGCATTGTTTATTTCCGCTGAATTTGTTGATGAATGATTTCTCAGGACTTACATCAGCGATTGGGTGAGAATGGAAACAGAAAGTGACTGAGTAAGTTTTCGGAAACGAAACATTATTTTGAGGCGGGGCTTGAGTCGATGCTTTATATATTCATGCGTTTGAACACTGTAATCAGAGACACATTACTTGATTTCGGTGCGGTTTACCAGTCCTACTTTTTGAAGAAAGCAATCCAGCGAAAGCCATATTCAGCCAAATATTTTAACATTCAGCCCGGTAAGCCGCATACCAATTTATGAAATTATTGAGCATTAATATTAACGCTAATCTCCAGTTTTAAGAAGGCCTAAGTAAATTATGTTGTAGTAGCCTAATTGTAATTATTTTATCTCATTTTGAAAGGTGATGGAACTGACAATAAGACTGCTGGGAGGAGTTGTGAAGCGTCTGGAGGTGAACGGTGATGCCACAGTTGGCGAACTCAAGCAGCGCATTTCTCAGCTCTTCGGAGAGCCTCCTTACAAACAGAAGCTTTCTGCCGATAACGGTACCCATATCAGCCTCGAGGATGATTCCAGAACCCTCAGCAGTTACGGGTTGCACTCTGGATCAGTGGTGAGTCTGCTCATCACGAACCCAGCTGGACCTTTCCAAGTGTTCGTCAGGAATGAGAAGGGCCAGACTGGAACGTATGATGTTGATGTCAATGAGACCGTGGATCAGCTCCAGACTAAGATCTACAACAAAGAGAGAGTCCCGAAGGATCAGCAAAGACTGATTTACAACGGAAGACAGCTGGAGACTGGAAGGAAGTTGCAAGAATACGACATCACACCACTGAGCACCATTCAAATGACTCTCCGTCTGCGAGGAGGTTGATCGGTGAAATGTGTGCAAAAAAGACTAAAAAGTGTTGTCGTGAAATGTGTTTAGTGATGTAAATACGGTAGGCCTATTACTCAGTATCAGAATGTTGTGGTTTAATATCTTTTTTGGTGATTGATAAAAAGTAGGAATTGGGGAACAATGTGTTAAGAGCTGATGTAATTCTACTGTATTTATCTGCATTGTATATAACTGTAGGATCTATCTTATATCGTTATGAATGATCTTGAACTGTAACTAAAATAATAAATGCTCGAATCATTCCCAAGAAGTGAGTTTGTTTTTGACTTAGTTTCTAGTTCAGTGGTTCTCAAGCTTTTGTGATTTACTGAATAATATTTTTTTTTAACTCACAATTTCTAGATAATCACAATGCTAGCCACAAACTTGTCATGTGAGGTGTGTTTACGCTCGCACCCAGAAATGGAGAACAAGACGCAAGACATTCTTACAATTCCAGAAAAGATCACTGTGGGGATTTTATTTGTTTCTTGTTGTCATTCTAATGTCCTGACGTAAAAAGCAGACTTAAACAACTATACAAAGTATTTGTCATTGTTATTATGTCTAAGTCATAAAAAAGGGTGATATTTTCCAGAAACCATATACATGGATGGTACAAGACAAATGATAATAAATGGAAAGTGATCATAACTCATTACATCATTACAGACTGTGCTGCACTAAGTTCTGCACATATCAGAATGGGCGTGGTTGCTCTCTATAGGGTGTGTTTAGGATCTCTCTGGGTTTCCCTTATCATGTGATCATGGGGGAATACCCTCTTTCTAAAGATGCACTCAGGAAAATGAAGGTTGTGTAAGCAGCTGTCAATGAAACACTTTTTCTTTATAAAACTGTCTCAAATATAGAAAAGTAAACTGCACTGTTGCACAAACCGTGTTATGGATTTATTGTGGCAACAAATCTAAAGTCAACATGATTCAGCATTATTAAAAAATAAATATTTTATGATCTGCTCACAGAAAGGTTCTTTGGGGAACCAAAATGGTTCTTCAATGGCAACACTGTGAAAACTCCCATTTAGAAGCTTTATTTTTGTGAGTTGAGTATGATTGAATATTTAATGGATGCTACACAAACAAATAAATAAATCATATTAAAAGTAATAAAAAGGATTAGGGAACAAATAACTGGCCATACTCTACATAATTTCACATTGGTTCAATCAATCGAACAAAATTCCACTATGACATAATTCTTGTGCATGAGAATTCAAGCTCCATACACACCTAGATGTTTGTACCTTACATGTCATACATACAAAAGGGGTTTTTCCAAATAGATAAAAACATTCTGTTTGTACTCAATAAAATTATATAAATATATAATTTATTTAAATTATTCTCTATAAGACGTATTTGTTAAACAATGTCTTGACCCAGATAATCTTCACATACAAGATAAAACAAGTTCAGTATTACTATATATATTAGTTTAATGTCAATTGTAATTAGCTCAAACATATCCAGGGGGTGTGACACTTGAGAAAAAAATTAATAAATTCCTTTAAACTAAACCCCAGATGAAGCCATTTTGTACCTGCTTGACGTTCGGCATGGGAGTAGATTCATCGGCGTCCAATATTCAAGATTTAACCTGGTAAAAAATATTTATTTAATGTTATCTGTGTTATATTTCATCTGCAAAAGCAATGTAAACTTTTATAAACATCCATTTGGTCGTTAACTTTTAAAGGGGTTCTAGGAGGGACATGCACTTGCAAAGTTGTTTGAACTGAAGTGTGTGTACACATCCACCCTAAAATGATAAAAATCCACCCAGTGTTTTTTTTTAAATCTGGTTAAATGTTTTCCCCTTTCTCAAATCGAGCCGATCTCAGATGCCTGTCTGTGTGATGTCACACAGACAGGCCCCTCCCACGATAGTTTGATTGACAGTAGCGTTTCAGCACAGACTGGACTGGTGTTTTACCTTAAAACCGCCCTGAGTGAGCTGTCATCAGTCCGCAATTGTTTCATCGCTGGAGAAGATGTAGACAAGGTGTTCTGTTGTTGGATGTAATAAATGAACCGCATTCTCCCCCTGTCGTATTTTACTCTCGACATCTGAGCCGCTGAACTCGAAGTGGATTACATTGTTTCTGAAGGGAGTGCGCCCCCGATCTACATAAATGCGTCTATGTTCGCTCGAATCATTCATGATCCAGCCTCATCTGCAGAAGAAGTGAGTATAATGTTTTGTAATGAATTTTTGCAAATCACCTTTCCTAATAATGTGCTAATTAGCAAGTTTCACGATGAATGCGGCTAAAGTAAACAATCCCTCAAAAAGCAGCTCGGAAGAGAGGGGCGGGGTCAACAGAGCTCATTAACATTTAAAGATCGGCTTGATCTGAAAAGAGTTGTTTTTGACAGGGTAAAAAAAAGTAGTTTTTACAACCATGAGAATTTTAACCAAACATGTCACAGACTTTTCATTAAGACCCTAAAGAATCATATCAATTTGTGGAAAATGGGCATCCTATGACCCCTTTAAATGCATCATTATGCAGAAAATATGAGCAGAAAATTCTCCGCATGAAGACCCACGGCTCGCAGATCAACATGCTACTTCTTTTCTCTCCAATACGGTAGGAAGTTAAATTAAATTAAATATGGAGGATGTTAACTGTGACAAGATAATTGACAGGCCAGTTTACAGTGACAGGGTGATGTAATGTGCGACAAAGCGCTCCTTTAAGGGTTAGTTCACCCAAAAATGTTGTCATTAAGTACTCACCCTCATGTCATTTCAAACCCATAAGACCTTCGTTCATCTTCGGAACGCAAATTAATATATTTTTAATGGAATTTGAGAGCTGTCTGAACCTGCATAGACCGCAACGCAACTGAAATGTTCCCAAGTCCAGAAACGTAGCAAGGAGATCGGTTAAATAATCCATGTGACATCAGGGGTTAAACCGTAATTTTACGAAGCTACGAGATACTTTTTGTGCGCAAACACAATAAATAACGACTTTATTTAACAATTCATCTCCTCCGCATCACACTGGTGCCATTTTGGAGAATATCCGCAGGACGTAAACAGCGTATGCTGTTCTGCGTCACATGGATACGCTGTTTCCATTCAGATCAAATCACAAACAACATAGGAAACAGATCCGGCGTGACGCAGCTGACACAGAACAGCATACATTGTTTACGTCCAGCTGATATTCTCCAAAATGACACCAGGGTGATGCAGATTTTTTTTTCTTTTGCGCACAAAAAGAATCCCCTTAGCTTCGTACAATTGCGGATGAACCACTAATAATGTCACATGGATTATTTTACAGATCTCCTTGCTACGTTTCAGGACTTGTGAACATTTCAGTTGCGTTGCTGTCTATGCAGGTCCAGACAGCTCTCAAATTCCATCAAAAAAATATCTTAATTTGTGTTCCGAGGACGAACGGAGGTCTTACAGGTTTGAAACTACATGAGGGTGAGTAATTAATGATATAATTTTCATTTTTGGGTGTACTAACCCTTTAAAGACACAGTTGTATGACGTGATAGTATGTCCCAAAGCTTGCTTACTCTTCTACTGCACACTCAAAATTGTGTACTTTTTCTTCACCAAAAAATTACATACTTTAAGGGTGTAGTATATGTAGGCACCTTGAGGCGCAGCAATAGAGAATTCAACACACTAATCACAACCAGCTCATGAGCTGAGAGACTGCAAACTATAGATCAGCAAACAGGTGAAGTTCATTGACCAGCAGCTGAAGTCTATATTCTGGACAAAGTTGAGCATCATGAAGGTTTTCCCTACATTTGCATTAAAATCTGCCTCTCATAAAAAGATTGCCACCTGTAGCGGTGAATTGCTTCATGCTCCACAACATTGTGAAAATCACATACTTGCTTCATCCACACTCCAACCATCTTACCATACTTACAGTATACCAACTTCTTCATACTTGACAGTAAATGGTAGAAACAATGTGTCAGTGACAGTAATAACAACATTAAATATGTTTGTAAAATGACTTAACGTGTACTGTGACATGTATGTGTAGTCTTTCAAATATGTAAAACATAAATATTTTACATGATATGGGGTGTATGTAATCAAAATGCATTGTCACTCTACCCAAATATTGCAAAGTGTACAGGTCCCAGGACACTGATTTTCTTTTTCGGGCTATTTTCTTTGTTGTTCTTCGTGTACTCCAAAGCTTGAGACAGAAGATTTCCCACAGCAGATAGAATACCACTGTAAGAAAGAACAAAACTGCCATTGTATCATCGTACCCACATGGCCTTGCATCTAATGTTGAAGACACTAATCATTTTGTGTTTGGTCCAAAAGTGAGTGTTACTTTTGACAGGACTGAATTTCCCCAAATCTACAGCTAGCCAACTAACAAAGATGTAAACTTACCTCGTAACCGATTTGGTGATGATTGGATATTTCTTTAACAAACTCAAGTACTGCTGTAGTACCCTCGTCAGAAAAGAGGAATCTCGGACAAGGACGCTTTGCGTTGGCATCTTCAGTTTAGTTCGGCAGTCTGTGAACTTGGGTCATGAGAGCTTAGTGCTTTTTTTTTTAAAGGGGTCATGTGATGCGATTTCAATTTGTCCTTTCTCTTTGGAGTGTTACAAGCTCTTGGTGCATAAAGAAGATCTGTAAAGTGGCAAAGACTAAAGTCTCAATCCAAGGATATTCTTATCAAATTTGAGAGTCAGCCACACATAAATAAAACGGCTCGTATAACACGCCCCACATATCTACGTCGCTATGTGGGAAGATTTGCGTAACGCCGCCCAAATGTTCACGCAAAGAAAGAAGGCATAACTTTAATTCTCGCTGTAGTATTGCTGCCGCCGCTGCCATGTCGTGAAGGCGCTGTGTGCTTCTTTGTGAAAGCGAAACTGCTTTGTTTGGTCTTCCAAAAGAGGACGATATCGCTTCGTCATGCCTGGAGCTGATCCGTGCTGGTCGCTGAGGAAATACAACAACTTCGTGCTGTGGATCGCCAGATCGGCTCTCACCGTGGACGAAGCGGAGTCCAGCCCGGGGTCGTCACATGTGGTTGCCGCAGGCATCACAATATGGTAAGGGACGTAACAGTTCCGTCACACGCTTAAGGTATTCGGCCACTCACAATGCACAGGATAGCTGGCCAATCAGAGCACACCTCGCTTTTCAGACTGAGCTTTGTAAAAATCAACGCGTTTCAGAAAAGCGGGGCATAGAGTAGAAACAATAATGTAAAGTATGTGGAAAATAATGTGTTTTTTGAACCTGAAACCGCATAGACATTTCATTACACCAAAACACAAAATAATGTTCTTTTTAGCAACATCATATGACCCCTTTAACAAAGAAAAAATTTTTGCTGAAGATGGTGAATGCAGCCAGTTAGATCTACATGACCAGGCCTAAAGTACACATGCTGTCTCTTAAAGAGAAAAAGCCAGACCAACCTTAAAGGGACAGACATTCTGTTATTTACTCATCCTCATGTTGTTCCTAACCAGCATGACTTAAAAAAAATCCTAAGGGTTTTAGTTACGAGATTTAAAACATGTTAAGTGTAGAGAAAGCAGATAGGAAACATTACTGTTGCAGAATTTATTTTATTTAATGTACATGTGAAAAAATATTCGCAATCATACACACCAATATCATAAAAATATACAATTGTGCAAATAGCATCATGTACAATCAACATATAACAAGGAATTTACAGAATAACACTGGTAATGAAAGTACACTGAAATATTTATGTCAGCAGAAAATCTATTTAGTAAATACTCAGGATCTGGAGTATGGATTGCATTCCCATATTCTTGCTAGGTTTCCCTTCTAAGTATTCACAAAGATAAATTGACTGGGATATGTCAATCATACAACAAAACAAATCACAAATTAAGCAGGATTCATAGGAAACCTGATCTACATGTAGACACACAACACCTGATGAGGATACATCCCATGATTTTGCGTCTCCTTTAATTAACGTCAAAGTGTGCAAACAAACAATAACTAGTAATATTTTTATTTTTTTTTTTTTTTTAATGCTGTGGTGAAGTGTTTACAAAATACCTTAACTGCACATTGCATAAATATATGATTAACAATAGATAATTCATTGACAAAGACACATTGTTAATGATAAAAACTGCATAAGAAACCATTAAAAATTTTCTTCTAACATATCATTAGCTTAATGAGCAAGGCAACAATTCTAGGTCAATTTTAATTAATCAACATGTCGCCATTTTATAGGAGCTAAACTTTTTCTTTGAACTTCCTGTTGTGCACAGAGAGCTGTATTTGAGAGATGATACAATAACAGAGGGTGAATGTGCGGAGGAGCTGCTACAGCTGGCCAAACACACAGTAGAGGAGTACTTTGTTGCACCTCCAGGTAAAAACTAAACTAAACTGTAAAAAGACAAGCCGTTCTATCAGAACTTACAAAACAATTTAATCTCCATCCAAGCATGTAGTATTGAGGTTTGTATAATTTAATGATTTAACCTTGGATCCACTGTTTAAATTAAATTGTCTTATCAGAGTAGAACAAATGTGTCTTGGTTAACTTTTTTTTCTAATTAATTAAATATGTGTACTGCTTATGAATAATCAGTCTTCATTTATTTATTTTTTAATGCAGGAAGCATCCCACTATAAGAGAGAAGAGAGATCTGCTTAAACACTCTGAATTTTGACTGAAATGTAACATTGGCTCTGACTTGCATTATAATAAATATTTATTTTTATCTTGTGTGCCACTCATGTTTTTTTAATAGTGATAAAAAAAAATAAAGCAAACACAAATAGAAATTCATTTCAATAAACACATTTAAGGAATAACCAACTAGAAAAACATATTACAGAGAGTATCAATTAGTCATAATAATTAGATTAACAAAACTAAGAAAACTACAGAACAGAATAATCAAAAAAATTGTTAGCAAATGTTTAATTAATATATGTTGATAATGTCGGAGTATATATATATATATAAATATACATATATATATATAGGGGTGTGTGTGTTTTATGTGTGTGTGTGTGTGTGTGACGTTTACGAGTTGATTCTGATGTTTCGGAACAAGAATCGTGTTGATTAAATTTGCTGAACATCCTGCTAGCGATTAGGTGGAATGGAAACCGAAAGTGACTATGTTTTCAGAAAAGAAACATTATTGTTTGTGGGCGGGGCTTAAGATGACGCTTTGAATTCATGCCTCCGACCTAATATAGGAGCTGGAGTGATTTATCTGTTATCAAATAGACTATATACGTCTTATAAAATTATTGCACGTTAATAGCATATAATAAATTGATATACGCTAAACTCCGATTTTTAAAATTGCATTTATTTTTTTCTATTTAATATCTATTAGTATCAGAATATTTTTATTATTTTTATTATATTTATTTATTAATTGTGATTTAATGTATTCATGTCATTTAAGAAATGTATGGAATAAGTGTAATCCTTCCTCATACAGTTCCAGTTTAAGGGTTCTGTATATGTTCTAGTCAACCCCTTTCTTGCTAAATAAAATATAAATGCTCAAACCAGTCCTGTGTATTTTGCATGTTTTATTGACTTGTTATGCCTATAGAGTAACTGGTATACACAAAACACCAGTTTCACTAATAATTCAAACATTTTAAAATTATAGATCACTCGATGTGAAATATCTATGTGTTAATAGGCTGCGTATTTCCATTTGGAAATGAATTAGAGCTGATCACAAATATATGTTAATTCATTATCTTTTTATTTGATCAAAATGATGACATTACATTATTACTTCCCTTAAAACCATGTCCTCAGCTCAGACCATAACTCATACTTCAGTTTAAAACATATTTAACCCCCCCAATGAAAAACAGCATTATAAATAATTACCACTAAACTTACATACATATAATATATATATATATATATATAGCTTTCATGGTGTACAGATGGGGCCCTAACAGTCAGATATTAATGAAACTAAAATCAGGAAATTGCAATGTCAGCTTTCATCCTGAGGGGCCCCTTCATTTATTGGTTATGTTCAACAAAATCACATTTTGGTGAGTCGTTCTGTGTCTTTTAGCCTTTTCTTTAATATAATTGTTAGTAACTGCTTATATTTACTGTCACAGCCATGAACTGTCAACTCCTTTACACAAATTGTAAGTAAATAGTTGGATATTTTCAACAACGTTATTTGACCGTGGTGATAATTCATTCTCAGTTTGATTTTCATTCTCAGTGTAACGGGACAGACGAGATGTGAGGCTCCATGTGCAAGCTTTTATTAAGAGATGTGGTTTTAACAGGCATGGGTCAGACAATGGCAAACGGGTATATCGAAGGCAAGACAAGAGATAAATCCAGGTAGAAGGCAAAGGTCCAAGCAGGGGCAAACAGAGTCAGAAACAGCTAGCAAAGGGCTAATCCAAGAGACGTGGCGTGAATCAGAGACCAGGAAAACAGACAAGGCAAGACTAAGACTAGATTAAGAAAACTATGAAAACTTAAACAGGCTCGGTAAGGTAGCTATCTGCTAAACAGGGATACACGCAAAACAATACACGAGACTAAAACAGAAAACACGGTATGGCTCAGTAAGGCAGCTAACACTTGGGGAGTGAAAAATGCAGAACAATACTCAGCAGTGAGAAAAAAAAAAAGAGGTGAACAAAAAAAGGGTTTTCCAAAATGGCTTAAGTAGCAGTCCTGAAGGATCCGCTGTGTGTGTGTGTGTGTGTGTAATCAGTGCAATGGTTGATGGGAAATGCAGTCCAGGGTGATGTGTAACAGTCTGTGTGGTGTGAGAGTCAATGTAATCCCCCCCCCGGGAGAATAACCTCTAGTGGCAATCGGCCTGAAGCCCACGGACCGGATTCGTGACACTCAGACTGATGTCTCAATTCATTCATTCATTGAGGTGAATACTAAATTTGTCAATATTTATAATACATATTTGACAGATTATTGTTTTAACCTGACATGTTATGACCCATATTGAGTAGACATACACAGGTAGTGATAAAACTGACAAAGAAGTAGCTTGTTTAGGCATTTAACATATATTAAATGCCTAAACATGTTAAATAATTCAAACTAGTTCCTTGGATAAGTTGTAATTTCAGTTTGTAGCCATATGGCTGCTTTAACTTCAAAAGCTTCTTCAGAATATTTAGAGAAGAATAAGCTCATCCTTGGCAATAAACAAACACTGCTCAAAGTAATATAAAGAGTGTCACCTACAGGATATATCAGGTGAGACTAGTTTGGACTGCATCATGCAATAGTAGGCTGGACAGCAGGCATAATTAACAGCAAACAACACCAGAACAGAAAACAAAACTGTGACCTTTTAACCATGGTGTACTCACATGGACAAGGTGTGTTTTGCTCTTATATGACGTGCTTCACTTTACCTGGATTTCCCCAATCACATGATCATGTGGAATGCTTTCTAATTCCAATGCACTCTGATTTCCTATTATGTCTGAATGAAACTCAAGTAGGAGATGCCTATTTGACTGTTTTTTTGTTACATTTATTTTTTAAATGTTCATTTTTATGTTTATGAAACATGTAGATAAACTAGGCTACACACTGCTTTTAATGTAGATTACAGAAACATTGTTTACATTGATTTAACCAGAGAAGTGTTACATTGTTTAACCATCCAAATAAGAAAGATCTCTGCAGGTTCCCAGCCTTTTATTTATTTTAGTTACCTACAGAGAACCTATAGGCATACAGTACGTTCTATAATGGTTATTTTTATTTTTAGCTTCCCAAAACGTTTTGGGATCCAAAAATGGTTGGCTGCGTAAAATAGCCTATAAACGACATTTGTTTATTTATTTAGCCTATTT
This sequence comes from Sinocyclocheilus anophthalmus, assembly GCA_018155175.1. NCBI lineage: Eukaryota > Metazoa > Chordata > Actinopteri > Cypriniformes > Cyprinidae > Sinocyclocheilus > Sinocyclocheilus anophthalmus. Next base: position 12,434 of record JADLZN010001206.1, read on the forward strand.
AAAATATAAATGAATAAATGTAAGCTATTTCATATCTGCGTTGTTTATTTCCGCTGAATTTATTGATGAATGATTTCTCAGGACTTACATCAGCGATTGGGTGAGAATGGAAACAGAAAGTGACTGAGTAAGTTTTCGGAAACGAAACATTATTTTGAGGCGGGGCTTGAGTCGATGCTTTATATATTCATGCGTTTGAACACTGTAATCAGAGACACATTACTTGATTTCGGTGCGGTTTACCAGTCCTACTTTTTGAAGAAAGCAATCCAGCGAAAGCCATATTCAGCCAAATATTTTAACATTCAGCCCGGTAAGCCGCATACCAATTTATGAAATTATTGAGCATTAATATTAACGCTAATCTCCAGTTTTAAGAAGGCCTAAGTAAATTATGTTGTAGTAGCCTAATTGTAATTATTTTATCTCATTTTGAAAGGTGATGGAACTGACAATAAGACTGCTGGGAGGAGTTGTGAAGCGTCTGGAGGTGAACGGTGATGCCACAGTTGGCGAACTCAAGCAGCGCATTTCTCAGCTCTTCGGAGAGCCTCCTTACAAACAGAAGCTTTCTGCCGATAACGGTACCCATATCAGCCTCGAGGATGATTCCAGAACCCTCAGCAGTTACGGGTTGCACTCTGGATCAGTGGTGAGTCTGCTCATCACGAACCCAGCTGGACCTTTCCAAGTGTTCGTCAGGAATGAGAAGGGCCAGACTGGAACGTATGATGTTGATGTCAATGAGACCGTGGATCAGCTCCAGACTAAGATCTACAACAAAGAGAGAGTCCCGAAGGATCAGCAAAGACTGATTTACAACGGAAGACAGCTGGAGACTGGAAGGAAGTTGCAAGAATACGACATCACACCACTGAGCACCATTCAAATGACTCTCCGTCTGCGAGGAGGTTGATCGGTGAAATGTGTGCAAAAAGGACTGAAAAGTGTTGTCGTGAAATGTGTTTAGTGATGTAAATACGGTAGGCCTATTACTCAGTATCAGAATGTTGTGGTTTAATATCTTTTTTGGTGATTGATAAAAAGTAGGAATTGGGGAACAATGTGTTAAGAGCTGATGTAATTCTACTGTATTTATCTGCATTGTATATAACTGTAGGATCTATCTTATATCGTTATGAATGATCTTGAACTGTAACTAAATTAATAAATGCTCGAATCATTCCCAAGAAGTGAGTTTGTTTTTTACTTAGTTTCTAGTTCAGTGGTTCTCAAGCTTTTGTGATTTACTGAATAATATTTTTTAACTCACAATTTCTAGATAATCACAATGCTAGCCACAAACTTGTCATGTGAGGTGTGTTTACGCTCGCACCCAGAAATGGAGAACAAGACGCAAGACATTCTTACAATTCCAGAAAAGATCACTGTGGGGATTTTATTTGTTTCTTGTTGTCATTCTAATGTTCTGAAGTAAAAAGCAGACTTAAACAACTATACAAAGTATTTTTCATTGTCATTTTGTCTAAGTCATAAAAAAGGGTGATATTTTCCAGAAACCATATACATGGATGGTACAAGACAAATGATAATAAATGGAAAGTGATCATAACTCATTACATCATTACAGACTGTGCTGCACTAAGTTCTGCACATATCAGAATGGGCGTGGTTGCTCTCTATAGGGTGTGTTTAGGATCTCTCTGGGTTTCCCTTATCATGTGATCATGGGGGAATACCCTCTTTCTAAAGATGCACTCAGGAAAATTAAGGTTGTGTAAGAAGCTGTCAATGAAAAATGTTTTCTTTATAAAACTCTACAAAAGGCCTGTCTCAAATATAGAAAAGTAAACTGCACTGTTGCACAAACCGTGTTATGGATTTATTGTGGCAACAAATCTAAAGTCAACATGATTCAGCATTATTAAAAAATAAATATTTTATGATCTGTTCACAGAAAGGTTCTTTGGGGAACCAAAATGGTTCTTCAATGGCAACACTGTGAAAACTCCCATTTAGAAAATTTATTTTTGTGAGTTGAGTATGATTTAATATTTAATGGATGTTACACAAACAAATAAATAAATCATATTAAAAGTAATAAAAAGGATTAGGGAACAAATAACTGGCCATACTCTACATAATTTCACATTGGTTCAATCTACAAAATTCCACTATGACATAATTCTTGTGCATGAGAATTCAAGCTCCATACACACCTAGATGTTTGTACCTTACACGTCATGTTTATGGCCTGTTATGCTCACTGCTTTTCTGAAGTATGGAAACAGAAAGTTGCAGAACAATCCCTGAAAAGGAAACTCCATGTGGGGATGAGTTTCAAAACAATCATGACTGTGAACTGATTGTGTGTGTTTGTGAAAGAGGCAACTTTCTTTTTATATTTGAAAAAAAATTAATAAATATACCTTGTTTGTTAACTTTACAGCTGCTATAAATGCGGTGTAAAAATGCTTTCACATTTTTAAATACAACAATATAATCTTTTTTAAAACACTGTCATCCAGTATTGAGCCTTTAAATAATAACACTAAATGACTTAAAATACATTTTATTGGTATGCTGGTAATTATTGAACTATTGAATCAAATGTCATAAAAAAACAACATTATCTGCATTTGTCAGGGCTATACAAGTATATAAAATATATTAGCAAGACCACTGCTATTAATGTAAATCAACTCACAGTTAAAGAGTGAAGATAATAGCAGCAGTATTAGAAATTGCTAAAATGAGTTTGTCAAACGATTTATTTCAACATGAAAGTTAGTCTGCATATAATTTACAATAATTTATTTGTGTTCTCTTCCTTGTGCATGCCTCAGAAGTACAAGATATGCTTCATCACTCTGCAACCTTGAAGGCCAGTCCGATCAAATATTATGAATGGACTTTAAAAACTGTTTAGCCATGAAAAGTGGTTTTGTTTCAAGGAAAACATGAGTTTCCAAATAGATAAAAGCATTCTGTTTGTACTCATTAAAATTATATAAATAAATAAATAATTTATTTAAATTATTCTCTATAAGACGAATTTGTTAAACAGTGTCTTGACCCAGATAATCTTCACATACAAGATAAAACAAGTTCAGTATTACTATATATATTAGTTTAATGTCAATTGTAATTAGTTCAAGCATATCCAGGGGGTGTGACACTAGAGAAATAAATAAATAAATTCCTTTAAACTAAAAAACAGATGAATCCATTTTGTACCATGTTGACTTTCGGCCTTGAGTAGATTCATTCCCTGCGTCCCAATGTTCATACTATCTATCCTAAATAGTATGTGACTTTAGAAAAGCCAAAATATGTCCCAAAACATAGTATGTTGAAAAGAGTATGCCAAAAATCCCCGGATGGTCTACTATTTCAGGTCGATTTTTGAATGGGGATCCGTGCACACTCTAATGCAGGGTTCCTCAAATCTTGCCTGGAGGGCCAATGCGCTGCAGAGTTTAGCTCCAACCCTGATCAAACTCAGCTACCTGTGATTTTCTAATGATCCCGAAGACACTGATTAGTTTGCTCAGGTGTGTTTTATTAGAGTTAGAGCTTAACTCTGCAGGAAAGTGGATCTCGTGGGCCAGATTTGAGGATCCCTGCTCTAATGACTAATATTACCAAGTGTTTAAAAACTACAAACATGGCGGATGTGTGCGACCGATGGTTAAGTAGAGAGGTTTAGATAAAGGGGTTCGAGTGACTAATAATCAACATTTAACCTGGTAAAATAATATTTAATTATTCTTATCTATGTTACATTTCATCTGCAAAAGCAATGTGAAGTTTTATAAACATCCGTTTGGTCGTTAATTTTTAAAGGGGCCATAGGATGCTACATGCACTTTTACAAGTTGTTTGAACTGAAATGTGTGTGTACACAACCACCCTATAATGATAAAAACTCCAGTGTTTTTTTTAAATATCTGGTTAAATATTTTCCCCTTTCTCAAATCGAGCCGATCTAAGATGCTGTCTGTGTGACGTCACACAGGACATGGGCCCCTCCCACGATAGTTTGATGACAGTAGCGGTTTCAGCACAGGATGGACTGCGTCTTACCTGAGACAGCCTGAGTGAGCTGTCATCCCCAGTCAACAATTGTTCACAGCTGGAGGAGGGTAGCACAAGAATGACTCTAAGCGATGAGGGTTCTGTGTTGGATGTAATAATGAACAGCAGTCGTCATTTACTCCCGATACTGGCCGCGGAATAGCAGGGATTACATTGTTTTGAAGGGATTGCGCCCCCGATCAATAAAGGTCTAGTTCGTTAGGATCAGTGAGAAGACGCGAGTATAAGTTTTTTAATGATTCTTTGCAAATCGCCTTTCTTAATAAAGTGCTAATTAGCAAGTTTCACGATGAATGCGGCTAAAGTAAACAGTCTCTCTGAGAGCAGCTCGGAAGAGAGGGGCAGGGGTCAGCAGAGCTCATTAACATTTAAAGGGAAATGCTACAAAATGGCTTGATCTGAAAAGAGCTGTTTTAGACAGGGTAAAAAAAGTGTTTTTTACACTACCATTGAAAAATTTTAACCAAACTATGTTACAGACTTTCATTAAGACCCTAAAGAAAATTTCAATTTGTGGAAAAATGGGCATATGACCCCTTTAAATGCATCATTATGCAGAAAATATGAGCATGAAGACCCACGGCTTGCAGATCAACTGCTTTTCTCTCCGATATGGTAGGAAGTTAAATTAAATAAAGTCTGGAGGATATAAGCTGTGACAAGATAATTGTCAGGCCAGTTTACAGTGACAGGGTGCATGTAACTGTGCGACAAAGTGCTCCTTTAAAGGTAGTTCACCCAAAAATGAAAGTTTGTCATTAATTACTCACCCTCATGTGTTTCAAACCCGTAAGACCTTTGTTCATCTTCGGAACACAAAATTAAGATATTTTTGATCAAAATCCGAGAGCTTTCTGACCCTGCAAAGACAGCAACGCAACTGAAATGTTCCCAAGTCCAGAAACATAGCAAGGATATCTGTAAAAAAATCCATGTGACATCATCAGTGGTTCATCTGCAATTATACGAAGATACGAGAATACATTTTGTGCGCAAAAGAAAAAAAAGAAAAGACTTTATTCAACAATTCGTCTCCTCCGCATCACCATGGTGCCATTTTGAAGATGAACGAAGGTCTTACGGGTTTGAAACGACATGAGGGTGAGTAATTGATGACAGAATTTTCATTTTTGGGTGAACTAACCCTTTAAAGACGCAGTTGTATGACGTGATAGTATGTCCCCCCCAAAAAAAGCTTGGGGGGGCCTTTACTCTTCTACTGCACACTCAAAATTGTGTACTTTTTCTTCACCCAAAAATTACATACTTTAAGGGCATAGTATAAGTAGGCATATTGAGGCGCGGCAATAGAGAATTCAACACACTAATCACAACCAGCTCATGAGCTGAGAGACTGCAAACTATAGATCAGCAAACAGGTGAAGTTCATTGACCAGCAGCTGAAGTCTATATTCTGGACAAAGTTGAGCATCATGAAGGTTTTCCCTACATTTGCATTAAGATCTGCCTCTCATAAAAAGATTGCCACCTGTAGCGGTGAATTGCTTCGTGCTCCACAACATTGTGAAAATCACATACTTGCTTCATCCACACTCCAACCATCTTACCATACTTATACCAACTTCTTCATACTTGACAGTAAATGGTAGAACAATGTGTCAGTGACAGTAATAACAACATAGTTGCATATAGAGGTATGTCCAAAATATATGGCAAGCCCTTTTGACTTTTATTCATTCTCAGGATATGAGTTCTTGATATCAACAATTCAGTTTTTACTAGTTAAAATGTTAATTCTTGATATCAGGAATTAGATTTCTACTAGTAACAATTGCTATTTTGATATCAGCAACTACATTTCCACTAGTAACAATGCTAATTCTTGATATCAGGAATTAAATTTCAACTAGTTAAAAATATAATTCTTGATATCTGTAATTGTATTTTCACTAGTTAAATGTCACCATAGGCTGCCATTCAAAATCAATTGTTGATATCAATAATTGATTTCTTACTAGTTGAAATTCCAATTTCACATATCAGAAATACAATTCTTACTAGTAAAAACCTTTATTTTTGATATCAGTAATCACATGGTTACTATAGTACAGACCTCTATTCTTGAAATCAACTATTTAATTGTCACTAGTGACAATGTTAATTTCTGATATCTGAAAATGTATTTCTGATATCAACAATTGGAAGGGTAATTTCTGATATCTAAAATTGCTTTCTTACTAGTAACAATCACATTCATGATATCAGAAATGAACATTGTCACTAGTGACAATTAAATTGTTGATATCAAGAATAGACGTCTGTACTAGTAACCACGTGATTACTGATATCAAAAATAAAGGTTTTTACTAGTAAGAATTGTATTTCTGATATGTGAAATTGGAATTTCAACTAGTAAGAAATCAGTTCTTGATATCAACAATTGATTTTGAATGGCAGCCTATGGTGACATTTAACTAGTGAAAATACAATTACAGATATCAAGAATTATAGTTTTTACTAGTAGAAATCTAATTCCTGATATCAAGAATTAACATTGTTACTAGTGAAAATGTAGTTGCTGATATCAAAAATAGCAATTGTTACTAGTAGAAATCTAATTCCTGATATCAAGAATGAACATTTTAACTAGTAAAAATTGAATTGTTGATATCAAGAATTCATATCCTGAGAATGAATAAAAGTCAAAACGGCTTGCCATAAAAATACGAGTTAAGACTAAACAAATGCAGAAATGATTCAATATTGTTGTGCTGTATTTAAGAAAGCTTATTTTTCCGCACAACAAAGTAGAAAACATGATTAATCTCACAAAGAAGTCCAGCTATGAAACATTACCTCCAAAGCATTCATAACCACTAAAAGAGCAAGAGGAAAGCAGGGGCGAATATTAGACGTTCCAGCAGAAGGCTCTTGATCAGGCAGTGTGGGACAGTGGTTGGCAACAGCACCTCCAAGAGCTGGTAGATGTAATGACTGACTGGACCAGTGATAAAAAGTCTAAAAAAAAATCATTTTTCAGACTTTTGAATCATTTGTAACTCATTTAACAGTCCGGGTATTAAATATTTTTGTAAAATGACAATGTGTACTGTGACATTTATTTATTTAGTCATTTAGCACATGTATGTGTAGTCTTTCAGTTCAAATATGTAAAACCTAAATATTTTACATGATATGGGGTGTATGTAATCAAAATGCATTGTCACTCTACCCAAATATTGCAAAGTGTACAGGTCCCAGGACACTGATTTTCTTTTTCGGGCTATTTTCTTTGTTGTTCTTCCTGTACTCCAAAGCTTGAGACAGAAGATTTCCCACAGCAGATAGAATACCACTGTAAGAAAGAACAAAACTGCCATTGTATCATCGTACCCACATGGCCTTGCATCTAATGTTGAAGTCACTTATCTTTTTGTGTTTGATCCAAAAGTGAGTGTTACTTTTGACAGGACTGAATTTCCCCAAATCTACAGCTAGCCAACTAACAAAGATGTAAACTTACCTCGTAACCGATTTGGTGATGATTGGATATTTCTTTAACAAACTCAAGTACTGCTGTAGTACCCTCGTCAGAAAAGAGGAATCTCGGACAAGGACGCTTTGCGTTGGCATCTTCAGTTTAATTCAGCAGTCTGTGCACTTGGGTCATGAGAGCTCAGTGTTTTTATTTTTAAAGGGGTCCTATGATGCGATTAAAATTTTTCCTTTCTCTTTGGAGTGTTACAAGCTCTTGGTGCATAAAGAAGATCTGTAAAGTTGCAAAAACTGAAGTCTCAAATCCAAAGAGATATTCTTTATAAAAGTTAAGAGTCAGCCACGCCTACCTAACATGGCTCGTTCTAACACACCCCCACATACCTACGTCACTATGTGGGAAGATTTGCATAACGCCGCCAAAATGTTCACACAAAGAAAGAAGGCGTAACTTTTATTCTCGCTGTAATATTGTTGCCGCCGCCGCCATGTCGTGAAGGCGCTGTGTGTTTTATTGTGAAAGTGAAACTACTTTGTTTGGCCTTCCAAAAGAGGACGATATCTGCTTCGTCATGCCTGGAGCTGATCCGTGCTGGTCAATGAGGAAATACTTCAACTTCGCGCTGTGGATCACCGGATCGGCTTTCACTGTGGACGAAGCGGAGTTCAGCCCTAGGTCGTCACATGTGGTTGCCGCAGGCATCACAATATGGTAGGGGCGTAACATTTCCGTCACACGCTTGAGGTATTCGGCCAATCACAACGCACTGGATAACTGGCCAATCAGAGTACACCTCGCTTTTTCAGACCGATGAGCTTTGTAAAAATCGACTCGTTTCAGAAAGGCGGGGCATAGAGAAAAACAATGATGTATGTGGAAAATAATGTGTTTTTTTAACCTTAATCCGCATAAACACATTTCATTACACCAAATAATGTCCTTTTTAGCAACATCATATGACCCCTTTAACAAAGTTCACATTTTTGCTGAAGTGCAGCCAATGACCACGCCCTAAAATCCACATGCTGTCTCTTAAAGAGACATGCCAGACCAACCCTTAAAGGGACAGAACATTCTGCAATTTACTCACCCTCATGTTGTTCCTAACCAGCATGACTTAAAAAAATCCTAAGGGTTTTAGTTACGAGATTTAAAACATGTTAAGTGTAGAGAAAGCAGATAGGAAACATTACTGTTGCAGAATTTATTTAATTTAATGTACATGTGAAAAAATATTTGCCCACACAATCATACACACTAATATCATAAAATATACAATTGTGCAAATAGCATCATGAACAATCAACATATAACAAGGAATTTACAGAATAACACTGGTAATGAAAGTACACTGAAATATTTATGTCAGCAGAAAATCTATTTAGTAAATACTCAGGATCTGGAGTATGGATTGCATTCCCATATTCTTGCTAGGTTTCCCTTCTAAGTATTCACAAAGATAAATTGACTGGGATATGTCAATCATACAACAAAACAAATCACAAATTAAGCAGGATTCATAAGAAACCTGATCTACATGTAGACACAACACCTGATGAGGATACATCCCATGATTTTGCGTTCTCCTTTAATTAACGACAAAGTGTGAAACAAAAATAACTTAGTGCTGTGGTGAAGTGTTACAAAATACCTTTAAATGCAAATTGCATAAATATATGATTAACAATAGATAATTCATTGACAAAGACACATTGTTAATGATAAAAACTGCATAAGAAACCATTAAAAATTTTCTTCTAACATATCATTAGCTTAATGAGCAAGGCAACAATTCTAGGTCAATTTTAATTAATCAACATGTCGCCATTTTATAGGAGCTAAACTTTTTCTTTGAACTTCCTGTTGTGCACAGAGAGCTGTATTTGAGAGTTGATACAATAACAGAGGGTGAATGTGCGGAGGAGCTGCTACAGCTGGCCAAACACACAGTAGAGGAGTACTTTGTTGCACCTCCAGGTAAAAAACTAAATTAAACTGTAAAAAGACAAGCCGTTCTATCAGAACTTACAAAACAATTTAATCTCCATCCAAGCATGTAGTATTGAGGTTTGTATAATTTAATGATTTAACCTTGGATCCACTGTTTAAATTAAATTGTCTTATCAGAGTAGAACAAATGTGTCTTGGTTAACTTTGCTTTTTACATTTTTTTCTAATTAATTACATATGTGTACTGCTTATGAATAATCAGTCTTCATTTTTTTTAAATGCAGGAAGCATCCCACTATAAGAGAGAAGAGAGATCTGCTTAAACAATCTGAATTTTGACTGAAATGTAACATTGGCTCTGACTTGCATTATAATAAATATTTATTTTTATCTTGTGTGCCACTCATGTTTTTTTAATAGTGATAAAAAAAAATAAAGCAAACACAAATAGAAATTCATTTCAATAAACACATTTAAGAAAAAACCAACAAGAAAAACATATTACAGAGAGTATCAATTAGTCATAATAATTAGATTAACAAAACTAGAAAACATACAGAACAAAAAATAGTCGGATTAACTTATATATACAGTAATTTATAATTCAGTGTGTGTGTGGTGTGGTGTGTGTGTGCAACGTTTCAGAGTTTGATTTGATGTTTGACACAAGATCATTGTTGATTAAATTTGCTGAACATCCTGCTAGCGATTAGGTGGAATGGAAACCGAAAGTGACTATGTTTTCAGAAAAGAAACATTATTGTTTGTGGGCGGGGCTTAAGTTGACACTATAAATTCATGCCACCGTCCGGAAGACTTCATTGGCGTGATTTACCTGACTTCAGAGTATTCAGCAGAACTTCAGATATGAACAGCTCGGTAAACCGCGTAAGTCTTTTGAAAATATTGCACGTTAATCTCATATAATACATTCATTAAATGTACGTACGAAATTAAGTATTTCAAAAATAAGCTGAGGATGCTGTAGTAGTTTTAAATATTTAATTATTATAATTAATATTTTGACAGGTGATGGAACTGACAATAAGACTGCTGGGAGGAGTTGTGAAGCGTCTGGAGGTGAACGGTGATGCCACAGTTGGCGAACTCAAGCAGCGCATTTCTCAGCTCTTCGGAGAGCCTCCTTACAAACAGAAGCTTTCTGCCGATAACGGTACCCATATCAGCCTCGAGGATGATTCCAGAACCCTCAGCAGTTACGGGTTGCACTCTGGATCAGTGGTGAGTCTGCTCATCACGAACCCAGCTGGACCTTTCCAAGTGTTCGTCAGGAATGAGAAGGGCCAGACTGGAACGTATGATGTTGATGTCAATGAGACCGTGGATCAGCTCCAGACTAAGATCTACAACAAAGAGAGAGTCCCGAAGGATCAGCAAAGACTGATTTACAACGGAAGACAGCTGGAGACTGGAAGGAAGTTGCAAGAATACGACATCACACCACTGAGCACCATTCAAATGACTCTCCGTCTGCGAGGAGGTTGATCGGTGAAATGTGTGCAAAAAGGACTGAAAAGTGTTGTCGTGAAATGTGTTTAGTGATGTAAATACGGTAGGCCTATTACTCAGTATCAGAATGTTGTGGTTTAATATCTTTTTTGGTGATTGATAAAAAGTAGGAATTGGGGAACAATGTGTTAAGAGCTGATGTAATTCCACTGTATTTATCTGCATTGTATATAACTGTAGGATCTATCTTATATCGTTATGAATGATCTTGAACTGTAACTAAAATAATAAATGCTCGAATCATTCCCAAGAAGTGAGTTTGTTTTTGACTTAGTTTCTAGTTCAGTGGTTCTCAAGCTTTTGTGATTTACTGAATTTTTTTTTTTAACTCACAATTTCTAGATATTCACAATGCTAGCCACAAACTTGTCATGTGAGGTGTGTTTACGCTCGCACCCAGAAATGGAGAACAAGACGCAAGACATTCTTACAATTCCAGAAAAGATCACTGTGGGGATTTTATTTGTTTCTTGTTGTCATTCTAATGTCCTGAAGTAAAAAGCAGACTTAAACAACTATACAAAGTATTTGTCATTGTTATTATGTCTAAGTCATAAAAAAGGGTGATATTTTCCAGAAACCATATACATGGATGGTACAAGACAAATGATAATAAATGGAAAGTGATCATAACTCATTACATCATTACAGACTGTGCTGCACTAAGTTCTGCACATATCAGAATGGGCGTGGTTGCTCTCTATAGGGTGTGTTTAGGATCTCTCTGGGTTTCCCTTATCATGTGATCATGGGGGAATACCCTCTTTCTAAAGATGCACTCAGGAAAATTAAGGTTGTGTAAGAAGCTGTCAATGAAAAATGTTTTCTTTATAAAACTCTACAAAAGGCCTGTCTCAAATATAGAAAAGTAAACTGCACTGTTGCACAAACCGTGTTATGGATTTATTGTGGCAACAAATCTAAAGTCAACATGATTCAGCATTATTAAAAAATAAATATTTTATGATCTGCTCACAGAAAGGTTCTTTGGGGAACCAAATGGTTCTCAATGGCAACACTGTGAAACTCCCAGTTAGATTTAGAAGCTTTCTTTTTGTGATTGAGTAGAATTTAATATTTATGGATGTACCCAACAAATAAGCAATAATATTCCAAAGTAATAAAAGGATAGGACCAAATACCCTGGCATCTCTACATAATTTCACGATTGGTTCAATCCTACAAATTCCACTATGACATATTCTTGTTCATGAGAACTTCAAGCTCCAGACACAACCTAGATTTTGTATAACCTTACACGTCAGTTATTGGCCCTTTAGCCACTGTTTTCTGAAGTATGGAACAGAAAGGTGCTGTGAACAATCCCTGAAAAGGACATCCATTGGGATGAGTTTCAAACAATCATGACTGTGAACTGAATTGTGTGTGTTTTTGTGAAGAGCAACTTTCTTTTTATATTTTTAAAAAAAAAAGTACTAATATACTTTGTTGTTAACTTTACAGCTGCTATAATGCGGGGGGGGGGGGGGGGGGGGGGGGGGGGGGGGGGTGGGGGGGGGGGGGGGGGGGGGTGTAAAATTGCTTTCACATTTTTAAATACCACCTATACTTTTTTTAAACACTGTCATCCAGTACTGAGCCTTTAAATCATAACACTAAATGAATTAAAATAAATTTTATTGGTGTGCTGGTAATTATTTTAAACCAACCATTTTAAACCTAAAACGGCTCGTATCGACACAACAGTATGATAAGTGCGACATTTCCGCCCCGCTTGAGGTATTCGGCAATTACAACGCACTGGCTAGCTGCCATCATGGAGCACACCGTCGCTTTTTTTCAGATGAATGAGCTTTGGTAAAAAAAAAAATAGCTTTTTTAGGAACATCATATTACCCCTTTAATGTAAATCAACTCACAGTTAAAGAGTGAGAATAATAGCAGCAGTATTAGAAACTGCTAAAATGAGTTTGTCTCTGTAATCAGTGTTTTTTAATTAATCAAATACAACAACCAAAATCCTGACATCATTATCAGTGCTTCCATAAGCAGTAGAAAGACATTCAGCAGATTTGTTTTTTTTCTCTAAAATGATTCATAACAGAGCAATAATTAATTAACAGTCAATGGAAGTAAAATCTCATCACCGACCTACATCACAGTTATATTACAGAAACTGACCAATATTCCCTGTCAGTTGTCCTCGAAGACATTTAAAACATATCTGATGTGCAGCCGTCCTTTAAAGGCACAAACTGGATTCAACCAATCTAAACCAACCTAGGTCCACTGTAGCTGGTTTTGTGGTTTCATTTCCTGACTGAGGCAAAGTAGGCATACCAGAATAAAGCAACCAGTTTGGCAAGCAGCACTCGAAACTCTGCAAAGCGTAAGAGAAAAAGAAAGTGAGATAATGGATCAGAGATGCCTTCTGAGATGCAATCTGAATGAAAGGATTGGTATAATGCTCTTATGCATACCTGTACAGGTACATAGTTGATATTGATGAACTGAAATGGGGTCCAAACCTTCCAGTTCATCTTCATTGCAGGCCAGTAACTTGTTTTAAGTTTGTTTTGAACATCTGCGAGTGTCTTGCCCTGCAAATATCACATTTGCATATCATTATATCATAGATGTATTGTGGATTGTGTAGCCATATACTAGCAGCATATCTCATGATGAATTAGAAATAGAAGATACAATAAGTTTAGTGCAAATCAATGTAGCTGTAAACATAATCACCATAAACATTTACTTCAACATATGTTAAGTTGATCTGCATATTATTTACAATATTTGTGTTCTCTTCCTTGTGCATGCCTCAGAAGTATAAGATATGCTTCATCACTCTGCAACCTTGAAGGCCAGTCAGATCAAATATTATGAATGGACTTTAAAACCAGTTAAGCCATGAAAAGTGGTTTTGTTGTTTCACGGAAAAATAGTTTCCAAATAGATAAAAACATTCTGTTTGTACTCAATAAAATTATATAAATAAATAATTTATTTAAATTATTCTCTATAAGACGTATTTGTTAAACAGTGTCTTGACCCAGATAATCTTCACATACAAGATAAAACAAGTTCAGTATTACTATATATATTAGTTTAATGTCAATTGTAATTAGTTCAAGCATATCCAGGGGGTGTGACACTAGAGAAAAAAATTAATAAATTCCTTTAAACTAAAAAACAGATTAATCCATTTTGTACCATGTTGACTTTCGGCCTTGAGTAGATTCATTCCCTGTGTCCCAATGTTCAACATTTAACCTGGTAAAATAATATTTATTTAATTATTCTTATCTATGTTATATTTCATCTGCAAAAGCAATGTAAACTTTTATAAACATCCGTTTGGTCGGTAACTTTTTTTAAATGGGTCATAGGATGCTACATGCACTTTCATGCAAGTTGTTTGAACTGAAATATGTGTGTACACAACCACCCTAAAATGATAAAATCCACCCTGTGGTTTTTTTTAATCTGGTTAAATTTTTTCCCCTTTCTCAAATCGAGCCGATCTCATATGCCTGTCTGTGTGACGTCACAAAAATAGGCCCCTCCCACGATAGTTTGATTGACAGTAGCGTTTCAGCACAGACTGAACTGGTGTCTTACCTTAGACCCCCCCTGAGTGAGCTGTCATCAGTCAACAGATTGTTTCACACCGCCGGAGCAGATGTAGACACGAATGACTCCTAAGCGATTGAGGTGTTTTGTTGTTGGATGTAATAATGAACGTAGCAGTCGTCATTTACTCCTGACATGTGAGCCGCTGAACTTGCTGTGGATTTCATTTGTTTCTGAAGGGAATGCTCCACCGATCTACATAAATGTGTCTATGTTCGCTCGAATCATTCATGATCCAGCCTCATCAACAGAAAAAGTGAGTATGTTTTGTAATGAATCTCTGCAAATCGCCTTTCCTAATAACATGCTAATTAGCAAGTTTAACGATGAATCCTAAAGTAAACAGTCCCTCAGAGAGCAACTCGGAAGAGAGGGGCAGGGTCAGCATAGCTCATTAACATGTTTAAAGATCGGCTTGATCGAAAAATTTTTTTAAGACAAACTATTGTCCACAGAGACTTTTCATTAATACCCTCAAATCAGATCATGTTGAAATGGGCATCCATTACCCCCTTTAATGCATCATTAATGCGAACAATATATTCATAAAATCTCCGCATGAAGACCGGCGGCTCGCAGATCAACGTGCTTTTCTCTCAGATATGGTAGGAAGTTAAATTAAATAAAGTCTGATGGATATAAGCTGTTTTTTTGCGCACAAAAATATTCCCGTAGCTTCGTATAATTGCGGATGAACCACTAATGATGTCACGTGGACTATTTTAACGATGTCCTTTCTACCTTTTTGGTCCTTGAACTTGTCAGTTGCGTTGCTGTCTATGCAGGGTCAGAGAGCTCTCAGATTTCATTAAAAATATCTTAATTTGTGTTCCGAAGATGAACGAAGGTCTTACAGGTTTGAAACTACATGAGGGTGAGTAATTAATGACAAACTTTTCATTTTTGGGTGAACTAACCCTTTAAAGACGCAGTTGTATGACGTGATAGTATGTCCCAAAGCGGCCTACCTCTTTCTACGCCCACATCAAATTGTGTACTTTTTCTTTCACCACAAAATTACATACTTTAAGGGTGTAGTATAAGTAGGCACATTGAGGCGTAGCAATAGAGAATTCAACACACTAATCACAACCAGCTCATGAGCTGAGAGACTGCAAACTATTGATCAGCAAACAAGTGAAGTTCATTGACCAGCAGCTGAAGTCTATATTCTGGACTAAG
This sequence comes from Sinocyclocheilus anophthalmus, assembly GCA_018155175.1. Classification (NCBI taxonomy): domain Eukaryota; kingdom Metazoa; phylum Chordata; class Actinopteri; order Cypriniformes; family Cyprinidae; genus Sinocyclocheilus; species Sinocyclocheilus anophthalmus. Next base: position 28,209 of record JADLZN010001206.1, read on the forward strand.
TTGAGCATCATGAAGGTTTTCCCTACATTTGCATTAAGATCTGCCTCTCATAAAAAGATTGCCACCTGTAGCGGTGAATTGCTTCATGCTCCACAACATTGTGAAAATCACATACTTGCTTCATCAACACTCCAACCATCTTACCATACTTATACCAACTTCTTCATACTTGACAGTAAATGGTAGAACAATGTGTCAGTGACAGTAATAACAACATAGTTGCATATAGAGGTATGTCCAAAATACGAGTTAAGACTAAACAAATGCAGAAATGATTCAATATTGTTGTGCTGTATTTAAGAAAGCCTATTTTTCCGCCCAACAAAGTAGAAAACATGATTAATCTCACAAAGAAGTCCAGCTACGAAACATTACCTCCAAAGCATTCATAACCACTAAAAAGAGCAAGAGGAAAGCAGGGGCGAATATTAGACGTTCCAGCAGAAGGCGCTTGATCAGGCAGTGTGGGACAGTGGTTGGCAACAGCACCTCCAAGAGCTGGTAGATGTAATGACTGACTGGACCAGTGATAAAAAGTCTAAAAAAAAAAAAGTCAGACTTTTGAATCATTTGTAACGAATTTAACAGTCCGGGTATTAAATATTTTTGTAAAATGACTTAATGTGTACTGTGACATGTTCATTTATTTATTTAGTCATTTAGCACATGTATGTGTAGTCTTTCAAATATGTAAAACATAAATATTTTACATGATTATGGGGTGTATGTAATCAAAATGCATTGTCACTCTACCCAAATATTGCAAAGTGTACAGGTCCCAGGGGGACACTGATGTTCTTTTTCGGGCTATTTTCTTTGTTGTTCTTCCTGTACTCCAAAGCTTGAGACAGAAGATTTCCCACAGCAGATAGAATACCACTGTAAGAAAGAACAAAACTGCCATTGTATCATCGTACCCACATGGCCTTGCATCTAATGTTGAAGACACTTATCTTTTTGTGTTTGGTCCAAAAGTGAGTGTTACTTTTGACAGGACTGAATTTCCCCAAATCTACAGCTAGCCAACTAACAAAGATGTAAACTTACCTCGTAACCGATTTGGTGATGATTGGATATTTCTTTAACAAACTCAAGTACTGCTGTAGTACCCTCGTCAGAAAAGAGGAATCTCGGACAAGGACGCTTTGCGTTGGCATCTTCAGTTTAATTCAGCAGTCTGTGAACTTGGGTCATGAGAGCTCAGTGTTTTTTTTTTTTTTAACAAAGTTCAAATCTTGCTGAAGATAGTCAATCCCAGCGATCACATGCTGTCTCTTAAAGAGACAAGCCAGACCAACCCTTAAAGGGACAGAACAATCCAGGATTTACTCACCCTCATGTTTTTCCTAACCAGCTGACTTAAAAAAATCCTAAGTGTTTTAGTTACGAATTTAAACATGTTACGTGTAAGAAAGCCAGATCGGAAACATTACTGTTGCAGAATTTATTTAATTTAATGTACATGTGAAAAAATATTTGCCCACACAATCATACACACTAATATCATAAAATATACAATTGTGCGAATAGCATCATGTACAATCAACATATAACAAGGAATTTACAGAATAACACTGGTAATGAAAGTACACTGAAATATTTATGTCAGCAGAAAATCTATTTAGTAAATACTCAGGATCTGGAGTATGGATTGCATTCCCATATTCTTGCTAGGTTTCCCTTCTAAGTATTCACAAAGATAAATTGACTGGGATATGTCAATCATACAACAAAACAAATCACAAATTAAGCAGGATTCATAGGAAACCTGATCTACATGTAGACACACAACACCTGATGAGGATACATCCCATGATTTTGCGTTCTCCTTTAATTAACGACAAAGTGTGAAACAAAAATAACTTAGTGCTGTGTATATAGAAATAGACTATATACGTCTTATAAAATTATTGCACGTTATTAGCATATAATAAATTGATATACGCTAAACTCCGATTTTTAAAATTGCATTTATTTTTTTCTATTTAATATCTATTAGTATCAGAATATTTTTATTATTTTTATTATATTTATTTATTAATTGTGATTTAATGTATTCATGTCATTTAAGAAATTTATAAAATATGCAATAAGTGTAATCCTTCCTCATACAGTTCCAGTTTAAGGTTTCTGTATATGTTCTTGTCAACCCCTTTCTTGCTAAATAAAATATAAATGCTCAAACCAGTCCTGTGTATTTTGCATGTTTTATTGACTTGTTATGCCTATAGAGTAACTGGTATACACAAAACACCAGTTTCACTAATACTTTTTGTGTTAATAGGCTGCGTATTTCCATTTGGAAATGAATTAGAGCTGATCACAAATATATGTTAATTCATTATCTTTTTATTTGATCAAAATGATGACATTACATTATTACTTCCCTTAAAACCATGTCCTCAGCTCAGACCATAACTCATACTTCAGTTTAAAACATATGTAAGAAAAACAGCATTATAAATAACGAGGGGCCCCTTAATTTATTGGTTATGTTCAACAAAATCACATTTTGGTGAGTCGTTCTGTGTCTTTTAGCCTTTTCTTTAATATAATTGTTAGTAAGTGCTTATATTTACTGTCACAGCCATGAACTGTCAACTCCTTTACACAAATTGTAAGTAAATAGTTGGCTATTTTCAACAACGTTATTTGACCGTGGTGATAATTCATTCTCAGTTTGATTTTCATTCTCAGACTGATGTCTCAATTTATTCATTCAATTGAGGTGAATACTAAATTTGTCAATATTTATAATACATATTTGACAGATTATTGTTTTAACTGACATGTTGTTGACCCATATTGAGTAGACATACACATTTAGTGATAAAACTGACGAAGAAGTAGCTTGTTTAGGCATTTAACATATATTAAATGCCTAAACAATAGTTTCTTGGTAAATAACGTTTTGTAGCCATATGGCTGCTTTAACTTCAAAAGCTTCTTCAGAATATTTAGAGAAGAATAAGCTCTTCCTGTGCAATAAACAAACACTGCTCAAAGTAATATAAAGAGTGTCACCAACAATATATATCAGGTGAGACTAGTTTGGACTGCATCATGCAATAGTAGGCTGGACAGCAGGCAGAGGCGGATTTAACCATTAGGCAAAGGTAGGCGACCGCCTTGGGCCCCCAAAAGCCAAGGGCCCCCTAAAATGCTTTTTATATGCGAGATGCGCGTTCAATGCTGACGCACAAGTGGTTGCTGTGGTGTTCATTAGCACGACAACCGTCTGTGCGTCTGCGTTGAACGTGCTTCTTAGCAAAAAGTAGGGCGATGTAGAAAATGAGGATGGAATCCCGGAATCTATTCATAAAAACGGAATTTACTGTGTAACGCGGAATGTAATTGTAATGGGACCATGATTTGGGCACTACAAGTCCCAGCAGCCCCAGCGTTATATAAGGAAGTAGTGAAGTTTGTTTGCTCTTTCGCTTCCGCTTTTGATTTCGGTGATGTCGTGGATGATTTAGAAGTTGAACAGAATGGTAGGTGATGAGATTTGTTTGTGAGAGGTGCTCTCTCACTACATCGCTACTTTTATTGATTGTATTCTGTGTATGAATTGATGTTGTGGCAGATATAGCACTTCAAAAGAATGGCAGCAGATAAGCAGTTACGTTAAATAATGCCGGAGTTTCGTCGTGAACTGAACATATGATGTACCGATTAAGGAGGTATAGTTTTGTAGTATTGATGACCTAGTTCTTAGGAGTTTGTTTTAATGATATTATTCTCTTTGTTTTTAGTGTTGTGACTGGATTATTGCCTGACTGATGGTTGCCTGACTGTCCCAGTCGGAAATAGTGGATGTTAGAGGTATTGTTTAATATAAAGGGAGCTTTTTATGTTTTAAATTTTGTAGTATTTATAGTGAGTGCATTTTATTTAAATTGTGTTTTTATATTTTCATATTCATTTGTTGTAATAGACTGTGTTTTCCCTTTTAGGGATGCACGGTTGCTGTTTACTTTAGATTTAATACTTTTATTATTGTTTTTGTTTCTTTTTGTTCTGTGATTTTGGGACCCGGGGTGTTGGAGCAGAGATTGGGCCCCAGAGAGGTTGGATTAGTGGTGATTGTGTTATAATGCTGACTTGTGTTTGTGTCGCCTGCATTGCCCACTGTTAATTTAGTTGTTTATTCTTTTCTTTTGTAGGTTCAGTTTTGGTTTTCTTAAGCCAATGGTGGCCACTGAGTTGCCTTCACTGTGCGGATGGCGGTGGTGAGGTGGCTGGGATTGTGTGGTGGTTTGATCACTTTATCTTTGGTTTTCTTATAGGTTTGCAGTGTGATTGCTGTGAGCTTGACTGCTGTGAGAACACTTTTGCTTTGGTGCCACTTCTGTCTTCACTTTCTAGGTAACCTGTGGCCATCTATAGTTGGTTTTCTTTTTGTTTTTTTATTTATTTTTATTTTCATTTTTTTCTCATGTGGGTATTTGCATTAAATATTGGTGATGTGGTGTTTTAATACTTTTGACCTGTCTGAATAAAAATGTGCCTGTTTATCAAAGTCACCTCATGGCCCCTTTCGCCTGTTTATTACTGACCTATTAAGGTCATCCCACCACAGAAAGAAGATTTAACAAAGGCATTAGCTATAAAGAAGGAGCTTGAGGAGAAAATGGTGTCACTTATTCAGGAGAAAAATGATCTTCTACTGCAAGTAACTTCTGTGAGTATTTCAGCTCTTGTTTATCCCTATATGGATCCTACAGCTATGAACATAAGTCATTAACTATATCCATATCAATGAACAGGAATCTGAAAACCTCTCTGATGCTGAGGAGAGATGAGAAGGGCTCATCAAAAGCAAGATCCAGCTCGAGGGCAAACTCAAAGAGACAAGCGAGAGACTGGAGGATGAATGCTCTGAGCTGAAAAAAGACATTGATGACCTGGAGCTCACCTTGGCAAAAGTGGAGAAGGAGAAACATGCAACAGAGAATAAAGTCAGTGTTATATATATATACTGCAGATTGTGATTCAGGCTCTTGATAATGAAACCAGTAATCAATGTTTCCATTTAGGTGAAAAACCTGACGGAGGAGATGGCCTCTCAGGATGAGAGCATTGCCAAGCTGAGCAAAGAGAAGAAAGCCCTCCAAGAGGCACACCAGCAGACTCTTGATGATCTTCAGGCAGAGGAAGACAAAGTCAACACTCTGACTAAATCAAAGACAAAGCTTGAGCAGCAAGTGGACGATGTAAGATGTTTGGCATAGGAATAAGACCATGAATCAATAAAAAATAAAATGTATTGCTCTATACCAGATTTTAATGCTCCAGTTTCTGTAACAATAGCTTGAGGGCTCATTGGAGCAAGAGAAGAAGCTCCGTATGGACCTTGAGAGAGTTAAGAGGAAGCTTGAGGGTGATCTGAAACTGGCCCATGAGTCCATAATGGACCTGGAGAATGACAAACAGCAATCAGATGAGATCAAAAAGTGAGTGGTCATCAGATTTTGAACTTTCCACAATTACACAAAATTAAGTATTTGGCACATTTTATAAAGCAATACTTTAAAAACAGGAAGGACTTTGAGATAAGTCAACTTCTCAGCAAGATTGAGGATGAACAGTCTTTGGGAGCACAGCTTCAGAAGAAGATCAAAGAACTTCAGGTAACACTAACCCTAATCTTTCTGATGTGTAATGGGGAAGTAGATGCATAGCTGGAAAAATCTATATTACAAATATCAATAAAGAAGTCTTTTTTTTCATTTAGGCCCGTATCGAGGAGCTGGAAGAGGAAATTTAGGCAGAGCGATCTGCTCGTGCCAAAGTGGAGAAGCAGAGAGCTGATCTCTCCAGGGAACTTGAGGAGATCAGTGAGAGGCTTGAGGAGGCTGGAGGAGCCACTGCTGCTCAGATCGAGATGAATTAGAAGCGTGAAGCTGAATTCCAGAAGTTGCGTCGTGATCTGGAAGAGTCTACCTTGCAGCATGAAGCTACAGCTGCAGCTCTCCGAAAGAAGCAGGCAGACAGTGTGGCTGAACTCGGAGAACAGATCGACAACCTCCAGCGGGTCAAGCAGAAGCTGGAGAAGGAGAAGAGTGAATACAAGATGGAGATTGATGACTTGTCAAGCAACATGGAGGCTGTGGCTAAAGCAAAGGTAATGTCACTAGATGATCATTAATAAGTACAAAATCATCTTTACAAACAAATTAATATAATGTCTAATCTCTTTAGGGTAATTTAGAGAAGATGTGCCGTACTCTTGAAGACCAATTGAGTGAAATCAAGGCCAAAAGTGATGAAAATAGTCGCCAGTTGAACGACATGAATGCACAACGAGCAAGACTTCAGAATGAAAATGGTAAGAGTACATATGTAAAAAATCTCAAAACAAAATTGAGTTAAAAGATTCTATTATATTTCATGCTAATATCTGTAACCTCTTTCTAAGGTGAATTTAGCCGTCAACTGGAAGAGAAAGAAGCACTTGTTTCACAGTTAACTAGAGGAAAACAGGCTTTTACTCAGCAAATTGAGGATCTCAAAAGACATGTTGAGGAAGAAGTCAAGGTAGAGTTGCACATATTATTTTGTTTTGATAATCAAATGATTTGTAATGTTTTTTTGAAAATCCAAACCATTGTATAGAGGGTAGAGTGTTTAAAATCCCAAAATATGCTGCCTTATAGGCCAAGAATGCTCTGGCCCATGCAGTTCAGTCTGCCCGCCATGACTGTGATTTGCTCAGAGAGCAGTATGAGGAGGAGCAGGAGGCCAAAGCTGAACTCCAGCGTGGGATGTCTAAGGCCAACAGTGAAGTGGCCCAGTGGAGAGCCAAATATAGTTAAACTCTGCGGACCCGGATACGGGTCCAAAGTCACGTTAAAAATGTGTATGCTTCATTTACATAGCCTTCCTTATATGGTATCAGCCCATATATGGATTCATTTGAAAGCTTGGAGTGTCTTCATTACAAAGAATACCATTCCTTTTGGTTTTTATATTCATACAGTAAAATTACCTTCGAAATTTTTCATCCCACCCACGCATTTTCCGCCTAGCCATTGTAATGCAAGGCAAGTTTATTTATATAGCACATTTTCGTACACAATGGTAATTCAAAGTACTTTACATGAAAGAAAAGAAAATAATAATAAAAAAAATCAACAATAAAACAATGATTTTAAAAACTTTGAAAAATAAAAAAAAAATTTGATTTAAGAGGTTTAAAATGAATTTAAGAAGACGATTATACATATAATATAGTGCAAGCAGTTCGGACATTGCACGTTGCTCATTCAATAAATGCACAGCTAAACAGATGAGTTTTGAGTCTGCATTTAAATATGGCTAATGTTTTAGCACATCTTATCTCTTCTGGAAGCTGATTCCAACTCTGGGTGGCATAATAACTAAAAGCACATTCCCCTTTTTTTGTGTGAACTCCTCCGTATTTCTAACTGACTCGATCCTAATGTTCTGAGTGGTCTGTTAGGTTTATATTCCGTGAGCATATCTGCTATATATTTAGGTCCTAGTCCATTGAGTGATTTATAAACGAGTAATGTACTTTAAAATCAATCCTAAATGTAGCTGGAAGCGAGTGTAATAACCTGAGGACTGGTGTAATATGCTCATATTTTCTGGTTCTAGTCATAATTCTGGCAGCAGCGTTCTGGATGACTGCATCTTGTCTAATGTGGCGTCTTGGTAAGTGCCGGTGAGGAACTTACAATAGTCCCCCAAAAAAAAAATGCTGGTGATAAAGGCATTAACAAGTTTCTCCAAGTCTTGACTGGAAACAAGACATCTAATTCTTGCAATGTTTTTGAAATGATAGTATGCTGATTTAGTTACAGCTTTGACATTACTACTGAAACTAAGGTCTGTCTCCAGAATCACACCAAGATTCCTGACTTGATTTTTAGTTGTTAGACCCCTAGAGTCAAGGTATGCATTCACCTTGAGAACTTCATCTTTGTTTAACTGAAGAAAGTTCTCGCACATCCAACTGTTAATTTCATCAATGCATTGGCAGAGGTAATCAATGGGGCTGTCGTCATTTGGAGATAAGGCTAGGTAAATCTTGGTATCATCAGCATAGCTGTGAATGGCAATTTGGTTCTTTCTCATTATTGACTTAGTGGGAGCATCTACCGGCTAAACAATAGCGTTGCAAGAATTGAGCCTTGTTGGACTTTACCGCATGTCAGGGACGCCACATTAGACCTTATGCGCTCCTATACTCACATAATAACCTCTCCCTTCTAAGTTTGACCTGAACCATTTAATTACCATGCCAGAAAGCCCGACCAAGTTTTCCAGTCTCTCTAGTAGTATGTTATGATCGACAGTGTCAAACGCAGCACTGAGATCTAGTAGTACCAGTACTGATATTTTGCCAGATTCAGAATTAAAGCGAATATCATTTATTAATCTTAGTATTCTCTGTGCTGTGATGCGGTCGGAAAACAGATTGAAAATTGTCCAGGTATACATTTGAGTTTAAGTATTTGTTCAGCTGATTACAGACTACCTTTTCAATAATCTTTCCTATAAAATGAAGATTTGATATTGGTCTATAGTTGCTCAATATGGTGTTATCAAGATTTCTCTTTTTCAGTAGGGGTTTAACAACTGCAGTTTTCATGGAGTTTGGAAAAGTCCCAGAAAGAAATGAGGTGTTCACCATTTCTAAGAGATCTGCTTTTAAACAGTTAAGCACCCTTTTGAAAAATATGTGGGAAGTGTGTCAAGATAGCAGGTTGACGGTTTAAGGTTCTGTACTATTTCTTCCAAAATTTTGCTATCAATTTCTTTAAAAGCAGACATAGTATCTTCTTTTTGCTATTGTGGTCGAATATGTCTAACCTCTGCATAACATGGGGATGTGCTAATCGCCTTCCTGATATTAATGATCTTCTCAGACAAGAAGGAAGCAAACTCATTGCATTTGCTGTCGGATAGCATTTCACTGGCAATCTGATTTGGTGGGTTTGTCATCTCTCAACAAGAGTAGCAAAAAGAGTGCGAGTGTTGTTTAAGTTACTGTTTATAAGGGTTGAGAAGAATGACTGTCTAGCTTTGCCTAGTTCCACATTGAAAGTACGAAGGCTGTCTTTGTATATGCTATAGTGAATTTCAAGTTTCGTCTTTCCGCCACATCCGCTCAGCTTTTCTGTATTGTCTTTTCATACTCTGTACTGCTTTTGATTTTCTCCAAGCTGATTTCTGTTTGCCAGTCTTCCTGCTGACTTTCAAATGAGCAATGTCATCAATAACATTCTTACCTTTTGAGTTAAAGGAATCAAGGAGAAGTTCAACAGAGTCTGCAGAAATGCTTGGTGTTAAAGATAAAGATAAAGACACTGGTGTTTTCGTTAATGCATCTCCTTCTGACAGAGACAGATCTAGATTCAGTGGAAAACTGAGATCAATATCTCCCAGAAAATACAGAAGTATCATATAGTGCTACAAAAAAAAACAAAATCCTTATAACAAGTGATGAAAGGTTTAGACCGGTCTACTGATACGTAAATCTAGAGTAATTCCCCCCTTGTGTGTGGGTCATGCACATTGCTGAATCATGTCAAAAGTATTAGTAAAGTTATAATTTTCTTTTGTAGTTTTTGTTTTTCCTGCATTCTCCTATGTGATCTTAAAACCCCTGCCAATAGCAAAACTCAAACCTGAGGAAATCATGATAGTAGTTCTGTGCTCTTCAACCAAGAAGGCGGATGAGTATTTTGGAGGCCTGTAAATAATTATAAACAGAATGCGTGGAGCACCTTTCACCACAATCCCTAGATATTCAAAAGACAAATACCGACCAAATGACACTTGCTTGCATTGAAAGACATCTTTAAATAGAGCAGCTACACATCCACCTCTCCTAACAGCTCTGCAAACACTTATAAAAGTAAAGGAAGGAGGGGCTGTTTCATTGGGGACTGTTGCAATACAGCTGTCTTCTAGCCATGTTTCATTAAGAAACATAAAATCCAGGTTGTTAGTGGTTATTAAGTCATTGATTAGAAAATGTATTTTTTAGTGAGCGAATGTTTAAAAAATCATGCTACCATTGATGGCATGCATTTTGTCTCAAACGGCAATATTTGTTTTGATGCATACAGGCCGCGGAATTAGATAAGTCAGCGAGCCGTAACGGCTTAAGAAGGCCTCTTAGACTTTCATCACGTGATACAAACGAAATAGAAAAAACTCCATCACACTGGGTTCCCCGTCTTTCGAAACATTGCTAACATGTTTACGAATAATGTGTATTTGATATATTTTTCACAATAAAGTTGTCATATATCACAAGAAAGCTCTCATTGTCAGGAATTTCACGATTTTTTTTTTATTTTATTGTGTGACAATCATAGATCAAATTATCTTCATTTGAATTGCGATGAACAAAAAAAAAAAACGGAATTTTTTGTTGTGTAACATTTCTACTCGTAGCACTGCTTCAGTTAGCCGCGAACAGCCACAAATATCTATAAACTCTATAGTACCTTTTAGATTAGGATCTCTTCTTTCAAAAAAGACCATATTCACGTTTCTGCATGCTTCCATCGGTGAGATAATCGCGTTCTGCCATGTAGCGAATCCGCGCGTCATTGTATCAACGCTCTCCATCTCATGCCGCGCGCAATGCTCATGAAGATCTTGCCAGTTCTGGTCTCTCAATTGGTCAGATTGCAGAATTGACAGGCTTTTTCCTCAAAGCCACGGAAGAGTTGTAGAACCGCGACTCGGATCCTTTCAGTCTATGATTATCTATTACAAGTTATATATGATGAGAGTAATGGTCAGCTGCCGTGGCAGGACTGAGTGCAACTTCTGGGGTAGACTTTATGGCGATCTCCGTTGGTTTGGAGATCTGGTTCTTCTTTTTTATGAAACTTGTTGCTATACTAGCACGCGATAACACTGTTTGCTGACAGAAAAAAAAGTACAGACATTATGCCTTTCAGGAGTTACAGTAATATCGATGGATTAATTATAGTGCGTTGTAGATGAGCTAAACATATGTTTGTTGACGCTGGTGAATGTAGCTAGCGGCTACGTATTCGCCCCGCTCTGTCCACGGAGCAATCACAGCGGGTCATGATGAGACAGAGATCTGTGCTCAACTGTCTGAGGTCAAGATGCTGTGATCACTATTCCCAATACAGAATGCAGATAAAATTGAAAGGATAGTCGAGGGAAGGACAGGGTAGACGACGAGACGAAATATAAAGCTGGAGGATATGGATTATATTTTAGATTGTTATAGACCAGATATATTTTATAATGTAGATAGTCTTGTGCATCCTGAAATAATTCAGCTGATTGTAGAATAACACAATATGTGACATTTGGTCCAATTCGCTTGTGCCATTTTGTATATTACTACTTAGAAAAACATAAAATGAAACATAATTCAATAAATAATCAATTAAAGTGCTTATGGCACAGAGTACAATAGGATTGTGGGTTTAATGTGTTTTATAAAGCCTGTTTTTGCAAGATAAACTCACCATGACACATTTCGATGCAGAATTGGACATTTCACTCGCTTCACAAATAATGTTCTAACTCCTGTTTAGAAGCTGTTATTTGAAAGATTATTTTTTCTGGTACTTTTTGGCATATAGTGGCATCAAACAAAGTAAATTGCAGAGAGTTGAGCCTAATAGAACCTGAATTACAGAATTTCAAAAAAATATATTGATTTAAAACTCAAAAATCACCTATGTTTTTTTGTGTTTATAGTAATAGTTGAAAAGTATATAATGTTATTTATAAAGAATTACACTAATTTTTTGTAGTTCAAAGGGTTTTCTTTACACTGAAACCTTTTTTTAAATTTCCTCCATTGTATGTGTGTAGGGCAAACATTTGAATTTGAGTATGAAAAATTTAGGCGAAAATACCAAAAAACGCCCAGAGCTTAAGTATATGAGACTGATGCCATCCAACGCACTGAAGAGCTTGAGGAAGCCAAGTAAACACAGCAAAGAAAAAAGTCTTCAGTACCCTACATTTAATATCAGAAATATTAGTAAGATTTCATCATTTAATACCAATTTCTTCAGGAAAAAGCTGGCACAGCGTCTGCAGGATGCTGAAGAATCCATTGAGGCAGTGAACTCCAAGTGTGCCTCACTGGAAAAGACCAAACAGAGACTGCAGGGTGAAGTAGAGGACCTCATGATTGATGGGGAGAGGGCAAATGCATTGGCTGCCAACCTTGACAAGAAGCAAAGAAACTTTAAGGTAAGAAAGATGTGGATAATCTTCAAATCTAAACCTTGAACCATGGACTTCGCTAATTAACAATGGCTACATTTCTTCTTCAGGTCCTAGCAGAGTGGAAGCAGAAGTATGAGGAAAGCCAGGCTGAACTAGAAGGTGCTCAGAAAGAAGCTCGTTCTCTCAGCACTGAGCTTTTCAAAATGAAGAACTCCTATGAAGAAGCTCTTGACCACCTCGAGACCCTGAAGAGGGAGAACAAGAATCTGCAACGTAAATGGCACTTTTATTTTTACAGCAAGGATTTTAAAACACAGAGATGCATTAAAAAACAGAAAATGATGTACAATTGATTTTTAAATACTTTCAGAGGAGATTTCTGACCTGTCTGAGCAGCTTGGAGAGACTGGAAAGAGCATTCATGAGATAGAGAAAGCCAAGAAGACAGTGGAGTCCGAGAAAGCAGAGATCCAGACTGCACTAGAAGAAGCTGAGGTGCCATTCCTTTGCTACAATACTAACATCACACCAGTCCAATATTAAAACATTGATTAAAACATTGTGTATATATAGTGGTTCAAAACCTTAAATGAATGTAATTATTTCCTTCTTAAACAATCACAAATGTACTGCCATAACTCTGGAGGCATATAGTACAATTTGACAAGTTTAAAAAAGTAAGTAAATTATTTACTTTTTTCCTTGCAGGGCACCCTGGAGCATAAAGAGTCCAAGATTGTTCGTGTGCAGTTGGAGCTGAACCAGGTGAAGAGTGAGATTGACAGGAAGCTGGCTGAGAAGGATGAGGAGATAGAACAGATCAAGAGGAACAGCCAAAAAGTAATGGATTCCATGCAGAGCACTCTGGACTCTGAGGTCAGGAGCAGAAATGATGCCCTGAGAGTCAAAGAGTAGATGGAGGGAGATCTGAATGAGATGGAGGTCCAGCTGAGTCATGCCAACCGCCAGGCTGCTGAGGCACAGAAACAGCTCAGGAACGTCCAAGGACAACTCAAGGTATCTCTCTGTAGAATGAGGAGTTTAAATGTTTGATAATATGAATATGATACATGAATTAACTGAAGCATTACATGCAACTAACAAAGAAAGAACATTGCCACAGGATGCCCAACTGCACCTTGATGAAGCTGTCAGAGGACAGGAGGACATGAAGGAGCAGGTGGCCATGGTGGAGCGCAGGAATAGCCTAATGCAAGCAGAGATTGAGGAGCTGAGAGCTGGCCTGGAGCAAACAGAGAGAGGCCGAAAAGTGGCAGAGCAGGAGCTGGTTGATGCCAGCGAGCGTGTGGGACTGCTGCACTCACAAGTACAAAAAATGATTAAATACTAAGAGCAAATTCAGGTTACATGATAATGTTTTGGTTAAATATACACTAAACTACCTGCTTAAATCCTGCAGAATACGAGTCTTATTAACACCAAGAAGAAGCTTGAGGCTGATCTGCTCCAGGTTCAAGGTGAGGTGGATGATACAGTCCAGGAGGCCAGAAATGCAGAGGAGAAGGCCAAGAAGGCCATCACTGATGTGAGTGTTTGCATTCTGTTACTCTATTCTAATTGAAACAGTTATTTGACTTTGTTTAGCTGCATGTGGTAACATTGAGAACATTCATGGAAGCTAATTCTATCTATATTGGTTAGCTCGTTTTCATTGGCGTATTTTTCAGGCTGCCATGATGGCTGAGGAGCTGAAGTAGGAGCAGGACACCAGTGCTCACCTGGAGAGGATGAAGAAGAACATGGAGGTGACTGTCAAAGACCTGCAGCACCGTCTGGATGAGGCTGAGAGTCTGGCCATGAAGGGTGGAAAGAAACAGCTCCAGAAACTGGAGTCCAGGGTAAATTACAGACTAAATACAGACTTAGGGTGTACTCATACTAGGAAAGGTTGCCTTTTAACAAACCAGAGTGTGATTATACCCCCTCCCCACTCCCCCGCTGGCCTGCACTTACATTGCACTTAACATTTTGGGCTGGAGCAGGCTTTGGTCATTACGATTCAACTTTTGTTTTGAAGAAAAGCACTTTCACTATTAGCCTGTCTAATACATTTATCACTTATGTAGTGTAGTGATTTTCATTTAATTGTGCTGCACATATCAGAAAATGATTATGGAGTCAGATGACATTGATGGAGGAATTTGCAGCAATACTCACAAAGTATACATACGGTTTATCAATAAGGTAAAAACCAGACCCGTTATAAACCTATATTACTCAATACTCAAATTAACTGAAAATTTCTACTTTCCTATTAGTAATAAATGTTTTTTGTAGAAAATATGACAGTAGTGCACACACAATTAGTAGCTGTTCCATGCTCTGGTGCAGTTAGCGATTCACACTACATGCGTACCGCGCCAGAGCCCAACTGAACCATGCTCTGGCTCACCTCTTCAAGTGGGTCAGGACATGGTTCAGTGTACCGTGCTCGGGCATGGTACAGAATGATCACACTAGCCAAAAGAACCAGACTTTGGTGGTGCTCGGGCATGGTTCAGATCCCCTAGTGTGAGTAACCCTTAGATGAACTGGCCATGGAAGAGATTTCACAGCTGATAACAATAACTCTCTACTGAAGGTGCATGAGTTGGAGGCTGAAGTTGAAGCTGAACAGAGACGTGGTGCAGACGCTGTGAAAGGAGTGCGCAAATATGAAAGGAGAGTGAAGGAGCTCACCTACCAGGTAAAAAACTACACAAGAATTAGATATTTAACACATTTCATGATGATATACATAGTTTAACCAAGACCATGAACAATTTTTACATCCAAAGACTGAGGAAGACAAGAAGAACGTGACTCGACTGCAGGATCTGGTAGACAAGCTGCAGCTGAAAGTGAAGGCCTACAAACGCCAAGCTGAAGAAGCTGTAAGTCTAATGTCAAATGTCTTGAGTGTGAAGTTTTGACATTTTCTATTCAATACACTCAGTGCCATGAGTGCAATGCTCTGAAAGGGGTTGGATATCTTGTGTAATCCTAACAGGCATGCGGCAAGCATGCCAGGCCAACACTGGCTCTTCAACCTGTCCGTCCAGGGTACACCCAGAAATGGTGACACAGCAACAATCAGCATGGAGCTAGGAGGAGTCCCTCATGAGCCGCAGCGTGACAATTCGCCGAGCCAAGAAAAATCAATCAACTGAGCTGGAGTAGTCTCATGAGCGCAGGCTGACCAATATCGCACAATCCGCCCGAGCCGCGTCCCCAGGTCAACAAGCTAAGAGCCGTGAAGCTGGGAAGGTAACAATAGATGATGATTATGTAAAGAAGCAGAGTTACCTTGTTTAAATTGCTCAGAAACATTTTCACAAACAAAAAAATTTAATTATGATATTTTTTTAATAATTACTAATTAATTCTTTATTATATTATATTATTCTTTTTTTTATTTTTTTTTTTTTTTTTTGTTTTTTTGCAGTTTCAAGACTAAGATAAGAGATGAAGGACAATACGTACAACCTACAAGCAAAGCATGATGACTGACTTGTGCTGAGTTTTTTTTTTTTTTTCTGTGTCCAAATTAAATGGCATAGTTGACTTTGTTCTCCCCATTATTTTTTCCATTTTTTTTGCATTTTTCCACTTTCAAACTTTATCACATACTCAATCACTGTTTTAAAAGACAACTCATGAGGCATGATGTGGTAAAGAACACAAATGCAGTGTACTGAAATTGTTATAGTAACATAAGGAACCCAAAAATTAAAAGCAGGAAAAACTAAACCAGAAACAGCCTGAACTTCATAACAAAAATGTGAACTTGTCTTTGTAAGTCACTTTGGATAAAAGTGTCTGCTAAGTGCATAAATGTAAATGTGTTGGAATAAACCAAAAGTCACTGGCAAATAAGAACACAGAACACAAAATACTCGAGGAGACAAAATAAAATGGGTATATTTATGCAGTATAAAAAAGGCATTTCATGAAACAATGACATACAAAGGGAAGGGGAAGCATGAACACAGAAAAGACAAGCCCACAACAGCCAGCCATATCACCCTGTAGCCCAAGACTGGTTGCCCACTGAAGCTAAGCAGGGTTGAGCCTGGTCAGTACCTGGATGGGAGACCTCCTGGGAAAACTAGGTTGCTGCTGGAAGAGGTGTTAGTGAGGCCAGCAGGGGGTGCTCACCCTGTGGTCTGTGTGGGTCCTAACGCCCCAGTATAGTGACGGGGACACTATAATATAAAAGCACTGTCCTTCGGATGAGACGTTAAACCGAGGTCCTGACTCTCTGTGGTCATTAAAAATCCCATGGCACATCTTGTAAAGAGTAGGGATGTATCCCTGGTGTCCTGGCCAAATTCTCTCCACTGGCCCTTGTCAATCATGGTCTCCTAATAATCCCCATCCACTGAATTGGATCTATCTCTCTCTCCTCTCCACCTGTAGCTGGTGTGTGCTGAGCACACTGGCGCCGTTGTCCTGTGGCTGCCGTCACATCATCCAGGTGGATGCTGCACACTGGTGGTGGTTGAGGAGAGACCCCCTCATATGATTGTAAAGCGCTTTCGGTGCACAGCATTACACAATAAAGTGCTATATAAGTGCCTCATTCATTCATTCACAACAAAACTTCAAAATAAGTTTGCTTTCCAAAATGAATGTACGTTAGATGCAGAGCCAGTGAGAAAGTTGCAGCATGCTTTGATCTTGCTGCCACACAGTCAAGTGGTTCATGGAGCTTTCAGTAGTTCCAAAACAACTCCGTGCTGTCAATATGTTTGAATGGGTTTAATCAGGACAGACAGCAGTTTCACTATATTTACAGCAATTTCTAGTGTCGTAATTTGTGCATTATAACTACCTGACTTTGTTTTTAAGAATCAATAACTTTTTATTCTTGGGATGAATAAAAAAGACAGCATTGATATTTTCTCATACCCCTTAGCAGTTAAATGTGACCAAACACCCTAAGTGTAACTTTTAAATAATTGTACTATATTTTCATTCAGTTCTATTTAGTTAATATTTTGAGGAGATTTTTAGCACTAAATGATATGTGCAATAATTATGATGCATGAATGACCAAAAAATATATAACATTCTCTAATTTGTTTATTATTTATATTACAATTAGTGTAGTATTTAGGGTTAAAATAGAGAAAAAAAATTTATTCCAGTGCAAAGAGGCAAATTAGAGATGTTTGGTGGCCAGAAAAATAATACTCCTATGTTATGCCATGGTTTAACCACTAGATGCCCATGTGGCTGTTTAATAAATATTGTCTACATGTATTTAGCTTTAGTCTAGTTGCTCAAAAGAGTTTTGCCAGTCATAATTGCTTATTTTCTTTCTTTTTTTTTTTTTTAAAGGTTTGAATTTGAATGTATTTTAGACATTAGCAAACACGTCCCTCGTTGTTGTTTCACTTTTTTTTTATATTAATGTAAACAAGGTTATTCCCTGTGGTATTTTGTGAATTCACATAGCCATACAGCAGAATATAATACATTCAAAAAGACAGCATATACTGCATTGAACCATAAAAGATTTTAAATAATGTTTAAAAAAACACAAGCCAACCAATTGCATTCAGCGAAACTCTTTATTGTATTCCTTGAATGGGCAGTCTTCATTGAAACTCATTCAACCTCCTACAGTGAGAGAAAGATTGCAGAAAGACTAAAAACGTAAAAATATTACAATTAGCATCTTGCTATGGTGTTTCTCATATTATCTAACTGCAGTTATAACTGTCTATTATCTAATGATAAACGTCAACTATAACGTGCTTCATAAAATGCCGCTACT